>JAFELO010000310.1:284262-341918 GCA_017140195.1 Eumaeus atala
GTGGGTTGTGGCGCATAATAAAATGTCATGTAAAATAGCGTTCGTGATATAGGAAAAACCGCGACGCTTTGTTTCACATTGTATATCAATACGTTGCTTTTAATTTGCAATTAATGCACGAAATTGTTATAAAACTTTGCGGTCGGGTGTTATGATGGTCTCATTGTGAACGTGTGTTGGAATGCAGTTTATTAACGATGCCAAAAGATTGATAATTTCGCCATTACATAATTTCTATGATGGATTTTTCAAGAAGTGCTTTTTTATTGTACCTTCGTCTCCCAGAAACGAGAAATTGTAGCCTGCCTCTTCAGTGTTATTGTCATAAAGATACTTTCTCCCCTCCAATGCGTCACCGGCTACTCACAAAACGCACGAAACGCTACAGCGTAGCTGTCACTTTACGACGGTATCGACGTACGATGTGAGCGAGAAGTACTTTCTTGGCCGTGCCGGCCAAATTCGGCTACAATATAGCATGGCACTACCTAATACTTAAAACTTTTTGTTGACGTGATGCCGTCGTGATAGTTGTGCTGTCGGGCTTCGTGCGGGTTTGTGAGTTTCCTGTGGCCTATTGGAGGGGACGAGGGGACAAGAGAAAAACGTCACAATAATTATGCGGACGCTCATATGAGCTCATAGAACAAAAAATTATAGCAAGTAACACTTGTTACTTTTACAGTGTGTTACTTTAATACAAAAATATAAAGATCTTATTCCCATGGCTGTAATACAGTCTTTTGAATGTTGAGGCCTTTTATTAACAGGAGCACGCACTCTTGTCACGTCCGCAACGTTCGTTTTAACCAAGATTGTATGGATCGAGCTTTATGATCTGGTCCCGAGTATTGCTGGAAGGACCGTTCTTGTTTAATGTGTTGGTAACATGGTGTTATTAAGGGGCTTATCTACCTTCTCTAGAATGGTATCTTGATACACTTGTGCTGATGTTTTGGTACCTTTCCCACAAAAATATGGCTCAGTCACTCCTTCATAGCTAACGCCCCACCATCAGCATCACTGAACTCGGATGGTGACCATGTTACACTCTGTCGACTAATTGAGAAACTTCCTTTGAAAGCTCCAGATTGAAGTGAGGTCATTTTTTTGTTACAATTTAGCTCAATTTTAAAAAAATTCTCATCCGTAAACAATTTTTTTTCTGTGACCTCCCTTTCCGTACCGCTTCAGCTTGTTCCGATTCTACCACCCTATTCATCTTCAATTTATCAGTTAAGAAATGACCGGTGCGTCTCTTATGGGCCGCTAGCCCTAAGTCATCTCTTAAAATATGCGATATGGTTCTAGGTGCTATCTTCATTTCCCGAGATAAAATCTTTTGCTTTCGGATAGGATTTCTTCGAATTCTTTCACTTACAGCTTTGACCATCCTTTTCGTACGAACACTACGTGATCGGTTAAAGTTTTTCCTGTCACACACAGAAAAAGTCTTAATGTACTATTTGATAGCCCCGTACACAAACATTTAAAGAGAGTTTTAAAAATTGCATTTGGCTCCATATTTACTTTGTGTCGTGCAATCGCATTGCTCTTTTGTCATCCCAATCTATTTTAATATCGCAAAGTATTGGCGCCAAAACGAGGAAACCCAATGAATAATCGTATAAAAATATCAGATTCAAAATTCAAATGTAACATTTTTTTGTTTTTAATTGTATCTGTCTTTATGGCCAGACTAAGTATATAGTCATCAAAAAGTTCCGGACTCCTCCTTTGCTGTCTGTTACGGCTTGTGAGACTCATCCTGGCGACAGACAGATGGACAGCGGAGTTTAGGTATTAAGGTCCCGTCTTTACCTTTTGGATACAGAACCCTAATAAAGGTAATTTCTACTTTAGTATTATTTTTCAAATTACATTTCACTCTGTTTAAGTTTTGAGGGACTAGGAGCAATTATTATACGTACAGTGCGGGTAACAATTGCACCGTATCACAATTTGTACAAGAAATTCTTAAGGCAATATTTATATTTGCCGTTATGAAAGCTAGCTGTTACCATATAGTCATAGGCACGGATAGGGAGCCTAGGTCTGTTGCTGACGTGGGGTAATTACTGCGCTCCGCCCCCCACCCCCCGCCGGAGGTAATGTCACATTAACACCCCCGGCGTCCGCGGCGAACTGTCAAAACATCGCACGGAGCTGTTTAACGAAATTGCATTGAATGAAAACAACGAAACGATTAAGCGAAAATAATTATGGCCGAAAATACATTGGATGTTCTGAGTTTATTAAGACCACGCAACGTTGTAGCCGAATTGGGCGCGATTGGATAGGTGTCTCTCGGTTACAGTAGTGCCCCTGTGCTCGTCTCGGGTCGGGATGGGAGCCCGTCCCGATAACGCACGACGTCGTAGGGACTGTTCAGAGGCAGCCGGACAGTCTTCAAGGAGATGGCGCCTGGCCTTTTCGCCGAGGCCAGCCTTTCGCTGGTGCTATCCTATTGCCTGCATATCCGGGACCCCCCAATATAGGATAGTAAATAATGGGTGTAGGAGAGCAAACTAGCTGTTTAGGAGGATATTAATGGGGCCAAATTTGAAAAATCAATAATTACCTGTGCGGATACGATAGTACACATTAGTACTTTGTGTTAAAATTTAATGCATTTTCTATTATGTATTTTACACTGAAAATAGTTTCAATTACTACAGTACCCATTTATTTCTTTTTATTTGTATAAGTGAATTTAAAAAATTGCAATAAAATTCCTTAAAATGTTATCAGTTCAATCTGTAAACAGATAACAGTTTGAGGACTTTTATTGGCGTTTCTAACACAACAGCAAATGTAATCATACTGTACGGCATTATATATGTTCAAGGTGCTATTAGGACTACCTCGTAGCTGCAGTATGTTGAAAATGTCGCGGAAGCTCGCCGAAACTGTTCTTGTGCCACCACGAGGCTTTTTTCTTTCTCACAGAAACGAAAATATCGGCTTCGGTTGATTCCTCCTAAATTACCTGCCCAGATAAATTAGGACGATCACTTACACCACAAGCTGGAGCGTGTGTATTTATTGGAGAAGATATCTAGCTATCGTCGCCTCTTCTACCTTGAAGACAAGGATCTATCCTTCCTCTGGCTGCGTGTAGATAGCGATGACCACCCACGCATCTATGCGTATATAAAAATCCCGTAACGGATATACCAAAATAGACCGACTCCTTAAGCACATAGAAACGGCTACATATTCTGTGCGAAAACAGATTCCATCTGCAGAGATCGTGACGCTTGGTGATTTTAACGCCCATCACGCCAGTTGGCTTCGCTCACGTAGCGAGCATGCGGGAAGATCTTTTCATGAGTTAGGTTTGGCATATGGTTTGACAAAATTCGTATCATCTCCCACGCCAATCCCAGACATGGAATACAATGCTCCTTCCCTGTTGGACCGTTTGTTGACCTCCCATCCGGACAGCTACCTGGTTTCTGTCAATTTTCCTTTGGGCTCGTTGGACCACTGCCTGATATCCTGTTCAGAGTCAATTAGGGGTAGACTACGGCTGGGCTTTGTATTTTTTCGTCGCGTCTGTCACTATAGGTCAGCAGATTGCGCTGGAATGCAGTCATTCTTGGCGCCCTACTCAGGGGGCGCGTTTGTTTCTCGCTCTGGAGAACCCTGACGCCGTTGCGGAGTCTGACGCTGATGTGGTGATTCAGGGAATGGGACTTTTCGTTCCGTTCTCTGCGGTACCGATTGGCGGCAAGTCGGAACATGGGTTTGGATGCTCCTGTAAGTCGGCAAGTCGCTGTAAGCCGGAGTCTTACCAAGCGTATGCACAAGCGGCCAATACACAAGACGAAAATACCAGAACACTAAAGGAGGAGTATAATTATGCCTCTAGGTCCTCCAAAAAAATATTGCAAAGTCAGAGCACTTAAGCAAAATTGGCGATACACCTTCTTTCAGAAACTCGTGCATTCTGGTCCCTCGCTAAGGCTGCTTTAGGGAATTTTGCTAAGCCATCCCTCCCTTCTATGTACCGGAGTGATGAATAGCTGTCCCATACCGCAAAAGAAAAAGCCGGACTTCCGAGCTTTCCTTTTGCGACGAACCCCTTTTTGGTTGATCAGGGAACACCGCTGCCTACTATCCCGCTGTGTGGTTACCCGATGCCAAATATTATGTTCCAGCTGAGCGCCGTGCGTAAATCACTTCTTTGCCTGGACAGTCATAACTCGAGTAAAGACTCGACTAAAGAGTGGGCCCACTAAAGTGTAGGCCCGATGGCATCGCAGCGATTGTGCTGCGAAAATGTGTTCCTGAGTTAGCTGCCGTATTGACGCGCTTTTCCGATCATTCTACTCTGTTGGCGTAGTCCCCAGCTCTTGGAAAACAGCTTTAGTACACCCGATCCCTAAAGCAGGTGACCGCTCTGGGTCATCCCACTTCCGACCTATTGCGATAACCCCTTTGTTTTACAAAATTATGGAATCCGATATCAACTGCAGGCTCTTGCGGGCCTGAGAAGATGCATCTTTTTTGTTCGGGTTAATATCAGGAGCAGAACTCCATCATCGCGACAGCAATCTAGGTTAAACGTCCATCACCTGGATGTCCGTATCTAAAACAGTGCTATTTAAACGCCACTTTTTATCGCGTACAACTATACTGAACCAGCTGCCTCCTTCGGTATTTCCGGTCCCATACGACTTAGAGGTTTCAAGTAAAGAGCATGCCCATTCCTTAGAGGCCGACGCTACTACGCATCTGCAAGACGCCTAGTCTTGTAAATGTCTATGGGTGGCGAAAAAGTAATAGACTGGCGTTGCAGTGAATCATGTATTATAATAGTTTATATAAATTGTTTAATGGGCATAGTCTGTAAGATTGTTACGTATTATTTATCACAGCGTGACATAGTAACATCAATAAATAATTCATCATCATCATTATCAGCTCTTATAGGACCACTGCTGGACATAGGCCTCTTTCAGCGAACGCCAAGACGCCCGATCTTCTGCTACTCGCATGCATCCCGGACCAGCTACTGCACGGAGATCGTCTGCCCACCTGGTGAACGGTCGACCTACACATCGTTTTCATAAACGCGACTACCGCTCCAGGGACTTGGTGGCCACTCTGCCATCAGATCTTCCCACTTCAGCGAGCCTATCCACCGCGTGATATCGGATACTTTAGTTCTCTGCTTAAGCCTTCGTTACGAATTCTATGGGATAAAGAAATACCCATCGCTGACTTAATCATATTTTGATGTTATGTATGGCATATCAAATAAATAAGAATAAGAAAAAAAAGAAACACCCAACATAGTACGTTCAATAGCCCGCTGAGCTACCAAAAACTCCCGGAGCAGTCCAAATTAAGAGGCCGTTTTTCGGCCCCCTAGGTCATCACGGGGATAACGCGTTGGTTGAAGACTTCTGTCTGCAAGCTCTGCGGTATAAGCGACGTGAGAATGAGAGTGAGAGGTTTTGTCTACCTTATTGCAATAGTTGCCCGAGGTAGGCGTATTCGTCTACGAATCCAGGGAACCCACTCCTCCAATACTCTTCACCCACATCCCGCATGCAACCAACGTCAATTGCCTTTGTAGTTTCCGACACATACAGGACATCGAACCGGTTCTTCAATTCCAGTTGGAATTTTTTGGAACCTGCCATGGTGGTCGGAACGCTGAATATACTAATCGGACACGCTCCCGTCGAAGCCTATATTCAGAGAGCCTCTAACCAATCAGTGGTCACTTCCTATTTTAAACCCGCTGATCACGGAGACATCCCTAAATATACACCTTAGGTCTCCCATAACAATCAATCGATCTCGTTTCTGGTCACAATATCGGGGCTTTGTAATGTCCACTTCCTATGGGACTTCTTCTTAAAATAAGAGTTCATTAAGAAGAGGCCCTCCTTCTCGAGGATGTTTACCAGCATTTGCCTCCTGCGATTTCGACTTCCAACTCCAAGTCCTTTGGCATGAAATAATTATACTATATAAATCGTTTCTAAAAGAAATAGAAAAACTGCACTTGTGACGAGTTTAAGCATCAGAGGAAAAAGTCTTCCCACAAGTTTCGTCAGAGGCGCCACTAGTAAAATGCTTCCGAGGTAAAGGCTTTCAGCTGACAATGGCACATACAATCTTACGAGCGTGTGCCAACCGATAATACGTACGCCACAAGCATATAAAATGGAGCGTAACGGCGGCGTGATCAAAGGAAGCTAATTACCACCGGCCTAATCAACACCCTTGATTGTTACATGTGTTTGCGTTCGACGCCAGCTTGACGAGCCATTGTACTAACATATTACGTATTTAATCATTGATGTTACAGGTGGAAGGGTTTGTGTGTAAGATTGTTTGTCTGATTCACACAAACAAATATAATCTCCGTGATCTTAGCGCTGAAGGTATTTGCGAAATCTAACGTTGATTGTGTGTAAAACACACTTTCTTAAACTTAAATAAATATTGGCATGCATATCTCACATCTGCTGAAAGGATCTGTCCTATCTCTAAGTTTAACCTAGGCCATCGCACTCCGCGTCTTATAGTACCATATCAATACCATTATATACCAATATACTATATAGGTATATACCAATGAATCTGCACCGGACACTTCCGTCAGCACAAAAATCAAAAATGAAATCATTTTTCAACGCCAGTTTGAGGAGCCATTGCACCTAATATCAACTTAGCTGCTTTATCACTCTCTACATTATAGATCTGAATTATACTGACAAACTGTTTGTCTAATTGTTGAAATAAATACATTGAAAATTTGTATATTGAAAAATTAAATATCTTATTTTTTGTGTTTTTTAAGTAGTATACAATGCTGAATTGGAGCCGAATTGACTCAGCACGTTCGGTGTAGTACTGCTAACACAACACCGGTGTGACATTATAGTAATTCTCCTGTGTTCACTGCGATTGCGAGAGGTTCCAATAGGATGGGATGAAAAAGGAAAACTCGTATATATGGGCCATTGGGCGGAGGTGAAAAGGAGGGCAACGCATCCGCATTTCAGATGTCCATGGGCGTCGACAGTCGTAGAAAGGCTCCGATTGATTGTTTGTCCCTCTACATTTAAAAAAATTTGTTTTAACTGTGCAGATATGGGCTTCAGTAACGTACCAAGGCGATCTGTAGAGCTGCTTGACCTCATTTAGCTATCTATACACATGATAAAACAGAAATAATACCGTCTGTGCATTATATATTAAAAAGAAATTTAAAAAATAGGGCGATAAGGAAACAGTAGTATAGAAAATTTCGTAGAAAAATAGGGTGTGTTTGTATGTTCGTCTGTTTGTACTCGCTGAAGTCTATAACTAATGTACGGATTTGAATGAAAGTTTATTTGTTGTATAGCTAATAAACCTGGACAACATATAATTTGTTTGAAAACTGGGACACCGGATGTAGAACAACCAGGAAAATAAATCTTCTAATTTTTTTTTAAGAACGTAAGTTAAGCACAACGTCAAGAAGCACGCGTACGAAGTCGCGAGTACCACCTCGTATACAATAAAAAAGAAAGTCAAAATCAAGAGGATGTCGACTTAAAACTGGTCAAATGCTTCCCTGAAGCTGTACAAAACTTATCCCATAAGAATATTCCCACCCCTAGCGCTCGTTGGGGTTTTTTTGTAACGTATCGCTTACGCTGTACGCACTGTAACGCGAGACATCCTGTACCCGTGAAGCCTTGATATTCGCTTCGAAAATCATTCAACCGCCGAGTTATATCAATATTTGAACACTAATGAGTAAAACGCGTTTATTAGTGCGGACCTGGTGATATAAAATGTGGTGGGTGGGTGGCTGTTTTGTGCTGCCAGCATCGATAATTGCAATAAGGTTTTCAAGGGTAATTAAGTCTTTTTTCGGGTTCATATTGTGCTCCAGCGTAAACAATGCACATTCGGCAGAAAAAAACGCATAATCTAAAAAATGTGTACGAAATTTAGGCGATTCATCTTATCCACTTTAGTATCCATATTTTGATATGTTTGTATTGTCGTGCTTTGCAGAAATACTTATACCTAGATTTTCCGGTATTGTTAAGATTTTTTTTAATGAAAAATTTATGAAACCAATTCTCCAAATTTGCGTGCAATCGGTGTAGAATATTGAAGAAATGAATGAAGTGTATACGAGCAGAAATCAACTACTACCTTAGTAAGTACCATGCTGAATTGCAGTTTAATTCGGCCGGCACCATTTTAGCTACCACGCGCGAGCTTCCCTCGACGTCCCAGCTTTTTATGTATGCTTTCACACAAAAGCTACTAAACGGATTGACCTGAAGTTTGGAATAACATTAAAAATACTTTTTATATCCAAACAAAATTTCCTTCGGAAAGACTAAGCACGCGGGCATAACCACGGAGCATAGCTAGAGCTAGCTTGTTCATAAATATTTTATCAAAATTAAAAACTTTTTAATTGAACCCTTTACAGACCTAAAACGGTAAAATTGTCCGGTTCAATGCGCAAGTCTCTTAAGACACGTTCGCTGTCGGTAATGTAAGTTGTTGAGATTAAATTTGTGGCCATGAAACGAACAAATTATTACCAAATAGCCCAATTAGAATAAGATGAATTAAAATAACCCCATACATCTCTTCCCATCTATAGGAAAAGGGGGTGGGACTGTTCCCCCTATCGTCTCCCTAAACTAGAAGACACAAAAGTCTTCGCGAGTCCGATGAACTGCAAAGGCGGAGCAATAGTGCCGTCAACCAGTAGCAGGTCCATCCGAAAGAAAGAGATGAATTAAAATGACACATAAATCGGGACCACTTCAGCAGCGGGGGCACATAAAATTATTAATATGAGATTAACCTGATTCCAAGGAATCGCAAAGACAACAGTCTTGGATTATCACAACAACAAGAAAAACATTTTAGTTTTAGTATCATTTCGATATCGACTTTGCGTTTTGTGTTTTGTCGCGATAACCTCGATAACATCACCGCCACACAGCGTATGTTATTAAGATCTGTGACGTCAGACTGACGCGTAGCGTAGGCGCGGGCGGACGCGGAAGCCCGCCGATGCGATGGCCACACTAAAGGTATTGTTACAGGGAATGGATCCGGCCGATTGACGATCGTTGATACAGCTCGCCGCTCGCGTAACATTATCCGCTGAACACGCGATACGCGGGCTAGCGTTACCTATCACATCTCAACCCACCTACATCTCGGGCACATTCTTACAGCCTTACTATGTACATGCTCCTCTTATAAGATTGATACCGGCGTGAAGTGACAGCGTCGCTGTCGCGTTTCGTGCGGTTTGTGAGAAGCCGATGGCCATGGAGGGGGTGACAGGAGAGCAACGCTACCGGCCCAACATTCATGTGCCCATGGAGGGGGTGACAGACGTCCATGGGCGTCGGTAGACATCAAAAGGCTCCGTTTTCTCGTTTGCCCCTTTTTGTATAAAAAAAACTATAAACCAAGCTAGATACATTCTTTGTCGATGCTGTATTTGTATGTAGGGGAAAACGAGGTAATAGTTGTATACTGATAGCCATTAATATTGGTTACCCTCATTCCCTCCACCAATGGACCGAGCCACGACCATAAATCGAGTGAAACGCGACATTATAGCGATCACTTCACGCCGGTGTTATGTGAGTGAAAGCTATCGCCGCGGTTGCATCGGCCCGATTCAGCTGCAATGACACAACCTCTTACGAAATTGTGTCGTAGTAGATATATTAATTAGGTATAATATATACGTCTGCTTTCCTTGACGTGTTACCCTGGCAGCGAGTTAAGTGAAAAGGCCCTCCTACTGCAGGTTAAGCTCACTTCATTGGTTTTGGATAAATTCATTCACAAGTTATTCAAACAGAATAATTCATTCGATGCTCATTCATATCAAATGTTCGTAGACTATTATAATCTTATTTAAATTCGAAGACGAATTTTTGTTGGCAAAGTACAAGAGTCAAATGATTATTTGAGTTTTGTTATTAAATTATGACAAGAACGAGATTTATTTTCAAGTTGTCCTACCATGCTATATTGCAGCTGAATTGGTCCGGTACCACCGGGGAGGTACGTCTTAATCGCATAACACCGTCGTGAGGTGACAGCTATTCTGTCGCTTTTTGTGCGGTTTGTGAGTGGCTCTGTGGCTCATTGGTGGGGAAGTGGAGACGAGGATCACGCATCTGAATGAAAATAATGCGTTGGACGTTGGTCGTCAAAAATATATAATTTCTCGTTTGCCCCTACACTAAAGCAAAGCCTAATTAAACATATTACTTCAATAAAATGCGTCATATTTTAGCCAGTTTACAATAAAGGAGGAGGCCGTATGATCGACTGTGAATTTAAGAAAACTATTTAACTCGTTCTTATATCTGCCTGTTCTACTGTGTATAAGAATTATGTGCTTCGCAACACTGGCAATGGGCAGAGCATTTATTTTGATGAAGCCATTCATTCACGTCGGCGGGGAGGTCATTTTAGGTACCGCGCGCGAGCTGCCTTCGACCTCATAGTCGGGGGATAAGGGACACCACGGTCTCTCTGGCAATGATAATAATAGTTAAACTAGATATTATAAACATTCTCATATCGGGATACATCTCTCCCATCTGCCGAAGACTGGTCGGATCACTTTTCAACACTAAACCTAGTCTTGTCGCTCGACGTGCACTAGTAGCAATCCGATGAGGCTGTATTGGGCTTAGCTTCGCTACCACAGCATAAGTTCAGGGCCGAAAAGAATAATGAATTTCATTAATCAAGCATCGAACGGTTTAGCTGATCGTTGAGAACTCGGAATGAACGTAAACTGCTCATCCGCACCTGGAACCAGCCCGAGCTCACCACTAGGATAATCACATTAGCATCGCGTCGCAGCGCACCAGCGCACCCTCTGGGAGTTTAACATCTTTTGTGTACAACTATTAGCATCTAATTTATTTTTGAGGTATGAACACCCAATGTCTATATAAATGTTATAACAAAGAAGAAGATATTTTTTTAATTGCTAATAACGTTTATTACTTTTACATTGTGTTAGTTTCATACACGAATACAATAGAACTAAGAATATTAAAAGGTTGTTCGTAGTGGTCTCCGTTGGCTGCTACAGTCCTTTAAACGCTGAGGCCAGTCATCAATAGAATAAGTTCTCGAGCACTCCTTCCATGGGGAAATTCTTCACTACCATTCGTATGGATTGATTTAGGGGCTCCAAATTGTTATGGTGTACTTTCTAAAATTGAACGTAAATCATGACCCAGCGGATTAAGGTCGGAACTAGATGTAGAATAGTCTTCAGCTCTGATCAAGTCCGAAACGTTCGTTTTAACCAAGTTCGGGTGGATCGAGCTTTATGATCTAGTCCCGAGTCTTGCTGGAAAGACCATAGGAGGTAATTGAACATTGTGTTAATTTATATTCATTAAGGGGCTTAACATCTCAAGAAAACAGTATTTTGATATATATGTGCTGATGGTTTTTGATGAAAATATGACTGAGTCGCGAGCTCATAGCTTACCTACGCGCACCTCGCCAAACTACCACTGACGGCGGATGATCTGTGTACTTATTGGTCACATGAAATTACTTGAGTAGTTTTACTACTAAAGTAATTTCATTAATAAGGTTTACCTCATACAAATATTGATATCTATTACTGTACTAATATTATGAAGAGGAAACATTTTATCTTGTGTTTCTTTGATTGTTTGTTTGTTTGCATTGAATAGGCGTTGACTTGAAAAATTCTTTCACTATTAGAATCCTTGATTTTTTGTGATCATAGGCCATTACAATATTTTCTAAAACGTTTTGATCATTATAAAACTTCTATGATGTAACCGAAGAACCGTGAAAGATTATCAAAATAATTTTTTCTTTCGCTGCAGAAATTATTGACAACTAGCCTCCCTGACAGACGTCGTTTTACTATAAATTTAACTTGTTGTCATAACGTTGAATCACCATTATCATGAATTCACACATGAAAAGGCAACTAAAGTCTTCGCTAGTCCGTTGAACTGTAGGGGCGGGTGCAATAGCGTCGCCAATCAGTAGTAGGTCCTTCAGAAAAAAAAAAAACAACTTTCGCATGGGAGATTTTTAGGATGTAGGTGCTTACTAAGATTTTGGGAATTTCAAGCCCTAATTTTGAGTTAAATTTGAATGCCTTTTTGGGGGAACGCAGGTGAAAAACAATCATAAACATTCGTTTGTTTGGTGTCTGGTGTTTTGTGTACCTGTAATTAATGCTGATTATAAATTAACATCTATTTGCACCATATTTATTTAATACAGTTTTTATAACATATTACCTAAGTAATCGCGGGCGTAAAAGAAACTGATGAACTTAACAATAATAGTATCGACATCGAATAAAGATAATCGGTTACTATACAAATTTCTTAAATCGATTTCGTTCAGACGAGATTATCCGAACAATCGACGCGTCATTACAGTACAACAGGTTAGGATATAATTTGAGATCCGTACCAGAAGGTAGCCGTAAGTAGTTCTATAATTGATTGTACCGAGGGCGATGCAACACTTTAAAATTGTACCAGACAAATCGGGACCGATTAAGGTTTTGCATCTCACTCTTGCATACGAAGTTGGAAAGGGATGAGCGACAATGCTATCCGATACGCATTTTCCTTCAAGGATAGTTATGTGATTCGGTACGCTTTTTTTTCGTGGGTTCACTTGAAAGGTTTCTTTATGTGTTGCTCATTACACTACTAGCTTGTATCCTGTCTGTGACCGCAAACGCGAGGCTTTACGCCAGCTGACCCTAAACTGAGTATACTTATAACCGATATTTGATTGCTAAACGTACACGATTGTCCTCGTGTTCATGTAAAACATGAAGAAATTTTTTTTTCTTTCTCCAGTCAATTTTTAAAAAATTGTTGTGGGAACGAATTATTATTTTGTTATAAGGTTATCATTCCGGCTTCGCCTGTGAATACCGAATTGTTAATTACCTTAAGAAATTGTACACAAAGACCTTCCTCGTGAACAGTGGTTCATGAGTGAAAACCGCATGAAATTCCGTTCAGTAAATTTTGAGACAATCGATCACATGCAGACAGACAGACAGCTTTTTTGGGACCTTGTTTCATTATGTGTTGTAGGGTGTGTGTATAGAAGTGACAAAGGAACATGTAAGTGACAACCACCGCCCATTGACATCCGCAAAACCCAAGCCAAGGGCCATACACATAGAATAGACGACCTTTAAAAGTGGTAGTAATGAAAGGATGGAAGGGAGTACTGAACAAAGGGAGGGTTTCGGCTAGGCAGTGATATACTATCCCTATGGTAGGGGATTTACTGGATATATTATATTATACTATACTACATTATATTATTTTATATGATATGATATGATATGATATGATATGATATTATATTATATTATATTATATTATATTATATTATATTATATTATATTATATTATATTATATTATATTATATTATATCATATTATATTATATCATATTATTTTATTTTATAGTATATTATAGCGGCGGGGAGCCACTGGATACAAGTGGCTCGTGACCGTGACATAAGGCGCTCTGTGGTGGAGGCCTATGTCCAGCAGTGGACGTCGTCAAAACTTTCTTACGTGCTTGACTTACGGAGTAAGCTGGTGAATTAATCACTTTACCGCCGTAAAGGGACGTGCACGGTGTCGCGTTTCGTGCGGTTGGTGAGTAGTCGGTGGCCCATAGGGGGGGGTGGGGAGGAGAGTGAAAAGGTGGGCAACGCATCAGCATAATTATGCTGATGTTCATGGGCGTCGGTAGTCAGATTGTTCGTTTATCCCCCTATATTATAAAAAAGAAGAGTCGTACTGTTAGGGGAGAGAGGTGCGAACAAACATTCTGTCTCCCTCTTCGCCTCGTAGCTAGTGTGCATGGAACAAAGTTAAGTTAGTATTAAGGTTTACTACAGCCGTGTAGCCTAAATCGCATTTGCTTTTTACGTCCAATAATACTTGTTACGTGGATGCCTGTGCTGATGAATATTGTGTCAGGCTGCAAGCAAAACACTACATACATTTGTTGTATGTAGTTTTCCTCTTCCCAAAAGCATAAGTGTAAAAAAGCATAAGTACACGAGGGGTGAACATATTTTCCATTAGACATTTTTATTGCAGATTGGTTGAACCAGGCCGGAGGTTAACTTGTGAAGTTTTCAATAACGTCGTAACTGAGTAGTCATTTTCCAGTCACGACCATACATAACTAATTAATTTCTTCCTTTTAACACTTTAGGCTACTCGTTAATATTCAGAATTAAGTGACTTTTGCTGCAGGCATTTTCTTAAATAATAACCAACGTACATACTTCCTAACGTATAACAATAATGATAATTGTCTTGTTAAGGTTCCATTCCTCAAATATTTGGGAGCCAGTGGTCCATTGGAGGGGAGACAAGGAAGGCAACACATCTCCACACCGAATATGCGGATGTTTATTGGCACTGGTAGGCATCAAGTGGTTAAGACTGCTAATTTATCCCTTAGTAATATTTAAAAAAATCTTCATATATAAGCTTATCTATATTTATATAATAAATATAATGAGCTGGATTGCTACCTTATAATCTCACCTCAGGAATTACTCTATCCATTGGCGAAAACCGCATGAAAATCCATTCAGTAGATTTTGAGAAAATCGCTCAGAGAGATTGTTTTATAATATGTACATATTGCTGTACCTACCTAGGAGTCATAATATCAATGTACCTGTAGGGAGAAATGATGGAGTTGCCCTCCTTGTGTAGGGGGGGGGGGCGAGAGGATCCAGGCCAAGATAATAATAGTTACTTTAACTAATCTTTGTAATTACTTTTGTATTTTTATTTCTGTATTTACACACGCGATCAGACAAAAGCTACTGATTGCAGAAGCGTTATGTGATTTTTATCCGCCTGCGTCAGAAGGGGGGTATTTTTTCCTAGCGTACGCATGTAGGTCTAACTTCTAATGTTACTGCTACAGTCTAACGGCTTGATAGAAATCACGTAGAATCTTTCTTACGGAGAATCATTTACTACTGTTCGCCATTCTATTGAATTTGCCATAACAGTTCATCGGCCTAGACGAAATTAAAATAATATGTGGTGTCTTAAGATTCGTCTTGATAATGCACCTTTGAAAATGACACCGGGTATGTTAAAATTTGAAACTGTTGTGTTTTTATCATTTTGCTTCTGTTGATGTCTTAAGTTGTTAGTCATTACAACAAAACAACTTTTACGGATTTTATCGCGGTTTATTTAATTATTTATGTAGCCCGACGTTTCTGAAGCTTTACAGCAACCACCTGTGACCATGATTGCTGTGAAGCTTCTGAAACGTTGGGCTACATAAATAATTCAATAAAGCACGATAAAATCCGTAAAAGTAGTTTTATTGTAATACTGCTTCTACTTCGTTACCTATGAACTAAGCTCCAACGTCACTGAGATGCAATTTTATTAAGCTAGCGTAAGCTATATCCATCGCTTTTCATGATTTATTCGACTTTTATTCATTTAGAAATGACTTCTTAATTTTTCGACCAGGATAACGCTCACAGATGACCGCAACTGTAGATGCGGTTTTTAGATTTTGCGGCGTACTGGCCACGCACTTACGTATTTATTAGATACGAGAGAAAATGGTGGAAAATAGTGATTGCAAAGTTAGGGGAAAGGTTTTAATCTGAATAATATATGCATTATTATGGCGAGACGAGTTAGACGGGAAACAGACGGTAATTTAACGTAGGAAGCGTCACTTTAGCGATTGATTACATTTAAAAAAGGAACGCTTAAAAGTCAGTTTAATATATTTCCAACACATCACTTTGTCAAAGTTAAATATAACACATAGAGTTGTTCAAAATTTTTATATATCGAAACTTGTTTATTACAAGAGCCACATTCATTCGTACGGATAATTGGTAGTTACAATACCTACTAAGTATTGTTAGTCTTACAAAATAGAAAAGCAATATAACATATGCTATCATGGTATGTCCTCCCTCTTTGTATTCGTATCACTTAGGTATTACTATACCTAACAACGGTAAGATTTATATAGCGATCTGCCCCAGCTTTGCCAGTAAATGACACGGACTGCTATCTTATGCACCAAAATCTTCTTCTAAAATTGCTCTGAGCATTGGTGAAGATTGCAAGGAAACCTATTTAGTAGATTTTGATCGATCACACACAGGTAGCTTTTGGGGAGTTTATTTTATAATATGTATAGATATTGTGTGTATTTTAAGATTTCTGAAGAGCTGAATCAATTGAAAAAAATGTTGACAATTTGCATGTTACCTCATCCTCATCATAGCGACAACAGGCCTATGTCAAACAGCGGCGTCTTATAACCCTCCTTCTGTTGGGCAGTCGGTAAAGAGCGCCCACATCGCATTTACATTAATGTCTATTACACTAAAACAATATTGCAAATGTTTTACTATTCTATCTAAAACCAATTGCAATACTAATGCAGATACTAACTATTACGGCGTATTGCAATTTACATGAAAGTGTAATGAAATGGCTACGACAATATTATGTCTACGGCACACGCAGGCTAATCCACGTCCGTTTATTACATCCCGCAGTAGCACGGAATGAAACCGCAGCGATTGCCCCTCGATTTCTGCAGCCCCATCGATCTATAGTTTCGTTATCAAATTTTCACACGGACCCTCCGCGCCAAGATTGACTTTATTTGAGTAAGTGCAACCGCAGCGCTACGCGCTTACGTCGCTTACCGATTCTAATCGATTGTTCTATTCGAATGCGATGCATCCATTTTTTTTCAATGATTTTTTTTACGAGTATCGTAGAGAATGGCCGTAACAACGGGTCAATCATTGTTACACGGCCAGTCGGTAGCCGGTAATAGCACCCGAGATATCGATCATCAAAATTGATCAATCAAATCGAAAATGCTGCACCGGAAATGAGGTGCGATGTAATATTACATTGTTCAGTGAATTGAATGTTTTCCGAAATAAGTTTCTGTCGTCATTTACACGTGCGGAGGGTGTGAACTTTATATCAATATCGTTTGGTTGGTTAATAAGAATCAGTTTTGGGAAAAAATGAAGATATCAACTTTTGCCTACTTTTGTAATTGGAACATTTTGCGTTTCTTTAACCTTTTTATGTAACAATGATTAGTTGTGTAAAATAACGTAATTTAAAGTGATCGTGCTTATGAGTAAAATTAATGTTTTTCATCTTCATTAATGTTAGTTTCTTATCAAAAATAAATTTACTCTTCATATTCGTAATGTTTTACTTCTTTATATAAATAACAAATATTTTATTTAATTAAATAGTTTTATATAATTCTCTGTAATAGAGAATGATACAAAATTTTGCCTTAGTTCATTTACTTTTTTCGTTCCACTTTGATTCGTGGTGCGTTCACTTGATCGCGCAAACACCATGTATTCATTTTATTTCTTGGTTTGTAACAATACGCATTACAATCAAACATTTGTGAAATAACAATGATGAATTTAAAAATGTATTAAAATAACAACATATATTGTATCAATATTTTCTTTTAAGTTAAAATAGTCCGAACCATGAGGATCTGTAAAATTACTTTTTTTTTAAAATACAATTATGTTGTTCCGTTCTAATCTTTCGTAGCTCTATGGTCGCTGTAATGACATTGTGTCGGCGTCTGTTTTTTCTTGGGATCGCATTTGAAGTTATTGTTATTATTTTCTCTCGTAGGCCATCCTAAGGTCGATGACATGGTTCATTCAGAATCATTCAGGTACTTTTTTGAATGATTTTTTTACCCTCAATTCTCATTGTTTTTTTATTATGAAAATTAAAGATTTTTGGTTTCTATTCTTGTTACTGTTCTTGAAACTAATATTTAAGTTCGATAAGATTTAGACGTACGTATGTACTAATAACATATTTCAATTTTTAAAGCTAAGTATATTCTTACTTTTTTTTAATTAGTCTATATTAGTCCTTAACAAATGTCAAAAGTGTAACGAATTAAATTTTCTTAGTCATATTGAAGGTCTACAAGACAACATCTCATCGACCGTACAATCTCTAATACATTGTATAACGTAAATATTGATATTGGCAAGTATGTGTTAGACCATAATATCGGTCGGGCTCGCAAGGTGTTCCATCATGCCGTGTAATTGGACGGTTCCGATTGTAAATCCCCCGCCAGCCCTCCCCGCCTTGATATTATGGAATATTACACGCACGTTCCAATCATCGAAATCTGTTCGAGCTACCGATGTAAAACACTACTTGATTTATTTTTCAACACATTCTATGATACGTAATGGTGTAGGGCTGCAGGGAAGTAATACTAAATAATTTGACTTCCCTTACTTGCTAGTGGTTAATTCTAGAGTAAATAATTACTATATTTTATTAGTTGGTAATACATTGTTTATTTGTGTGAATTGTGATGTTACTGAATGAAAGTCTTAATAGCTTATGTGCCTACTCAAAATTCGGCTAAATAAGTTCTTATTTAATGTTCTTTAATGTTTACGGATGGTTTCCTATGTAATAGATAAAATATTTTTAAATTATCAATTCATTATGTGTATAGTATTTATGAATGCAAGTGGCTCGTGGCCGTGTTCTACGGCGCTCTAAGGGGAAGCCTATGTCCAGCTGTGGAGGTCGTTCGGCTGATTTAGTTGTTCATGATGGTGACAGTTTTTATAGTAACTTTGTAAGAAGAGGAGATAAGATATAATATAGGTACTTATGGCCTTCGCTATCTCTTATCCCAGTAGGGAGCTCGCGTGAAGATGAGCTGTTGTTGGTGTGAGCAGATCTTTCTTCACGGAAACAATATTTGTGGGCACCTGTTATTTTTTAAATAGTCGTAGTAATAAGCACTCCAAGCCTTTTAAGACTACCGACACCCATAAACATTCATATAGAAATCATGCAAATAATAATAATAATATTAATAATAATAATAATTATTATTATAACAATAACAATAATAGTAATAATAATAATAATTGTTGGTTAATGCGTTGCCCTTCTTCCATATTTCCCTTCAATGGGCTTATACACGGCACGAAACACGAAGGCTATAGTTTTCGGTATCGTGTAGGCTCCCGGGTAGTGCCGGCCTAATTTGGATGCAATGCACATTGGTTGTCTACGGCTTACTATGTTGTTGTAAGTGGTCAATTTAGTTCGCTTCGTTAAACCGTTTCTAAAATATATTGGCATTGGGATAAATCTATCTCTCTCGGTATCTTGAAGAACCGTATTTTGTAGTAGAGGGATTTTCTTAAGGTTAAGAATTTTTACTTTTAGATGTGACTTTAGAATAACATTTTTTAATGTTCGAATAACGTTACAAACATTGGTGAAAAGTTATATTTTCAGAAGAATATACTAATAATAGAACTTTCACTGGCATCATACTAGATATTACACATTGATAATGTATTGCCTCACCCTACGGTATCATCCGCGTAGATCCTGTTCTGTCTGTTTGCTTATCTTCCTATTCCGGCGGGGCGGCAGTCCGACACGAATAGAGAGAAATCACGAGCAGGACCGACGGCTTAACCTGCTCTCCGAGATTCGGGGGTGTAACACCGCCAACTTCATGACTGCAGACAGTTTTCAGAAATGGAAAAATCTCAATATCACTTTGGATCGACCCTGGACTGAACCTCACGACTGTATCTGGACATGTCTAATACTCGATCACGAGGCAGACAGATTTACAAGGATACGATTCACTGATAACGACGGTAAATAAATGAATGAAGGACATAGCAAAAGTCATGTCTTGTCGTTGAATTATGTTAAACTGAAGTACAAATTAAGACGAGGTAATCACAATTCAGATGTTCTAATCTAAAAATGTAATCCAAATGTGGAGTTGACATGAGCTAGCATTAGGCTAATAATGTGAGTAATGACAGCTCGTCATTAGGCTGCGCGCGCAGATTACGGCGCCCGCGCCGTGGTGATGAAAGTTGCTGCTGGGATTGCCTTGTAAACGCCCCGAAGTTTATAAATGTGACTTATGAATGTTTAGATTGGACAAATTCTAATTACGAATGTTATGCTATTTTAAACCATACGTTACTGATAATGAAATAAGTGGGGTACGCATTAATATAGACGAGTGAATGTTTTTACACATTTAATTTTAACCAGCATATCTTTATTAAATGAGCAAAGCGACGAAGTCATATATGTCGACTAGTAAGAAATGTATTAAGTTCTATGTCCTACATCATTACCAAGGAACCTGAATAATGTAGCAATATTAATTTAAACAGAAAATATCACGTCCAGAGTTCTTGGGATAACATTCAATGTCAACGGGAAATTGAATTTATAGGGTTTACTGCAAGTATGATAAAACACTTCTTTCTAGTTTGAAAGGTCTTTTTCGAATAAGAAATAAAATTAGCTATTCAGATTCAATTGTGCAACATCTGATTCAATATTAGCATTTATAATTCCACTTAGAAAATTACTGATGTTATTCTATCAAAACCTCTTTGCTTCATTATCGAAGGACATACAAAAGATCACGAGACGATAAAAAAATTGTGTGAATATAAAAACATTTACCCGTCTATTCTAATAGATTCATTAGTTCACAATTTGCAGCTCGTCGGCAAATAAGGCGGCAGTTGTCGGGTCGTGATTCCGCGTTG
Source organism: Eumaeus atala (assembly GCA_017140195.1). NCBI lineage: Eukaryota > Metazoa > Arthropoda > Insecta > Lepidoptera > Lycaenidae > Eumaeus > Eumaeus atala. The sequence continues at coordinate 304,988 of JAFELO010000310.1, forward strand.
TAATGGTAATAAGCATTGATGTTAATATATTTAGCACAGGCCGAGACACTTGCATAGTTATTTAGGACATCATTACGTTGAAATTAGCCAGTACTGCAGGTGTCGTTACCGTGTGATTACCATTCGAGTTTTAAATTATCTTTATTACGAATTAATGTTAGAAATGAATGATGAAACTAATGGAATAAAAATATCCTCTTGTCTCTCTCTGAATGCACTTAGAGATGTGATATCGCAAGCAATGAAAGCTTGTCGATCATCGCCTTAGAATTTGTCACATTTTTACTTCATTTGTGTGTTTTTTTAGATAGAATTGAATTATATCTTATGCAGTATCTAGGCAGTGGCTTAGTTTAAGCTAAATTTGTATTCTTCTTAATAGTAATATAATATATTATGTTTATGTAGAACAATATGTTTTTAACGTGTTAGTTTAGTTCGTAGTGTTGGCTACGAAAAAGAGGTCTGATCTCGATTTCATATATGTAGTTTGTTTGATTTTCCACTTCACTTTATTACTTTGTCAGGTTAGAAGCCTTCTTCATGTTAATCATAAAATTGGATTCATTATTTGTATATTTAGGATTTGATACTAGCTTAGTTTACTAATGCATTATAATATTCAAAGATTATTTATATGTTGATATTACCTGAAAAAAAATCATCAGTTTAATTTATGGAATTGCGGGAATGGATTGTGAAATTTGGCATAGTTATAAATTATTGAAATATTACAATCTTGCGCGGGAAAGGTGTATAGAAGGCTACTAGTTTAATTTATTACAACACAATGTCATTTCGTCCTTATTTAAATATCCTATTTTCCACCTCACTAGTCGATCACTAGTCTATATAAATATTGTAATAAAGTTTTGTAAATACCTTCTACGGGTAGATTTGCATTCGTCTTGTATTCGCGGTCTTCATGTGATCTCCTGCACGTAGACTTGTACTCTTCTCGCAATATTATAGGAGAGCTCGTAAGGAACGGCCGCTGAAAACCGATGGCCCGGATTGGATGACCTGAGGTATTTGTACCTATCAAATAAAATATTCTATATTATATTGTTCAAAATATAATCAAATGTAAAATATACAAAAATATCGATAAAACATGGACAACACTATTTCTTTAATGTACCTAGATTAATGTTGTTACTCCGGTTTGGTAATCAAGGAAACAGTGGAATAATGAAACATCATAGTGATGCTGCTCTTGTACGGCACAATGTGATAGGGAAGTACATCTCGCTGTAAGAGAATATCTTCAGCGTGAATCGGTGGCTATGTGTATATGTATATCAGTGGCATACAAGTGGATGTTTGTACGTGTCACTAACAAAAGTGACATTTATTCTGCATTGTACCTTACGTAATAAAAAAAATGACAATAAATTTAATATACTACATAGTATTGTCATAATCGTGCCAGCAACACATACATGATATTATGGATATTTCTTTGTGAATGTAAAGAGCAACACATTTTAAATATTACATCGCACCAACGACCAACAGTTCGTCTTTTCAGATATAGAATCCACTTCTGAAACTTACTGACTATACAGTTAACTGTTTTTCTCAGCGTGTGACTGGTCCACTGATGTCCACTAAATTACGTAATGACTAACCAGCTGTTGCCCGTGTAATTTTTTTGGATTATATACTATTACAATTTATAGTTATATAATATTAATAAAATACATTTTAGTAATCAATCGCTTACTATCGCGAATCTACTCAAAAAATCCGCATAATAATTATGCAAATGCGGACGACGCATGGTGGTTGCATAATGGGTCTTCATTTCCTACCTACCTATTCTCCTGCCCATGTATATCGCTTTCCCTCTCGATTTTTTTTTTCGATTCGATTCTGATTTTACATAAAAATAGAGGACATAACTATTTTTTTCTATCATAGGGGATTAGAGCAGTTGGAGCCACTTATCGTGGGCTGCAGCGACGGTCCTAGCCGGCGATCCCCCGTGGGAACCGTGGCGGGGGTTCTTGCCGTGAGTTGCTCCTATGTCTCGGATAGGAGGGCTCTCGGCCTGAACCACGCATAACGAGATCCTGCGGGTCCGTCGGTTAGGGTAGGTGGCTTTAGTGCAAAGGGGCGGGGGGTGGACCTGGCGCCGGAGCAGTACGGTAGAGAAATAATGGCTGCCTTGCGCCTGGTCCTCGAGCGGTGGACGAGCCTACGGCGCAAACCCTTCGCCTTCCGTTTGACACAGGTGTTCACCGGGCATGGTTGCTTCGCTGAGTATCTGTGTAGGACGGCCCACAGGGAGCCGACGACTCGTTGTCACGATTGTGACGAGGCGGTGGCGTTCTGATGTCAGTTTTCGTAGGAGATTTGTTAAAGTCAAGCATCACCGTCGCGATGCTCGGCAGCGACGAGTCCTACCAGGCGATGGCTTCCTTCTGCGAGATCGTCATGTCCCAGAAAGAAGCCGAAGAGCGGGTGATAGAGGAGGCTGCCGACGCGGCCTCCCCCCGCCAACGACGAAGGGGGGTAAAAAGGAGGCGCTATCTGCAGCGCCTTCAGTAGTGCCCCTGTGTTCCGTGTCGGGCCGGGATGGGAACCCCGTCCACTTCACCAAGACACGGCGTCTTGGAGACTGGTCAAAGCATAGCATGACAGTCCCCGAGGAGGTGAAGCCTGGCCTTTTCGTCGAGGCCAGGCTGTCGCTGGAGGGATCCTGTTGCCTGCAGATCCGGAACCTTCAATTACTAGCGGCTGAAGGCTCCCGTAGGGGTTTAGTTGGTATTGATACCCAATTGCCGAGTCCAAAATACGTCTGGGGTCAACTCGGGCTCCCAAGTATCATGCGTAAATGCATTCCCTTTCGTCACAAAAAAAAAACTTGGAGCCACTTGATGACTACCTTCGACTATAACCAACCACATATATGTTATATGAGTTGGCACCAGACAGTGGGCCACCGGATACTGGTAAACTATATGAAACGCGACAGCCAAGCTGTCACTTTACAGCATTGTCATATGAGTGAGAGATATCTTCCCAGTCGTACCCGCCCGTTTCGGCTACACCGTAGCATGGAACTATACTTAAATAAGTACTAAACTAGATTAAAATAAGTTTCCACGTTTATAACATCGACGGGATCACTGGCAACGAGTTTTAATACCTTCTGTTTCCTTCGTCAAAACATAAATAGCCATGTGTCAATCACCATATTAGGAAAGGTAGATTTTTTTTTTTCACAAATTTTAAATGACAGACTGTGAGCCGGCTTGGCTCATTTCGAAAAGGCACCGGCGCAATTATTGCCGGTTGCCGACTAAAAAAATTGTGCAGATAATTAGTTTATGACTTTACACAATACAACAGACACATCGATACTGCAATTATGTGAGTTCACTAGCGAATGCAGGGAGTTGAGTATTTTGTAGTGATGTAGGTACAACATGTCGATAATTTTGAAAGTCATATTGAAAATTATCAAATTACAATACAATATACATATCGATATGGCTACTAGTGAAAGCGTAGATATATCTCCATAATGTAGTAATGTGCAGTGTACATCGATATTTTTGAAATAGTATAATATTTTCCTTGTACTATAAATAGTTTATTTTGCTTTTTCATGTTTACAGAGGTTAATTTAAACGTTAATGTTTGTTCACATCATCATCGCTGATCCCGGAGATATTTTTGTTTTTTGATCGTTAAGTAGTGCTTTATAATATGTTGTTTCTATTTACGGTAATTCCATAAGTGTTTGTAACATTTAAACATTATTATTAATTTCAATCAATATTATTCAATATATTTTTGTTTTTAATATAAGTATATAATTACTCAGTTTATTTGTCAACATTTGAATTAATTCTTCTGAAGAGGCAATCATACCAAATAGGGCGTCTTTTACAATAGCTGTTACAATACTTCTTCTGAGGTGAATGTGAAACAGCTAGATAGATGATGTAATGAAATTACACAGTATAAATAATAAATCATTATGAGATTTATGTTAATTAGATCTTGATATTTCGATATTGTGCTGAATTAATTACAAGATTATTAATAAATTCATAAATGTCATTTACAATTTTTTAAATTTACGACTTGTTTATCCTTGTTGATTTATAATTATATACATTTCTTAAGTATAAGAGATGATGCAGTTAAGTCTTTGTATTTAAATCTTCGACATCTCGGGAAAGTCCTTTTATTAGCACTTTGTCCATAGCTTCGTATGAAGTTTGTGGTATATTCTAAGGATATGAGTAGATAAAAATTTGATACATAAAGAGCCATACTTCATCACATAATCACGTCGTCTATACCGCAGAGCTTGAAGACAAAAGTCTTCAATCAACGCGTTTACCCCGTGATGATCTAAGGGGCCGAAACAAGGCCTCTTAATTTAAGACAGGTCTGCAAATTTGCTGTAGCTAAACGGGCTATTGAACGTGCTATGTTGGGTGTTTCTCTGTCCGACAGAATTCGTAACGAAGTCATGAGGCAGAGAACTAAAGTATCCGATATCATGCCACAGATAACCTTGTTGAAGTGGCAATGGGCTGGTCATACACTGAGAAGAACTATGGCAGATGGGCCAGTAAGGTTCTGGAGTGGAAGCCGCGTTTAGAAAAACGAAATGTTGGTCGACCGTTCACCAGGTGGGAAGACGATCACCGTGCAGTAGTCAGCCCGGTATGAATGCGAGGAGCAGGAGATCGGTCATCTTGGCGTTCATTGAAAGAGGCCTATGTCCAGCAGTGGATGAAGATCTGACTTACCATCGGTTCTAACGTAACTCGTCCAATCGTTCAATTACTATTTCTGTTAATATCGATATCGATAATTTGAAAAGTGTAGCCCAATTAGCTCGGGTCACTACGAAGCGGCTTACATTGGGGCACCTACAAATTAAGTCTATTAACTCAAACTTTTAAGTCCCTTGAACACGAGATGTTCCTTTCTTGTCCTGCACAGTTTGGGGCTTAGGTTAAGTATCTGCCTTTTGTCCTGCCAACTGTTTGTTATGGGATATAAGAATTTTAAGCGGGATTTTCGTTTTTATGTCCATTCATGCGGAGTGCGTTGATTAGATAATTAAAATTAGGAGGGTTGTCTGTTCATTATTTTAGGATAGATTTGACGCGTGTCCCTTTGGTGAGTGCTAATTGATTCAACGGTTCTATTTATTATCATCAAACAGATGAGGTGATAGTGATAATAAAGACTTAGTAAATAATAATAATGTATACCAATATTAATATCGGACCAATTTTACATAGCTTTTTAAATTCGTTGTAAATGTTCAATATGGATGCAAGGGAAAAGTAGTACAGTACACTGTATCTAAACTAATGTTATAAATGTGAATGTAAATTTGTTTGTTACGCTTTTACGCCAAATCTACTCAAACGATTATCATGAAACTTTGTAGAGAGAACATAAAGTATTCTTTATAAGGAAATATATTTTCTACTGAGATTACGCGAGCGGAAATACGTTAGTATTTTATATTTTTACATTAGTTGTTTTTTATACTAGTATTTTATATTTTCAGTTTGACCCAACTGTTTGGATTACATATATTTGTACGAACGTGAATGAAACATTGCCCAAATTCGTAAACTCCGTTTTTTTTTTATTCTATTGATGTCTGAAGTTTACGCAAATGTTACTAATTACAATAAAACAACTTTTACGGTTACATGGTTGTTGTAAAGCTTCTGAAACGTTGGGCTTGTTAAATAATTAAATAAACCGCGATAAAATCCGTAAAAGTACTTTTATTGTAATTTTGTATTCTAATAACTAAGTTCTTTATATATACTACTAATGTTATAAATGCGAATGTTTGTATTTCTTTTTGTTATTCTTACACACAAAAACTACTGATAACGAAATTAGGTATAGATATATATTACAATAATTAGTAAAATACATTTTATTCTGAAAATATGAATTATTTTCTCTTTAGATTACGTTTGTATAGATTTTGCTCGGATGATACCACGAGTCACAGCTAGTGTGTATACGTTTTAGAATGTTTTGCTTGCTTTTGTAAGACCTACACAAATAGTTACTTTAAATTGATTCTGTTTGTGTTATAATAATACAGGATTGAGATCTGCTTCAATAGTGGCAACAGGAATGTCCTAAATCTATGCTAATAATAATATAAAGCTAAAGAGTTTGTATATCTGTTTACTACTACCACTGGCCCGAATTAAAATAACATTCTTGTGTTTGATAGTCCATTTATCACTACATACTGTAATGATACGGCTAACATCACAAGAGTTACGCGGGTGAAACCGTAGGATATGGTACTACGAGTATCTCAAAGACTTCCAGAAAATGTAGTAACGTTCCTATTTCGACTAGCAGTATAAGTTTTGAATCGAATTCATGCTACCAGCACCAACAAGTATTATGTAAGGAATGTGCGATTGCATCAGTTACTGACATTAAATTGATTAACAAAAACCTCACTGTTTCAAATGCATTACTACTCGTATATTTTAATGTACCCATTGTCACTCGTGTTATCGAGACGGCTCTGACGACACGTCAAATGAAATTCAACTCCTCTATGTACATAGCTACACATTTGGCCATGCAAACATACGCCTGAAAAGTATTAAACTTCTTTTTGTGCAGTCGGGTAGTAATGTACTTTTTCCATATGAGATAGTGACAAAATACTACTTACTATCTATGTCTTTGCGTGTTATAAAACAAAGTCCCCAAAAGCTGTATGTCTGTATGTGATCGATTATCTCAAAATCTACTGAACGGATTTTCATGCGGGTTTGACTCAAGGATAGAGCGGCTCCCGAGGAAGGTTGTAGCATGCGTCTATTATATTGTGTGTCTATTGCGAGCGAAGCCGATGCGGATAGCTACTATATACATATAATAATAGAGATGTTCGTTGAGATCTGTCTGTATGTAATCCATTCTTTCAAAACTGATTCTGATTTTCGTGCGATTTTCACAGATGGCTAACCGATTCTCGAGGCAGGTTTTAGCCCCTATTATATACATATATTTTAGCGCCATATTTAGAAATTAAAACGATTTGTTTCAGTGCTATACAATTATTTTGACAACAGTTCTAAATAAACCATGATACTATCATTATAAGCCATAGAGTAGTTTTTTCGCTGAGAACACAAGCAGTCCTCAAGTCTCCCGTTCGTGTGGTCGTCGTACTCGGTGAAAACGCCGCCGCGGTTGCATCGAGGATATTATTTTCATATTAATTCTAAATAAACAATGATACTATCATTAAGAGACGTGGAGTAGTTCTTTCGCTGAGAACACAAATAGTCCTGAAATCACCCTTTCGTGTGGTTGTCCTACTCGGTGACTACATCGAGGCTGCACCGAGGACAATGCGCAGCAGTTGCGGTATGCGTGAGCGGGAGTTATTATTGATATAATTCCACTATTGTCTGCCACCGGCTCCGGTCGGCATATGGTGTAACTACTTTGCCCGTCAGCCAATTTGAGCCAGGACTCCTTACAACTCTTCAGTTTCGCGTGACTGATGTGGGATGGCGGAAGACATGTATTAAATTGTTTTTGAATATTTGTGAACGCGTTTTTTAATACTTTTTATTGATTCTGTATGTTTTAATGAAACATTAATGATAAGTAAAAATCAAACATTTTTATTTGTATACGTTGTCTTAATTTTTGTTGTGTAATGTTACGTGGCGGAATTGTCAAACATGTTGCGCCTATAAAATTAAGATTTCTTATGTTTACGCGAATATTACTCATTGCAATAAGAAAACAAATTTTACGGATTTTATCGCGGTTTATTTAATTATTTAATATGACTGTATTTAATTGGACTGTAAGTCCACCCGTGACCATGGTTACTGTAAAGCGTCTGAAATCTCGGGCTAGTTTAATAATTAAATATACTGCGATAAAATCCGTAGAAGTAATTTTATTGTAAATATGATTTTTTTCTACTCATTTTAAATGAGTTCTAAACCGTTTTTAAAACATATGGCTACTTTAATCATTACTACTACTAACTTAACTACAACATTATCGTTTGATGATATGCGCTTACACATGTAAAAAAATAGATGAAATTATAATGGACATTTTTGAAACCTCAATAAATTAACCTTTATCCTACTTTAGATTCATTAAAAAAAGAGACTTGTTCATCTAAACAATAACACAATTACTCTAATCTAAGAGGAACCGCCGAATTCATGGGTATTTTAACAATACATAGAACATCTATATATAGTATTATATAATCTACAACTTTTTAGAAGGATGAATGCGATTAGCAGGAGTTCGGTCAGCTTGGCGTTCATTGAAAGACGCCTACGTCCAGCAGTGGACAGATAACGACTGAAGACATAACGATGATGAATGATGAATCTTATTTATTTTATTTAGAACATATTTATTTTATTTAATTACACAGAATTACGAAGAATAAATAATAGTATGGGAGCAGTAATATTCCCAAGTGGTATTCTCATATATCATTAATTATATAATATTTACATGCATTTAAATACTATGCATTTAAATGTCATTTAACAATTTTCTCATATCAAATTTTTTACCTATAGGAAGTTTAGAATTGTTAAGGGCTGAATGAAGTTCAGTTTTATGATATCGTTGGCGTATATTTACGCAAAAGTTATCCATTGTTATGACCATTTAACAGATTATCCCTTTTCTTAACATTTGGACATGAGACAGAATAGCCGTAATGAACGAATGTAACAAAATCCTTTTGTAATAAAAATCAGGTGAAAATAATAAATAGATAACACTATATAATCATAATAAAAAAAATAGGTATAAGTATATAATATCGTAAATAATTATATACAAATATATGTTTAATGTGTACAGATACAAATTATAAAGTTAGTATTTACTAAGTATATATATTTAAGCAGAAAAGTAAGGAAAATTAAACGCTGAAAAATAAAAGGATAACGCTGAAAATAAAATGTTATTAGGACTGATTCTATCGTGGCTCTCGGAAGCGGAAAATTAGTCTCTGAACGAAAATTCTATGCATCCCTCAAGTTTCTTAATTTTCTTTATCTCGACGTTTCTATAACCTTTTTTACGCGGGGAAACGCATTTACGCGCTTTTACTGGCCCTGGGTGGGGTGCAGTGGTGTGTGGGACTCGCGGCACATGACAGTGCCAAATTCCCACAAAAACCTCCGCGAGTGCCATCAGTTTGGTACTCCTCACCGCCTTTGGTGAGGTGTCCGGCGACAACAAATCATCAGGGCACCTCGACGGCTAGACAACCCCCTAAGGGACCGACTCTACCTCCACAGATGGTGTTGTTCCGCACTACAGGACAACCCCATCAACTAGCCTCGCACCTTGCCCCGTGCGCAAAAGCGCCTCCTCATGTTGCTCTATGGTCCCCTCTTTTTATAAGAGGTTACGGGCAGACTGATTTATTTTATCACAAGATAGCAAAAGGATTTTGTTACATTCGTTCATTACGGTGATTCTGTCTCATTCCACAATTAAATCTTAAGAATAGGGATAAAATTCGTTAAATACACATAATAATGCAGTTTTATGAGTTGTATGTAAATACACATTGCATCGAAATACATTTTAGTTTCCTTGTTTTTGTACAGTAATTTTGCTGTAGTAGAGTTAATGAAAATCTAATGAAGACGGTAACATAATGACGATCATTAAGGTAATAAAATATGAGAACCACAGACAATATTCGGTGCGTTGTCAAAAAGTGTTCATTTGGCGTCCTTCGTTGACCTGCCGGTATACCGAATTCCCGTGGGAAGAAAACTGTTATCTATGGTGATAGCGCGGCCGCGGCCCGTATCGCATATGAAAATTATAATGATAATACACACGTACATATGTACACATCCATACACATCCACACACATCCATACGCATACGTTTTAATTATTTGCATCTGTGGTTTCCACGCGTCACGTATTGGCCCGTGTTTCGTTTAGTTTTAAAATAATTATTGCATAACTATTTTATGATGTCTCATTAGCAATGTTAGTTTAGTGTGTATACTAATGCTCGAGTTATGTCAGTCTGTAGCGTTTATTGCCAAAGAATAAAAAAATTGTCTTGGAGTAGCGGGACAATAACAAGGGACAAAAGTTTGTACTTATAGCGTTGACGGGTGGAGAAATACACGCAACGCAGGAGGAAAGCACTACATCACAACCTCACGTGTGTTGGCCAACCTTGAATACCGTGCGGGTGACCAACACGTGGGAGGAAATCTACATTTCTTCCCACGTGTTCATTCTTCGTTCGGAGGAGGAAAGTTCTACATGTTTCCTCCCTTATGGCACTATGTACTATTTTAAAGCAGTCAAGCAGCAGAGGGATGAGATGAAGCCAATGTCATCATAAACTCTACATTCAAGGATACATCGGTGCAAATAAATCGGGCTGGCACTACCGGGGAAGTATCTCTCGCTCACTTGATACCGACGTAAAGTGACAGCGTCGCTGCTGCTTTTCGTGCGTCTTGTGAGTAGCCGGTGCCCCATTTGTAGGAGGGTAACGCATCTGCGTAACAATCATGCGAATGCCCATAGGCATCGGTAGTCATCAAATGGCTCCGATTCCTCGTTAGCGCCATGATGCTATAAAAAAGTAAGGTATTCCAAATTACTAAATGTAAATAAAGTACTTCGACTATCCCCACATGTAAAAAATTAACTTCGTGAGCTTCGGCACGCGACTACAGTTTGCATAAGAACGAACATGATGCTGAAGTGAAAGCTTACTCTTTAAGTCAAAATGATATAGTACTCCATTGGAACCAACGTGTTCGGAATGAAGTGAGTAAGGGATGTAACTCAATAAAGCGTCACGCTCGGTGTTAAACTAGGTAAGAGGGACCGAACCCCCCCCCCTCTCCCGCAGATGGGAGAGATACATCCCGATGAGCAAATTTAAAATGTTTATAACAGCAAATTTAACTATAATTGACATGGCCAGAGGGAACGAGAGGTCCCTCCTGCCCGACGTCTGGGGCAGCTCACGCACGGTAGTTAAAATGGATGGATCCTCATGGAGAGGATCACGACTGGGGATTATTACTATATATATATATATATATATAGACTGCCTCGAGGTCTCGAGAAACTTCACGACTGTCGTGAGGTTCAATCCTGGGTCGGTCCATAGAGATGGCCGCTGTGGCAGAAATTCGGCTATTACCGTTATTATTATATTATATAATTTCTTAAGGATTAAACTACGTAAAGAGGTCCAAAGTGTGTACTTACTAGTTTTGGATCTCGGCTCCCGCGGCCCGTCCACGGTCACTTTGATCGCTTTTTGGTATGTCGTGACTTGAGGTGGGCTTGTTGAAATTGTTATCGTTAAGGAGAAGCTCTTCCCTGGAAATAAAATAGTGGCGTTAGTGTATATTTAAAAACATCACCTTTTTTAAAAACAAAAACAAAATTTAAAAACAAACCTCTCGCTCACATGAACCGCCGCAGAGTGATAGCTATGCCGTCTATTTTTGTTCAGTTAGTGAGTGGTGCCCCAATGGAGGAGAGGAGGAAAGGAGCGGAACGCATCTGACAACTATGATGCGGATAACTATCGGCGTCGGTGGCCTTCATAAGGCTCCGATTGCTGGTTTGCCCCCCCCCCTATATTATGAAAAACTGGTTTTCTCAAAGTCGGTAGTTATCGAATTATTCGATAATTAAATAATTCGATAATTATTCGAATTATTTCGGCATTAACAGAGAAATCTATTATACTCGTATTTAATGTCACACTTCGAAAACAACTTTTCTTTCAGTTACGATTTTCCTTTTCTGTCAAGTCGAACAATGTTGATTAAAAATCTAAAAGCATATGATTTATACTAGTGCAAGCAACGCTCCGCTGTTTCACCCGCGTATCATGGTTATATTCCATAGTATAAACTTCGCCCCATGAAACGGGTGAATTTCTTTCAACAGCTGCGGCTGTGCGTTGTCTGCCACTCAGTCAATCAGACACTCAGTAGCGGCATCGTTATACATGTATAACACAACAAATATATACGACATAACAACTAAAAAACCTATCGAATATTGTTGAACGACAACAGTCCGTTGTGAAAATAGCCAGCTTTTTGGGCGTCCGATTTGCGGTCAGGAGTAATGAATGCACCGATAAATACGGAATAAAATTACAGTTAAAATGAGTGGATTAACATGTCTAATACAGATAATTCGTGCGTACTACTCGATTTAGTATTAATGATTGATTCCACGCGTTTAGGGCGATATTAATTAACGAGTTATGGCGGACACATGATCTTTTAATGAGTTTAGTATATAGAGGATACTTGAAAGTGATTATGAGTCTGTGAAATAGAGGGTGTTTGGAAGCGATTATGTCTGTGAAAGTGATAAATACGGTGTAAAATTACAGGTAAAATGTGTGGATTAACAACGTGTATAATGTAGATAATTCGCGTGTACCACTATATTTAGTATAAATGATTGATTTCACGCGTTTACGAACTACATTAATTAACGACTTATGACAGACATGTGATCGATTAATGAGTTGAGAATATAGAGGTGTTGTAAGTGATTTTGTGTCTATGAAAATGATAAATAAGAAAGTGTTTGAAAGTGGTTACTTGTCTGTGAAAGTGACAAATACGGAATAAAGTTACAGCTGGAACGAGTGGATTAACAACACATATAACATAGATAATTTGGGTGTACCGCAAGATTTAGTATTAATGATTGAACCCACGCGTTTAGAACTATGTTAACTGACGAGTTATGGCAGTCCCATGATCGATTAATAAGTTGAGAATATAGAGGTTGTTGTAAGTGATTTAAAGTGACTAATACGGAATAAAAATACAGCTAAAATTAGTGGATTAACAAAGTGTATAATAAATATAATTTGTGTGTACTTATTATTAATGTTTGATTCCACGTTAAACACGTAGAATATTAATTAACGATTTATAGTGTACACGTGATCGATGACTGACTTTAAAATATAGAGGCTGTTTGAAAATGTTTGCATGTGAACAATATTATGAAAGTGAATAATATTGTATAAATGATTTTTAAGTATGTATATGCGGCGTATATTCTCTAGGAGGCTCTATATTGAGGAGTATCATTTAGAATGCATACAATATATTTTGTTATATTTTGGAAAAAAAGTTATTTATTGAAAGAATTTTTAACGAACCAGCAACTTATCTGTTGGTAAGTGATGACTGTTTCATTACTGATAGATCACTGATTTATGGTTTGGTAGTAAACGTTTAAACTACCACAGATCACGAGGGGTTCGAATCTCCGGTCGGTCCAAAAAGTATTACTAGGATTTTGCGATTTCTTATAACAGTACACGTTCAGGAAGTTGGCGGTGTGAAACACATGCCTCGGAGAGCACGTAAAACTGTCGGTCCTGACTAATAGGAGTAGGCAAATGAAGGAATAGAGATTGCCTTGTCGCACATACACTCGTGCACTTCGTTAACTACTGCGTAGTTGCCTAGTCTCTACAGAGATGATCGTAGTCGGAAGTCATCGTGTACACTTCTTTTTCATACTTGAAGACGTCCAGCAGTGGACAGGTAATATACTATGACTACAGGAGTACACTTGTGGGATCCCCATTATCCTCAAACGGCACGTAAAATGTACAGTTCCCAGCGATAACGCGGCTCACTTCCTGGAATGTGCCAGTCAAGACTTACCATTGAGTCATGTCGATAGACATCCCGCTATTGATAATGTTATATATAGTTAATTACACGAGCATATAGCGCGTATCGTCAGAGGAAAACAACTTTGCTACCGTTGTCTACATGCCATCATATTTTGTTTCTTTTTTGTACATGCTGTCATATTTATATTACTTGTTGCTACTGTCATCTATCTACATGCTATCATATTTTTTGTATAACTGTTACTATGCTATGGAAAACCTTAATAAAACTCCAGTCATAACTCTAAGACTGGTCTGTCGATAAGTCTATGTATACTTTTGGTCATGACATACGTGTTTCCCGCAGATGGGAGAGATGCATCACTTGGATGCACACAGATGGAATTTGTGGAGCTACCTGGACTAAGGTGGATATTATTAGAATAATGTTATAATAGTGAAATAAGTGAAGATTTTTATGTACGTATATTAGAAGCGTCTTGGCGTCACTGAAAGAGCAGCGCATGGACGCTGATGGCAATGATAATGATGATACCATGTAGAACAACCCTCCTCTATGAGGTTGGCAAAAAACGAAAAATATGCCCATGGGCATTTTGGAAAGTGCAATTACTTTCTACTATTTCCTTCTGATTTAATTCGTTGCGGGTCCTAAGACAGTTTTTTAGCTTTTTCCTCAGCCTCTATGCTCTATATCAAAGTTTCAGTAGTGGTTCACGCTGTCGATCCTGACTGACAGGAGTAGCACCAGGTGGGAACGTGTGGTGGGCCAAGCCCGTTAAAAATGCCCATGGATATTATTGTCATTCAAATGCGTTAGCATCCGACCCCTTTTCCCTGTTGTTGTTAGTTGTTACCTACCTTTTTATCTCATACGGAAACAAGTAACTACAACCCAATGAGTGAAATACAATATCATAGAACTTGTAATCTTAATCACAATCGCAACACAAAGCACCATCAGGATTGGAGGTCATCCCGATGCATATCAGAAACAAATCATCATAAAACTGCTCACAAAACCTTAAAGGCGTGCCATGAAGTATATGAATTATGGCATTTAAAATCGCTATTAAATTACATTCTTCATGATCACTCATCAACAGTTTAGGACCTAATACAATACGTGCGAAGCCATAAAACATAACATTGTATGTGAAAGGTCCAGGAGGTGTTGAGAGAACGTGAAATATTCAATTATTATGCGCAGGCGCAGGTGAGGGGAACGGCCGCCATCTTGATTTACGATCGAGCGTAAATTCTGAGTGACATTTGTGAGACGCGCTCTTATGTACAACTATGTCTTTTTAGGAAAATGTTTTGCGGTGCAGATTATATTGCTGGTGGAGTGTGAGCTTTCGATGTTAAATTAGCCTTTATGGACCGGCGAACAACTGATATTCTATATTATCGCACGTTTCTATTGCAGTAGTCATACAGAAAGAAACCCAATCAAAGAAAAAGCAGCTTATGTGAATACATTATAACTTCCTCGTGGTCTAGTCAACGCTGGGGCTTAGGCTAGGCTGACGTTCTTGGACATCGGTAGTAGCAAAAAGGCTCCGATTTCTCGTTCGGTTTCAATCCCGGGTCGGACCAAACACAGTGTTATTAGGAATTTCTAATAACAGTCCGGAGTTTATGCGGTGTTACACACCAGCCCACCGGAGAGCACGATAAGCCGTTGGTGGTGCGCCTGAATTCTCTCCGCTATATGCGTGTGCACACTCGAATTCATGAATTTCTTTTTTCAAATATTATCAAATTCAAATTAACACTATACTCACCTCACGCCAGTTCCGTAATGGGCAACACCATTTTAGTGTAGTGCACGGAGCGCCACATATCACGATCCTGACATACCTGCCTTGCGCCCTCCACATTCATACCTCTTCACAAGCACGTAGGTTGCGAAAAGTTAGCTATGCTCTCTACAAGCAAGTGGCTTTGGCAGTAAAGTTGAAGCCAAAAGTTGCTGTGTGGAGATCTAAGAGCATAGGTCCTACGAGATAGAAATCATTGTAACGTGTTTCGAGCCCCTGAGGTTCTGCACGCTGAGGTAGAGCACGCCGGAAATGCTTTCGTAAGGAGTTAACTTAGATAAACTGTGAAATAATAATAATAATAAATATCTGAGGACTTATCCATTACAATAAAACTACTTTTACGGATTTTATCACGGTTTATTTTTTTATTTCTCTAGCCCGACGTTTCAGCAGCAAAAGCGTAAAGCTTCTGAATTGTTGATTTTCTTTCTGAATGAAATATTAGATCGGTTGAATAATTAAATAAACCGCGATAAAATCCGTAAAAATAATTTTATTTCAATGAGTAACATTCGCGTAAACTTAAGACATTTACATTATCACAACATATCATCCTAGCCCCGTGTCTTGTACTTCTCTCACAACATTTAATATTATTTATAAATTTAAGAAGTTTTATATCTCAATTATAGAGAGACATATAATGACATATACCAATGACCCGCGAACGCTGCGCGAAGCACGGCTTACCGGTGCTACGTTACCGGTCGTCACTTTCAAGTCTAAATGGCAATGTTCACTGTCGACAGACAAAAAAGTTAAGAAATAACAAACTACGCCCAAGAAGGAGGCACTGGCTCGTCGTAACTATTACAAGCACTTCTTGGCAGGCAAACGTCGTTACCTCTAAGATTCGATATTAAAAAAAAAACTCATATGATAATGACACAAAACTCTTTAGTCACAGTCCGGTCACGCCGTTTGCCGTCCCTAATTGCGTCACACTCGAGTTTGATGATGAGAAGATTTGCCATCTCATGAACATTATTCTCGTGTATCTATCTTTATACTTGTATCTTTATCTGGTTACTTGTATTGACATCTTATCATTTGTATCTTTATATTATTGCTTGTATTTTTGTGTACTCGGGCTGTAGAACTGACTTTTTTACCCTAATTCGTCAGAATGAAAAAAAAAGAAAAAACAATAATTATCCTTATTATTAAAATATGGTTGCTATTATAACTCTTATTTTAATACCCGGCTGTCTGTAGTGCGTGACCATGATTGCTGCAAAATTCTGAATCGACGGGCTAGTTAACTAATTAAATAAACCGCGATAGAATCCAAAAAATATATTTATTGCATCATTGCAATAAATATATATGCAATAAATATTGTTGCTCATACAACATTCGCGTAAACTTAAGACATCAATATTATTGCCCGGCGGTCGAAAGACATAGAAATCATAGAAATTATATAATTGTTATATAAAATGAAATAATTTTATATGTTAGTGTTATTATGTAAATTGACCCTTTTTATTATAGAATAGGAGGACATAAGAGCACAAATGGGTCAGCCATTTGGTAACTATTAACGCGAGTGGCCCACGGGCTACTCACAAACGGCACGAAACGCGACGGCACAGCTTTCACTTCTAGGGCGGTATTATGTGAGCGAAGACTGTGGTCGTACCGATCCCAATCTGCTGCAATGCATCATAACGCTTATTGGAATGACAATACCACACCAATGGCGTAAAGAAATGAAACCGATTATTTCCCCGCTAATAATAAAAGAAACGCATTTTTAATGCCTATGGAACGGGTAAATTCTAAGTAAAGTGAATCATTACATCAAGTTAGTCTGGGTTCAAGTTGGATGACTCTGAATACGTATTCCGATATGGATTAAACATTATTTACTTTGAACGAATGGAATCAATTAAAATATTTAATTCACAATATTATTACAAAAATTGCTCTTCGAACGACAGTTAAATCTACCACAGGTTCCCCAGCCCCGACCTGAGAAGAATGACGAAATAAGCACAGCGGTTTGCATTAACTAATATAACATAAATTAATAAGTATACAATATATTCAACACTAAAATAGAATTGTAGCGCTCATTCTCTGCACACTCCATTATTTACATTAGGGCACTGGCGTCAAGATGTGTTGTTGTTGTAAAATAAAATTCCGGAAATATCCTAGTGGGAGCATCTTATTTTGAAGCTGTGGCTATCCTCAATTGTATTTATGTTTGTAATTCCGCCACGGAAAAAGTACTGAACGGATGAAATTTGATATGCATTACAATCTGTTATGACCTCGTGATATATTTTAAGCGAGTGAAACTTTAGGGCACAGGTAGTAATAAATAAAAAAAAGACGGTTGGACCATCTTTTTGTACCATATTTTCATATTTTGTTACTCGGTCACAACATTCAACCATCAGGGCATCAAGCTAGGGTTGTACAAAAAACGTAAGCGAAACGATCACACGGCCGTTGTATTAGTCCCAAAACGGAGTCACAACAATATCAATATCCCGCCGGCGAGCCGAGCCGTCCGAACTAATCACATCATATTAGCGGTGTACGAATGTGTCCAGGGCCGGATTATATCACGTGGCCAAAGTAGAAACTGCCACGGGACCCGGGAGGTAAAGGGGCACCGCTATGAGCAAACCTTACCTAGTCAACACTGCCCATAGCAATCTCTGTGACCTTAATATTCAAAATTATAGCATATTAAAGGTTCCTAAATATAATTGTATAAATGCCTCACGCTAGCTTAATCCGGAACTGGTTGTGTCCTTTCGTTACTAACTAGTAACTGGTGTCCATTTACACATATGATTCAGATTTGGTGACCAGAGTCATGGTATATTCAATTGCTTAAAATATATTGTAATTTTATTCGCTTCATGGATCGCTATGGGATTTTATAAAACTGTACATTTAGAATGACAAATTTTAACACTTTAGAATTTAAATTTCAGTGCGATGCTCAGACTAAAAAGTTCAATGCAATAATTGCTCTGTCTGTGCTCGTTTATTTATTTGACCATCTAATGATCTCCTTCATCATCACCATTATCATTATCAGCCATTATCGGTCCACTGCGTGACATAGGCATTCTTCAATGAACGCCAAGACGACCGACTGCTACTGGCGACCATCTCGGACATGACATGGGCTCCTTAATATGACCAATTTCTATTTTGATTTTGTATTATCATTCCCTCATTTCGTCTATTATCAGTATCATTACATTAACTTTATATGTCGCATTAGTTGGTAGTATACTCATACTCAATTCTGTACCTTGGTGAGCACGTTAAAGCGCCGGCCCTGCGCCTGAGTTCTCTCCGGTCGTGTCGGACTGCCGTCCCATCGGAATAGGGGAACTACGGAATAGAGGCCGCCTGCGTCTGCGCACACACAAGTGCTCGATATATTTTGCGCGTTCCCTTTAAAGGTGGCCGCCGAAGTTGAAATTGGGCTACTAGTCTAAACTTCTGGCTACGCTGTTGTATTTTCCTTACCAGTTCATCGGACTAGGGAAGCCTTTTCTGTCCTCTAGTTTTGGAATTATTATATTATGCTCGTATTTCGAAGTTGGTCATGTGTTAGGTTTTAGTGCTTTTTACATTGCATGTGGGCCCGGTAATGGCGGATAGTGAACACAATGGGACAGTAAAGCGCACAAGTCGTTTGTCTGCGGTTTGGAAATTAAAATACGAGATACGTGTACGGTGAAAGTGGACATCTAAATGTATTTTATTGTCACGCTCATAGCTTTACGAATATTGCTATCTTATAAGTCCTTACTTTAGACGTGATAATGTCTTGTAACATCACCATGCGGGAAAAAGTATGACGCTGTAGTAACGTTTCAAATAGGCGAAGCCTGCGAGCGTGACAAGTGGTCTCTTTCACTCCATCGGGCATATAGCATATTAGAGAACCGTTATCACGTACCATTACATCGTCCGTAAAACCGATTTACAGACAACCAGCTTTTTAATTGTTTTTTAATTGGCAACAATTTAATAGACGAGGAACTCTTTGTTATTCCAAAAAATATGGACGTCGTCGAGGTAGACACGCTTTCTCTTCTCAAGGCGTACACATAGATAAGTAGGTAATCCTTCTCCTAACTAAAACCAAAATAAATACTTTGATGTCTTAAGTTTAAGCGAATATTACATTACAATAAAACTACTCTTACGGAATTTATCACGGTTTATTTAATTATTTAACTAGCCCAGCGTTTCAGAAGCTTTATAGCAACTATGGTCACGGGCGGACTAATTGAACCGCGATAAAATCCGGAGAGGTTGTCTTATCCTAATAATATATACTTTTGTTTGTGGGTTTTAAAACACTAGCCCATACATACATCTTCACGACAGTGCACTAATGGGGCAAGCAAAGAGAATCGACTGCCACATCATACTAACTTTACATATTTGATAATACATACAATAGCACTAAATGTCTACGAGGAGAGCGCTTCGCTCATTAAACTAATTTTTAATGCTAACTGTATGGTAAAATGATTTTTTTTGTATAGAGGGATAAGCGGAGCCTTTTTACGACTACCGACGCCTATGAACATCAGCACAATTACTATGCCGATTCGTTGCCATCCTTTTCGTCTCAACCACCGGCTACTCACAAACCGACGAAATGCGACAACGAAGATGTTACTTTACACCGGTATCATGAGAGCGAGACTACCCGGTCGTGTCAGCCCAATTTCGCTGCAATGCAATATTGTAGGTAGTGCCATAGCACTACCTCTTACTAAAAATCTGTTATAATTGTGTGAAAAATTAATACTCTTTGTATTATAGAATTAAGACGAATCTAACATCACTGCTACGTTAATAATCCATCAAACCGAGTACAGAATGCTATATGGAGCATTCTTACACAAAAATGCATTTCCTTTATTTCGGGCGCAACCGGATAAATGACGTACATGATTTGAACTCGTGACAAATCTGATAATCGTGATGTAGACATCTCCGTATCTGGTTGAGGTTATTATTGAACGGCAGAAACGATTCTTTAGTCACATCATAATCATTAAGCGAAGATTACAGAATGTCCACAGTATGCATCGTTATCATCATCATTATCAGCCCTTATCGGTCTACCGCTGTACATAGGCGTCTTTCAATGAACACCAAGACGGCCGATCTCCTGTTACTCGCATCCATCCCGGACCAGCAACTGTAGGGAGGTCGTCTTCCCACCAATGTGCATTTTTTATAAATATTTAAAAGTAGGCTCGGAGGAGCTTAACATTAATGTAACATCATCCCAGCCGAATTTTATTAGAGCCACGACATCTGTACAATATTGCACACGTGTTTACGCTGACTCAAGTGCGCTTCCTATTCCCTATACCTACATGACCGGAGAGACATCGGGCGCAGGACCGGCGGTCTCGCGTGCTCGCCGAGGCATACGACTGTGACACTTGATTTACACCTAAGCACATATGTATCACCGACATTGCTCAGAGAATCAACAAGCTGAAGTGGCAATGGGCAGGCCACATTGCCCGCAGAATCGATAACCGTTCGGGAAGAAAGGTTTTCGAGTGGATGCCTCACGCCGGTAGACGGAGTGTGGGACGGCCTCCTACCCGATAGACTGGTGACTTGGTTAAGGTGGCGGGAAGTCAAAAACCTCTGGTAGTGCATATCACAAACAGAACTCTCGATTACTTCACCCAGGGCTACCACGAACTTCGAGGTTTTGGGCATGAAGTGGCTATCCTATCATGTTCGAGCTGTTTAAGAGAGGCTGTTGGCTCAAGGTTTTTTTTTTAATAGAATAGGGGGCAAACGAGTAATCGGAGCCTTTTCACGCCTACTGGCGCCCATGAACATCCACATAATTACAATGCCGATGCGTTGAAAATGGGCCACCGGCCACTCACAAACAGCACGAAACGCGACTATGAAGATGTCATTTTACGGCGGTATTAAGTGCGTGGAAGGGGTTATAATTCCATGATTTCTTCTTTCTCTTCCGTATCCTCCACTCAGGCCTACTTCGAATCATACTTCTCCTGTAATTCGCTACGTAGTAGATCTCATTCACTTTCGGAAGATCGCGAAGTGCGCAAGTTTCCTCCAACTGCTTGCAGACCAGCCGGTGGATCGCGGTTTTGTGTCATAGCGTTCCCGTGGCTTCTGTTACAGGCAGATGAGACGGAAGTTAGAGGGAGCTGTATAGTATTTTCCCCATTCTAGGGATTCCCCAGAGTGAAAAAAGATGGTGGTCATGTTTTTTATAGCATAAGGGGCCCAACGAGCAATCGGAGCCTCTTGATGACTATCGATGTCTATGGACATTCTCATGATTGTTACGCAGATGCGTTGCCCTCCTATCTGCCCCTCCTCCGATCTGTCAGTGTTTACTAACAAACGCACGAATCGCGACAGCGACGCTGTCACTTTACGGCGGAATTGTGTCAGCGAGAGGTACCTCCCCGGTCGTGACGGCACAATTCCTTTGCATAGAAGGATATAGTGTCACGCACTATGCATGGCACTACCTCCTCCTATGCAGCATGGCATTACCTCTTCCTGTATACTGTTCGTGTCTGCATACCCCTGCGGCCGCTATTCGAGTCTCCTATTTGTTGTTGTAGTTGCAGCAGTAGACTCCAGAGCGAAGGCTATTAAGCATCTTCCAAGTGATTTGCTCGATCTGGTAACTTCTTTCGCTTCTTTATCCCCAATGCAATAAAAAATGCATGCTCACCTCTGCCGCTCCGGCCGACGAACCTCAAGTCGTTAAACTTGGCGACGCCGTTCTTCATGACCGCCGTGTTGTTCCTCAGCTCGGCGGACACGTTCTCGTCGTTGCCCGCCCGCACCGTCACCTGGGTGCCGTCCAGCACGTCGCCCAGGGCCACCACCTTGAACCCGGACGGCAGCGTCTTGTTGGACCGCCAGTGTTGAGGCAGCAGGGAGCACATGTAGTCGGGACTTCCCGTTCGTACTGTAGGTGGGAATGTGCTCAGTTAATAATCTTTCATCAGAAATCTAAATTAGTACGAGGTAGTGCCAAGCCGCATTGCAGCGGAATTGGGTCGGACCGCCGTAAAGGCACCTCTCGCTCACATGATACCGTCATAAAGTTATTATTGTTATATTATATTATGGACATCGATAATCGTCAAAAGACTCCTATTCCTCTATACTATAAAAAATCAATAGGTTCAAAGTCCGATTACCCTTTTGCCTATTCCATAAAAACCAAGGATAACTATAATAATGATTGAAAAGAGTTAAAAAATCTGCAAGAATAGATCACACTTTTAAGTATTAAAATTTGTTAATACTTAAACTATCTCCTGTGATATTGTCTGAAATTCGTTGTCTCGTATTCTTTTCCCTAAAATGACATCTACAGTATTCTTATACTTTGTAACGGTAATAGAACGCATCATCATCATTATGAGCCCTTATCGGTCAACTGTTGCACATAGACCTCTTTTAGTGAACGCTTGAACGACCGATCTTCTGTTACTGCCATAGAATACAACTATTGCTTAAAATTGTTAAAGCTTTAAGTACACAGTTACATTTGATAAATGAGCCAAATTTGTAATATACGTAAGTGCCTCCGATTATCGCCCTAGCGGTCCTAATTAGGACCATCGTATTCCCAATTAGTCGACATATAATTAGAATGAGGAAAACACAACTATGATAATTTTATGGCTAGCGAGTACATATTGCGTTTAATTTGTGGTAACTTATTGAATACCTTATCGAACGGCGTATTTATTAATTGATGAGATGAAACGAATTACTAAGTGACACTTAGCTTTTATAAACTTTACTTAAGTTAATAAATCGTTGACATTTTGTCAAGAATAACAATTGTGTGTGACTTTTTTGTATTTTTATTCAACTCAATAATCTGTAAGAGAAACGAATGTCGAGAGAGATAGTTAAACGGAAGTTGATAGGGGGATAAGATTAGTGAAAGTAAAAATTTGAAAGAAAGAGAGTTACGTTTCCTCAGTTCCTGTACGACTTAGGGAGAGAGAGTTGTGAGCACATATTATTTCACTCTTCATCACATAGCTAGTTTATCACATTATTATTTTTTAATATATTATTATTTTCAAACTTCTAAGTCCAGAAATATGAAAATGCCATATAAACTTCACCCCCCTAATTTATTCCCATAGGGGATGAATGTCTAAAGACCTTTTCTTAGTGTCCATATACATCATTGTACCGAATTCCAATTTGTCTTTTATGTATGATACAAATCGATAGTTCAGTGATTTACAAAAATACCAAGATACACAGTCAGCGTCTCACAGGCGTCTAAAAATATAAGAGTGTGCACCAAATGTTGCACTGTAAACGCAGCTGAAAATCACGTGCGTAAGGTTGACTTTAAAAAAAAATTGTTAATGTACAACCACGGATGCTTAAGAATGACAATTTAGAATGAAATCGTGTATCCTGTATTTTTTAAAGACAATGTATTAGTTCATTGAATTTTATGACACTTGAACGTTAATTACCTAACTTACGAGAATTACGAGTACTTAGCATAGCTACTAGTGAGTGTACAGAAGAACAACATATCTTCACGTCAGCTCCCTAATGGGACAACCAGAGGAACCGAGCGTCACGGGTCACGTGCCTTACATACATTCTTTTGCTCATCATTGTCTTCATAGAAAAATATATTGAAGAATGCTCATAGAAGTCACAGACACACGTGTCTTCTAATACAAGCCACACAGTTTTCTTTTAAGGATAAATTGCAGAATAAAGACACGACCGTTCACTTAAGGAAACTTAAGGAGAAAACTTAATTACACAGAATAATACGCTGCTAATTAAATCAAAATCCATATTTTAGACATGTGTGTGTCTGTGCGTTATAAGTGCGAAAGTATTGGTTACTCTATCTTGAATTTGGAAGCACATCACATCCGACAGAGCATATTCCGTGGTCATGTGGCAGAAGTAGACAAACCTGCCTTTATCTTCAAGCACAGGCAGTTTATTTTCAGCTTTTCAGTACAATTCTTGCAATTTCTGAACACGGTTTGATATTTTTATAAATAATTAAATAAATAGTTAATATGTTAATAGTGACAAAAGAGCAATCGGAGTTCTAGGTACATCAGTTTAAGCATTATGTGTCTGTCACAGAGTGTGCCGCATTTTATTTTATTAATGTAATACAACGTGACCACAGAACAGCATGTAATGCATATTAATGTAACACAACGTGACCATAGAACTGTATGTTATGCATATTAATGTAACACAACATGACCACAGAACAGCATGTAATGCATATTAATGTAACACAACGTGACCACAGAACAGCATGTAATGCATATTAATGTAACACAACGTGACCGCAGAACAGCATGTAATGCATATTAATCTAACACAACGTGACCACAGAACAGCATGTAATGGGTATTATATCCAAATAGCTATCTGTAGGTACATGTGCTCCACATAACCTTCAGCTGTACCAAATTTTACATTCCTCTAATTGTTTACAAAAAGAATGTTCAAAAAGAATGGGTTTTTCTCCACATATCCGTATTTTTATATAGATGCTGTTTATGTTTTAGGGCGTCGATAGTCCTTAGTAGTTATACCAATCTCTAAATTTATTATTACGAGACATATCACTAACTTTTCTTTATTCTAAATCTACGTGACAAATTAGATTTGGAAAACGATTACACGAGCCAAGTAACGGAATGAGGATTGATGAAAAAACCATTAATAATTTAAACGTGGTTTTTCTATTTACGGAAGCGAAGGCTTCACAAATTGTGCAGCCACAAAGTGTGGTGGAGTGCGGTCGGACCGTGATAAAGGCTTCGAAGCCTTGGTGACTATTAACTTTCAGTTGTGGTGAAAGCTTTTCTTTGATTGTCTTCGTATTTTTATAAATACGAGACAATCAATTCTTTGTTACTATTTAACCGACTACCATTGCGGGTAATGTTTTTCGTAAGTATTTTTATAGCATACGAGGGCAAACGAGCAATCGGAGTCTTTGCACTACTACCGACGCCCATGAACATCCGCATTATTACTATGAATTTCCGTTGCCCTCCTTCTCCCCCTAATATACCACCGGCTACTAACAAACCGCACGAAATGCGACACCGAAGCTTTACGCCGGGCCGGTATCATGTGAGCGAGTTATCCGGTCGTGCCGGCCGAATTCCGCTGCAATGTAGCATGGAACTATCTCTTAATGTATGTATTTCAATGTTCCCTGTTGCATCCTGAAAAGATTTTGGCGTAACATATTTATATATGTTGATGTGTTACGTCAGGATGACATGGTAGGCTGTGTGACCATGCTAAGAGGTGGACTCTAGGCGAGGAGTATTACGCGTATGATGGCAAGCTACAACACATCTCTGAGTTACACACCCAAGTTGTCCTCCGCTCGTGGCCTTCGGGGCCGTACTATTGTATGTGTCCAACACGGGCATCAGCTGTCATAGCTGTCATCACAATACAGACTATGTAAATATCTTGACAGATGTGCAACAAAGATAACGCGAATCACTATGGGTACATTAAAATATATTTTCCACACACGATTTTTTTTTGTTTCTTCGACTGCGACGGTAGGGCAATGTTTTTAAATATCCATTCCACAGCGAACTTACACACACAGTAGTACTAACGGCTTGTTCCTTGTAAACTAGACTTAATTGTGACAGTCATTGGGTATATAATCGAGATTATTTAAAACGTCGTTCCATATGCATGTTAGAGTTTTCGGTTTTTCTATAATCAAGTTTGGCCTAGTATCAGGAAGGAGGAGGTGGGGGGAGGACCTGGCGCGGCAGCCGTACGGTAGAAAGTTAACGGCTGCCTTGCGCCCGGTCCTCGAGCGGTGGATGCTCCGTAGGCGCAAACCCCTCACCTTCCGTGGTCGTGGGGACTGTCTTAGAGTAGCCGAACAGTCTCCGAGGAGGTGAAGTTTGGCCTTTTCGCCGAGGCCAGCCTGTCGCTGGAGGGGTCCTGTTGCCTGCAGATCCGGGACCCTCCACTTATAGCGGCTGATGGCTCCCGTAGGGGTTTAGTTGGTATTGCTACCCAATGGCCGAGTCCAACATAGGTCTGGGGGTCTACCCAGGCTCCCAGGTATCATGCGTAAATGCATTCCCCTTCGTCACCAAAAAAAAAAAAAGTATCAGGAAGGAAGGAAAACGTCATTAAGGTTTATAGTATACGAAAATCGGCGGAAACAAGCAACCGGTGCCCTTTGAACACCATTGGCGCCAATAGACGCATTTTTGACATGCAGAAGCGCGGCTGTCCATACATCCTCTTCCGCAATAGGCCTCCGTCCACTCACAAACACACGAGACGTGAGAACATTACTTTCACTTTACGTAGATGTCAATTTGGCTACAACGTAGTATGGCACTACCACTTACTAAAAGTGGCAGTGAGCTGATCATGGATCTATAAGTCCGATGGCCGATGAGCCACTAAGGTTCCGGGGACCTTCTCTGTGTCTATGTCTCCTTCCATTTCAAGTTCCATAAAGGACAAATGAAATATCAAAAAAACATATTGTTTTATAGATAAACTAGCGATCCGACCTGGTTCTCCCGTGACTTACACGAACAAAATAAATACTAAAACCTTCCTCGAAAATAGCGCTATCCATGGGTGATAACTACATACAAATCTCTTTAGTAATAATAATAATAATAACTGTGGACTTATCACACCACGTTAGCCTAATCCTTTTTTCTTGTTGACGCGGGGAAACGCATTTAGACGCCTTCACTGGCCCTGGGTGGGGTCCAGTGATGTGTGGTACACGCGGCTTATGATAGTGCTGAATACCCACAAAAACCAACGCGAGTGCCGTCGGTGCCGGCCTTGGTGAGGTGGCCCGGAACAATAAATCATCAGGGCATATCGACGGATAGTCAGCCCCGCACTACAGGACAACCCCACCGACTTTGGGACAGTGTAATGGGGTAAGGTCACCCCTTGGCCCATGCGCAAAGCATCTCCTCCTGTTGCTCTTTGATCCCCTCTTCTTATAAGAGGGGTTCCGGGAGCGCTTCCTCCTCCTGATCATTAGCCCCCTCTTCTTATAAGAGGGGTGTAAAGATCCCCCTCGGTTTAATTGAATTCGCCTGGGTTCACAACAGGCTACTAAGCCCCACCGCCACGACTAGGCTTGAACCCTCTGCTAAGTACCTCAAGGACTTCTGTTACAGGTACTAAACAACGGAAATATATTTTTTTCATATACTTAAGATATTTTATTATAGAAATAAACATTATATATAATATACATATAGAAAAGCCATGACCTAGGTGGGATTCGAACCCTCTGGCGTGACACGCGGACTAACCGCCTGAGCCGGGCGGTCGTCAGTTTAGTAGATTTTGAGAAAATTGATCACGTAATGTAGACAGACAACTTTTGGGGACTTTGTTTTATAAAATAGCATCACGCCGCGGTTTCACTCGTGTAGCTCCAGTACTATTAGTGGCAGCGTCTACAGCCTTCCTCGATAAAACAACTATGCAACGCAAAATAAATGATAATTTTATAGTTTAAAATATTTGCATACTAATTGATTATTAATTGTTAGTTGAAAACTAGTGCATACTAATTAATAAACAAGTGTTAGTTAAAAGTGTAATTAACAACACATTATAAAACCCAACAACCACTTTACCGCTTTTATGGCAAACAAATAATTTACTGATTGAAATATTTTTTCAGCCTGGGCCAGTAGTTCCCGAGATCAGCGCGTCCAAACAAAATCTTTGTATTATTATTACAGAAGTATTGATAAAAAGCTGGATATAGCTAACCATACAATTGTAAACCGTACGTATAGGTACCATAATATAACACAAAGTAACAAAAAGAAATAATAACATAACCTATCATCATATTCATAAAAAATACCAAAAGTAAAAAATTGTTGATGACCATATCCGTCATAGCTGAACACGAGCGCTGTGACGTCACAGACGCTACGCGACTAGGACGTAGCTGACGTCATAGAAGACACGTTCCACTAGTAGAGGTTTTTCCATCCGTCTCATTACATAAATACGCATGGTTATTACTGATATGTACATAGAATAAATAAAAATTTATTCAGAGGTATTCCCTCCAGTAACCGTTGCTCAACGAGCCCCTCCAGCTCGCACGACAATGCAAGTTCAACATTAGCTGGCGCGCGTGAGCTGAGCCCGTTAGAGAGTTGGGGGACCCGGTCCTCTCGGCCAGGATAATAATAGCTACATTATCTAATCTTAAATAACTATCGGGATGCACCTTTCCCATCTGCGGAAAAGGAGGGGAGTCTGTCGACAGTCGCCCAACGTGTCTTATAGTAAACGATCAATCTGCACTAGACACTTCTGTCACCAAGGAGTAGTAAAAAATTTACCATTCTTTTGGTGAATAACAAAAGAACTAGAATTTTATATTACATCAGCGATACGTACTGACATACGGTTTTGGGCACTTCGTTTTATAATAATTAGGTATATATTGGTAGATTACAGTTATTTTAGCAATTAGCTGTTATTGTATCGAAATAGCTTTGTTAAAATAACACAACTTTTAATACTATAGAACCACAAACCTCAGGGAACGCGACATCAAAGTTGTCACCTAACGGCGGTAGCGTGTGAGCTAGAGGTACCTCTCCAGTCGTGCTGGCCCAACTCGCAGTTGAGCTGGAAGTGCTCTTTGAGCAACAGTGAATGGGGGGAACTCCTTTCCATCACGGGCTGATGGTACGACTCGCGGTCGTCGTGGTTACCCCAAATGGTACGTCGGTGGTGGTGTACAATGTAAGCAATAGCTGATGCTGATGATATACCGTCATAGCACAAGCGCTGTGACGTCACAGATGCGCGAGTATGTCTGACGTCATAGTGGACAAGTTTGTCGAGTGGAGGTTTTTCCGTTGCGTCGTCTCATTGCTTCTATAAATGCTCACGGATTTTAGTGACATACTGATAGAGTAAATAAGGATTAGATAATCGGCTTGGTTTACTGATAGGTTTTTTTACCTAATCCGTAACGTTTTTTTATAGTCAATAAAATAAAATTACTTTATATCCTTCGTATACGATGTTACACAATTTGTTTCAAAGTTGCGTTTATGTCTCAGTCGCCGTATTTCACTACGGCTAGCCATTTTCAAAAACGGGGCCGTTTTATTTTATGGCTGGTGAACGATTAGCCAGATTGAATACTGCTGAGTAAAATTACGTCAGAAAGATTTCGCCGTTATTCAATAAAGCTAACCTTACAGAAATAAAGTGAATCATTATCCGCCTCTTTGACACATTTTAGTTTCTAATTTAAACGCTCGCGGCGTTGCTTGACATGATAATAACAATGGCATCGATAGTAGAATATAGCGAAATAAAAACCAGATAGGTTCGAAGGTTTAGGCGGGAGTGTAGCTCCAGACTAAGACTTCGTGGTTAGTTACTTGGATTGTTTTTTTATGCACTCGAATCACTTTGCCTAATTCCATGCTGGCATCGATCACTATCTCTGCCTAAAATCAAGAGACTCAATGAGGTTAAACGTCAGCCGTCATATTGAATAATAATCGGTTAATTAAGGATGGGCTTTTGAAAGTGTCTAGCAGTAATATTATATGGCGAATTGTACAATACTAATATGACATTTATATTATATATTAAAGAGATAGATTGCCACTTAAAGTAATTTTTTTTTTTTTTTTTTTAATATACCAGCTGTGACGAATTCTGTTCACTCACATATTGAATTTGTTACCATTATAACATGAAAACATTTAAAAAAAAAGTTAAGAGTGAACAACCTCTATCACTTAGGGGTGTGAAAAATAGAAGGAAGGAAGAAAATATAGCTTATTGAGCACAGAAGTAGTTACATAATAATATCTAGGTACAAAAAAGAAGTTAAAATAAAATTGTGAACTAGTGTATGTGTAGTGAAAAATAGATAGTAGCCGACTTTCAGACCTACTAATCTATTATACTATTTTTAAGGTTTAATTACAGTTTCTGTTTATTTTGTTGTGCACGCCCCTTTTCCTCCATGCAATAATTCTGATATATAGATGGTTTTTGCCTAGAAGATATCGCTCTAAAGCGATAGGGCCGCCAAATTGTACATGTTTTTATTTATTATAATTGTTATTTTTTTTTGGTGTGTGCCATAAAGTTTTATTTATTACTATTATTTATTTTATGTGCAAAAAAAATTTCGTAAAAATCAGTAAAGCCCTTTCGGAGGAGTATTGTAAATAACAATGTGAGAATTTTGTATATAAGATATTTGCCTCCCCGCAAACGAGAAATCGGAGCATTTTGACGACTACCGATGCCCATAGACATCCGCACCATTGTTGTCAGGCGAATGCGTTTTCCTTCCGTCTCCCTCCCCTGTAACGGGCCCCAGCTATTCACAAACCGCACGAAACGCGACAGCATACCGTTTCAATTATATATTTTACGTTTTCACATATTATGGAGCTGAAAAACGTTTCGAGAATTCTGTTGTCTAGTCTGTCTACGAAACGAGATATTGTTGGTTGTAAATGGGCGTCGAAACGGTTTTGTCGGACAGTCCCTGACCTCATTAGGTGGCATTCAACGATCTCATTACCGTGAGTGCTGCCGTTGAACCACCCCAGCCCTAACTAACGCATAACTGCTAACTCTCTAGTGCTAATTGTAAAAGGTTTTGTGTCGCGCTTCATTTGATTATAAAAAATTCCTACTTTTATGTTTTTAAGTTTAACCAAGTCTAAATTATAGAAAATATTTAATGAAATGAAATAAAAACTAAATTAATAATTAATAATAATTTTTTTTTCCACAAGGGATTACTTTAATTTTTCCATGACGGAGTAAAATTGAGGTTGGTTAGTACACAAGAATTGAAAAAGCGATGAAACCGCGAGGTGACGCGAGTTCTTTTTATAGAATACGAGGGCAAACAAGTAATCGGAGCCGTTTTTCATTCCTTTCTTTCCCCTTGCGGTCCGGACGGTGTCATGTGAGCGCGGGGCACCACCCAGGCAGTGTCGGCCCAATTCGGCTGCAATGCAGCATGGCATTGCCCCTTACCAAAAGTCTTTAAAAGAATTTTAAAAAAAAGTTAACAAAAACGATCCGTATAGCACTTATGCATTGGCGTGGCGTTGTTATGAAGAGATAAGGGAAGGAAAATTTTGGTGTTGAATTATGGGAAATTCATGTGATATTTCGCTGTATGCATGTTTGTCCGTACTTTAGTAGTGTATGTAACGAGTGCCATTTTCCTGTGTATATATACAATTTTACACTTCAGACTATGCAGAGGTAGGGATGCCACCTTTTCTTCACAAATAGAAAAAATAATTGGTCAGGCGGGAACGGGTCATACCAGTAGTTATTACAATTTTTAGGGCTCCGCAGCCAAAGTGTAAAAAGGGAAGCCTATTACTACGGCTCCGCTGTCCGTCTGTCCCTCCCTTTGTCGCCAGGCTGTATCTTTTGAATTTTACACAGATGTATTTCTGTTGCCACTATAACAGCAAATACTAAAATACAGAATAAAATAAATATTTAAGGGTACGCTACCATACAAGGAACGTGTCTTTTTGCGTGTCAGATGACAGTGCGGAACCCTACATGCGTGAGCGCGACTCGCGCCTTGCCGGTTTTTTTATTTATTCGCTAATTTTGTACCCGACTAATTTTGTGTAATATTGTACGAAGATTGAATACCCAACGATGAATCGGGAAAACCCGGTTTATGTAACGTTTAAATTCCATTAATTTTAATAAATCAGTGGAAGTAGTATAAAAAGTATACTATTTATTCAAGGCGTGTCACGAATTTTCATCAAGAAGTAAGAATATGTTATATATTGTATTATAGTAGGCCAACGTTGTTTTCCCTGGTTGGGTAAACGGTCCTTATCACTCAGGGTTATGTGGTAGTGTAGGGCTTATCACTTATAAAATTTGGTAAAAATCTGTAAAGCCGCTTCGGTGGAGTACGGTCAATGACATTGTGATACGAGAATTTATGCATGAGATTAAAATAATATAAACTTTGGTAGTTTAATGTTAAGTTAAAAACAAAATCATTATATTTAAAATTTAAATGATAAATTGGAATACGTCATCCTCGCTGTCACTACTTCTCTTCTCCCGAATTCTTTTTGAACTTTTTTTTTAATTTTTTTACAGTTTTCGTCATTTTTCCGGAACGAACCAATGAGTATTTCTCACCACGCATGGCCAGTCACTTTCCTCCGGCTTATGTTAAAGCCGGAGGAATGTGGCTGGCCTCCTATTGTATTAACCATCGTCTTGGCGTTCATTGAAAGAGGCCTATGTCCAGCAGTGGACCGATAAGGGCTGATAATGATGATGATATGGAATTATCTTGTAGGTAATTCAGAAGAAAAAATTATAGTATATCAATAGGATTAGCAAATATAATTCCTATTAATATAGTATAATTTTTTTCATTGTTATAAACGGCCACACTTTTTTATTACTCTACTAGAGTGGAGTAATAAAAATGATTTGTTTTCTCCAACGCAACAATATATGTTGTTGTTTATATTTGTATTTCAGATTTATAAGTTATTCAAGGTTATTTATTATATTATATATGTTAAAATAGTGTCTCTCGCCACCAAATGTTAAACTTTGGCGAGGATAATTAAGCTGTAACACTTGTGTAAGTAAGAAATAAATTAAAATAGCGAGTAATACATGATTCCTGTGAAAAAAGGTCTTGACAGACGAATAACGCAGCGATCTCGCAAGTGAGAGTTCTGTTGTCTGTTCCATACCCTCTTGGTATGAAACCCCAATAATACATAAAAGTTTCCAAAGGTAGGTAGGTACTATAGTAGTTTCTTTTTGGTTGGAGAAATGTTTTATTGTATTCAGTAAGCGTGTGTTTGTAGCATAAGGGGGCAAATGAGTAATCAGAGTCTTTTGATGACTACCGACGCCCATGGACATTCGCATGATTTTTACGCAGAGGAGTTGCCGTCCTATTATACTCACAAACCGCACGAAACGCAACAGCAACGTTGTCACATTACGCCGGTATCAAGTGAGCGAGAGCCAGCCCAGTTCCCTCGCATAGAAGGACGTAGTGTCACGAACCACGCATGCAGAATGGCACAACCTCTGCCAAATGTACGTAATGTAATGTAAAAACGTTACTGAATATAATGAGTCAAAAATGACCTGAAAGGCTTCGAGAAAAAAAACAGTACGACCGCGTTGCTTCATTGCTTGACTAACAGATAGCTAACATTTGCATATTTTCACTTGAAAATATCTAAGTTCTGTATTTAACACCATCAGGATCTGTGGTACCGGTACACTGTATTACGAAAATATATAAAAGTCTTGTCACACTGTTTGTCCTTCTGTGTCTCTACTACAGGGCCAATTTTATTGAAATAACACAGGCATGCAAAACATGAGTTAAATGTTTTTCACTGTGCAATATGTAACAAAAGCCCTGTTGCTACTTTTAAACATGTACACGTAAATTTATACCGTTATTAAAAATAATGGTTCGATAAAATTAATCATTTTTATGATCACAGCAAGACTTGCTTAGCTACTTGAATATAAATTTAAGATTACGATAAACATATCCAGACTATTTTGAAATATCAATAAATAAGCTTTTATTGTCGTTTACAATTTTCAGAATAACTTAAAAGTATTTAATACACATTTTTTTACCGATTGTTTGTTATTTAATCGGATTCACTTACGGCTTGTCCTTCGACAAAGACCTCATCCCAAGTCTTCCATTTGTCTCTATCTCTTGCTACTCTCATCCGCTTCGGACCAGAAACTTTTTAAGGTCGTCTTCAGAGCGTATCAGTTATCGCCTTTTGCTTCGCCTCCCATTCCTGTGATATCATTCTGTTATATTTTTTGTCCATTTCTCGTTTGTCTGTCTTAGCATATGCCCAGCCCATCTCTATTTCAAAGATTTGCATACCTTTTATACGTCTTTAAATTTAGTGATGTTTTTAATTTTCGTTAACCTTATTCTATTTTTTCTCTTGACACCGGTTACGCTTCTCTCCATTCTGTTTTAACACATCTTTAGCTTATTCGATAGTCTTTCTGTTATTGCCCATGTTTGGCTGCCGTGTTTTATGGTGGTGTGTTATCATGGCAGTAAACATACATTATATTTTTTTTTCGCTTTATAACCAACGCCTAATATGTTATGCCAACATAGCTTCATTTTACATAACCCCGTTGAGCGACCAATATCTTTTCCATGTGTTTGCTATTCTTCTTTCAATTTCTTTTTCCATCGTATCTTTTGTTGCTGTAAGCTGCCCTAGATATATTTAATCCTCTACATATTCTATCTTTTGTGTATTTACTTATGTCTGTGAGCTGTTAGTTAAAATTCTTGTCTTGGTTGTATTCATCTGAAGCTTTCTAGCTCTCATTTGACAACTGTTGTAAAATTTGTTACAATTTTTGGAATATATATTTTGGAGTATTCTGATATATTTCCCCTGTAATTTCTATATTCGTAGTAGTTCCCAAATAAAGTCATGTTTCAAGGAATCGAAAGCTTTATTGTAATCAACAAATCTCACATAATATACCAAGTTGTATTCGTTATATTTTTGTAAGTTTTACCTTAGAACGTGTATATATATGTTCTAATGCAAGTCTTACAAAAATATATATATTCTATTGTTGAGTGTCTGCTACGTAAACCCGCCTGCTCTTTCGTTTGGTTTTCGTCAAGAGTTAAAGTAATTCTAGATAAAATGATTTTTTTTAAAAACTTATAGACGTTATACAGTTCCCTATATATCCTTTATCTCTTTTTTTTATGCAACAATATTATCGTAGATTTAATCCAGTCTGTGGGTATAATTTCTGTTCCTATTATTTTGTTAAGCATATCTGTTAAGAAAGGAGCAATCGTTGGTATGCAGGATTCTAATATCTCCTTTGTTATTTGATCAGTACCTGGTGTTTTTTCTCTTTTTGGTGTACTGATTGCTCCAATGACATCATCTGTTATTATTTTTGGATTTGATTCGTAATCTGCTTCTTCTTCGTCTTTATATTGCAATTTACTTCTTTACGGTTCTTAGATACATAAATTTTTCTATAGTAGTGTGTAGCGACCTCCAGTATTTCTGATCTTTTACTTGTAAAGTCTGTCAATTTTCTTTATCTTTAGCAACCAATTCTTTTCACTATTTAGTTCTTTTATTGCTTGCTTTATTCCACCAGTTTTTTTCAATGTATTTATTGAGCCTAATTCGCTTTTTAATTTTCAGGTCCTTTCTGATATTTTGATTTATCTTTTACTAAGTTCTGATATTTTGGGGCTGTATTTTTTCTTTTCTTTCTTTATTATTAGTTCTTTTCTTTTTTGAAGTAATTGGTATGTCTCTTCTGAAATTACTTTTTGTTATCTAAGTTAGTTATCTTCGTTTCCGTTTTCAATAGTTTTAAAAGTGTATCATATTCCTCCTGAATTGTTGTCTTTACATTTTTATGTACTGAGTCTTGTAAGAAAACTTGTGCCGTATCGTTCCTATTTGTAACGATTGGTATTTTAAAATAATACAAACTAAATAAGAATTTTAAAAGAAAAATCTCCAAATGTAATCCGCGATCGTTCAGATTCGAACCAGCGTATATTGGTATAACTTGCGTGGTGTCGACTCTGCCTTACGAACTGTAGTGTAGTGTGTAACGTGTAGTGGCGTGGTAGAGTAGTGTGTAGTGGCGTGGTAGAGTAGTGTGCAGTGGCGTGGTAGAGTAGTGTGTAGTGGCGTGCTAGAGTAGTGTGTAGTGGCGTGGTAGTATAGTGTGTGGTGGAGTGGTAGAGTAGTGTGTAGTGGCGTGGTAGTATAGTATGTGGTGGCGTGGTAGTATAGTGTGTGGTGGAGTGGTAGAGTAGTATGTAGTGGCGTGGTAGTATGGTGTGTGGTGGAGTGGTAGAGTAGTGTGTAGTGGCGTGGTAGTATAGTGTGTGGTGGAGTGGTAGTATAGTGTGTGGTGGATTGGTAGACTAGTGTGTAGTGGCGTGGTACTTTTAATACACATTAATACAATTACTGTACTGTACTCCTTCGGGGCACGTTGTAAATCCATCAGATGAAGCTACTCCATCTTGTAGTAAAGAGAAGCTTTGGAAACCTCTCCCCACCACGGTTCAAGCATTGTCTCGGCGTTGGGTGCCTACCATAGCCTGGAGTGAAACCCAGACACCCTGGGCGAAGTTAACTGAACAGAGGAGGTGGTTCTCTTTATACCTCTCTATAAGAGGAGGGAACTAAAGAGCAGGAGGATGACCCGCTCTTTGTAAC
>JAFELO010000311.1:0-16668 GCA_017140195.1 Eumaeus atala
CTGAGGACATTCGCTATGCCATGGTCAATAAACAGCTTAATGTACTTACACTTTTAGATTAAAGTCATTAGCTCAGGCAGTGTGCGGATATATTGGAACTAAAAGTTCTAATGCGGACACCTATAGTGATTTCTGTAGTTATTGTGAATATATAATGTAGAGTTGATCACTCTTGATTCTTATCATACGAATACTCCGCCATATTATCAGATTACATGGAAGTATATCATGGTCGATTAAGGAAATAATTTTACCGTGGTACTCTTTAAGAATTCTGTGTTTTATGAAAATGAAACAATTATGGTCATTGCCGTATCACCCTCAAACTCAGGTTGCACTTAAAATGTCTCACTCTACTTTAGAAGAATATTTAAAATTGTACATAAATTGTAACCAGGATAATTGACCTTGATATGTACGCTGCGATGTTAGCCTACAGTGCTATAAATACAACAACAGTATATTCCATCCTCAGTATACGAGGAAGCCTAAACAGCAACATATCTTGAATATATTGAGATGGTAGGGCATCGAATGAAACATTCTAGAGACAAGGATCTAAAATTTATTGAAAAATCAAAAAGTAATTCAAAGACTTATTATGATTGCCGAACACGCCCGATACATTACAAGGTTGGAGATTATGTACTATTAAAAATCACCTTAGATTACGTAAAGCCCTTTCTCCGATCTATAAGGGACCATATAAAATAGTCAAAATTTATGGCACTCTTTTTACCGATTAACAGACGTGATGTCAAATACCATTTTGACAAAGTTAAACCTGTGGAAGTTGCGAAATATATACTGTCTCCTAATAGTGATATATATAACCAAGCCTTGCGGCGACCAAGTCCACTAGTAACCATGGTTACTGTAAGGCTTCTGAGACGCGGGCTAGTTATATGATTAATTAAACCACGATACAATCCATAAACGTAGTTTTATTGTAATATTTAACCAATTTAAATAATTAATCAGAGTAAGTATATATTTTAGATAAATGTTAATCTAAATTATTTTTAACCTGGTTCAGAGTCAGCAAGAATATTTCAAACCAATCAATTTCAGTTCCAGAATTTATGCTGATGCTAACCTTAAAATTAGTTCTAGTAATTTAGATTCATCATTATATTAGACCGTATATAGAAAATATAAATTTTATATTAGGTACTTTAAGATTTATTTACAAAAAAGTAAAAATACAAACGGAATTAGATTAAGAATGCCATAACACTCTACAGTTTTTGACAGTAAGATATAATGACCTCGTATAAGAGTAAAATTCTGTATCTCATGTATAAAAAAATAGGTCTCGCTGCTCAGCTTATTTCGGTGGAGTAGGAACAGCTTTTAAAACTGTCTTTGGGACCCTAGATGAGG
Organism: Eumaeus atala; assembly: GCA_017140195.1. NCBI lineage: Eukaryota > Metazoa > Arthropoda > Insecta > Lepidoptera > Lycaenidae > Eumaeus > Eumaeus atala. The sequence goes on from JAFELO010000311.1 coordinate 1,384, forward strand.
ACGATGCGATCAGACATAATAACGCAATTAAATCGTTTCAGTGAAAGAAAATATTTTAATCACGACAACACTAAACGTAAACTTAAAATAATGAAGCCAATCACAATCAAGCTATCGATAACCTCTCTCTAAAAGTAAATAACATTTCAACGATTTATAAAAACTTGATACTAAACCAAAAATTATGACGATACTCAATAGTTTAGAATCCAGCATTATTCCTTTATCACAACACATGCTATCATGTTTAGCAGTCAAAACATTTTACATACAGCCATATTATCACCTGTAAAGTTATACCTGGGGCCTTGTCGATAAATTTGGACGTTTACTTATAGATTTAGAACTACCAATTAATTTAGAATTAAGAAATATATATAGGTTGATAGACACTTCAAAAGTTGTTAGTCATAGTTTAAATAGTAAAATAGTTTTTATTTTAAGAATACCTTTAGTTTCCCCGAAGTATTATGATCATTCTCATAATATAGCTTTGCCGACTCCACACAGCATTGTTAACCTAAAATATTTCAACCTCATAAACCCTAGCAGTAAGCGTATTGCAATGACCAATGATAGGACTGATTGTTGTAATTTAGCATCACTTACTATTATTCTCCAACTACTAATACCCACACTTCCATTTGCGATATTATGACAGTATTTTGTACTAGTGAACAGCTGCGAATGTGAATTAATTTCGAAAGTGCTCAAAGCCTTAAAGTGTAGCGTCAAATAAATTCAGTGTTCAACAATGTGGATATTTGGAAACCGCTTACCAATAATAAACAAAATTTTGTACAATTCGATAATAAGAAAAATTTATATAGAATTTCATAACACGAAAATGATGGAATATAACATTGTCGATACAGGAATTTTTCATCACAGCATTTTAGCCCAGCAGTTCAACTCAGCAGATTCTGCAGCCGTGATCTTTCTACCTGTCTAAACGGATAGATGGACATTAAATTCATCATATAACTTATAAATTTTATATACTTTTTCCACAATCATTTATTTTGCAATTTACAATTATGACCGGTTTCAACTTCGTAAATCTTATGACGATTAGTCGAAACCGGCCGGTTAACATTAGTTTCCATGAAGAATTGACAATGCATTCAATCAACTAACTATACTTGAGTGATAAGCTTCATAAGGGTTGGGATTTATTTTTGTTGTACTATGAATTCTTATTAGTTATTATCAAAACTATTGTAAAATTTCTGTAGAGACCAATGTACCATGATCAGATTGATCGGGTACTGTCCAAAGGTGATGTCAAGAGTCTTCGCAACCGGCGTGTCTGTATGTAGAGTGTAACGAATATGAAGGAGGTAAGGGATGTGTGTAAGGACGATATGCGGCACTCGGTTCGCTCTGCTTAACCCATTAATGAACTGGCATGTGTTATTGTCGTGTTGTTGTAATTTCTGTAAAATGGGTTCATTGAGGGTTGTAATCTTTAAAAGAAAAACTGTAAGATTATTAAACATTTTATTATTACATTATATTTACATGTAACTCCAATACAAAGGAAATACCAGTCTACTGAGAACAGATTGTTGCACGTACGCATATATTTACACAACATCCTAGAACTAAATAACGCTTATAGTAAACAAACTTCAGCCAAATATGTAAAAGCTTATTGGTGTGGTTACACAAGTAATTTTTAAATAAGTAGTAAGAATTCACGTCAGTAAGACTCGTTACAATAATTTCATTTTAATAAAAGTAAATTAAAATTTAGACTATATTATTGTGATAACAATAATGGATGGGTTAGTCGTAACATAACTACTCATTTGTACTTTTGAAACGGTTATCTTGTATACTTATGTAACAGATGTATGCTTCAACAAAATTTCATGCTATAAAAAGTAGTATAGTGTTCGAAGTTATTTCATTAATATAATTTGCGATAGCGAAAGTTTCATTAGACTGCTTTCATATAACTTAATTTTTCTATTTATGGCGCCTATCTTGGATCGCCAAAACTTAATGTTTAACATAATTGGAAACGTACGTATATCACATGTTTTATATTTTTACATTTCTTTTAATTGATCCATATCCTACGGCGTTTCTCACCTTTTATCTTTCCTCATACACTTATGCGTTTGTTTAATAAAAAGAACAAGGATTACTTGTGTGAACACCTTTGTATACTGAGGTTTATCATGGTGAATACATGTTGAGTTACATTTTAACACTATTTGTGTAAGTTAACCATCTAATAATAATTCTATTGGTATATTATTTATTAGCGACTAAATAATATTTACATTTGTAACGTTTATACAGTATTATTGATATGCTTGGTAAATATAGAAGTAATTGTACGTACTTTATTATGATTTGTTGTGACATACGCTACATAATATAATGAGAGAGAAAAATCTTTGAGCTATTCTTATCTGTTTCGGCAACATAATCACATTTTAATCTAATTGTAATTGTTGAAAGGTCGTAATAATGTATATTAATGTTCAATTATTTGTTATGACAATTATAACATTAACACAGATTATTTTATCTGTGCCTAGAAGGTTTTTGATGGAACATAAACACTACAGATAAAAGACAATCTTTAATAAATACTTCAATAGGACGGTATAAAATATTTTATTGGGTAATAATAAATTATTAAATATTACTTGTAGGTGCCATGATACAAGCAAGAAGTACTAAAGCCATTCAATCATTTCAGTCACAGTATACGATATTTTATTATTTTCTTTGAAGTAGTTAAAGAAACAAATAAAGAAATCAATAAGAAATAATAACATTGACAACAGACGTCATGCTGTTGGGAAAAAGTATGGGTGCGGTCTCAATTAAGCGACAACAGATAAAGACGGCATTAGTATGTACTTTGTAATCACATATGCTGTATTAAAATGTAAATTTAGTTTTACATAACTTGGGAAACCAAACTGTCTCATATATGCATTGCCAGCATTGTAGAGATAAATATGCCCCTTTCAAAGCTCTAAGTCGTATCTGCAGCTAATAAATAGTATTCGAATGAAACAGAATGAAGAGGGTAGTAGACGTCAAATGTTGAGATGGTGGCAGAGTAATTTTGCACTTTGGCACGTCTATTCCTGTGTGACTCCAGGATTCCTTTACTTAGTTGACCGGGTACCTACTTAGTCAAATAAGACTAGTGTAGCTGCACCGCGCAGTTTACACTCGCGTATAACCTATATAAAGAAAACATTGAAATAACATGTAGTTTCATAGTATTCTAGTTTGTAATTTATATCCTTGGCGTTTCTTTCAAATTTATTTTGTAGTTTTCGCGTTAAATAAGATGCAAACATGTTTTATATATATTATAATAGAGGAGGACAAACGAACTCTGATTGTTTGTTTGCATTTTAGGACTACCGATGACAATAGCTGTCACTCGGGAGGGACCTCCCCGATAGTACCGTTCAAATTCCGCATGCAATGCAGCATGGCACTACCTCTTATTACAAATCATGGCATTTATATTATCACTAGAATAGGACATTTGAAAGGTGTCCATGATGTATGTATTCAATTAACTCGGTCATCGTAAATTAAACTAAGCCAATCGAAATTAATACAAAACTGTAGTCCGTCCGATACGCGTCAATGGGCTGATTGTATGTAACTCTACACTGATCTAATTACTCGCTATAATGTTTAATAATATAATTAGAATATATTTTAATTTTGTGATATTTAATTTGTTAAATAATAGTATTATTACTTACCAAATTAAATAGGTATGACTATATTGTGTGGATTTATAATATTATATTTTTACTTCTAATATTATTATTGCAGTTCTTATATTAATGTTGGAAGATGTTTATAGAAGACAATGTAATGTGATATACTCGTAAGACCTTTATGATCTTCTGTTGGCTTGTTCTAGCACGTCTGGGCCTCACGCCCACGTAATACAGCCTGCAATTGATGAATAGGTTGTCCCGTTTAGTGAGGTATGTGAGAATTCGATGCTGCATTGTTGAGTGATGTGGGTAAGGATACCGAAATATATGTATAACCTTGACCGAATGGATATTTATAAGCGATGATAATCATTAAGAAATCCTTGATTCTTCCTTTGTCCTTTATTATAAAATAAATGAAATCTCTTGGCAAATTCACGAAGCTTCGAAATGCACCATCCGCTCATTGCGGTAGGAGCCGCGAAAGACTCATGGTTCTATCAAAAATTCTAGTAAAACCTCCGTGCTCTCGTAGATTTGCACAAGTGGGAGCTTCCACGTCTATTATGTGCATTGAATTCAAAGATGTTCTCACCTGTATTGCACACTATCCATCTTCTCGCAAATTATGCTTTAAGTCTATTTTCCGATTACGTCAGTGCGGTGGAGGGGGTAAAATTTAAACATTAGATATATGAATACATGCAAGTATAAGTATAAACGTATACATGCTAATATAAGTGCATGCATATATTTGAATATATATATGTAGATTTCTATGTTGATCGGTTACTACGGAATACTTTGTTTCGTCTCGTCGTATTTAAAAATTGTTTGCTCATGAGATTTCTTTTACAATTGAACTACATTTTAACAAAAAGAAACATCGTATTTATGCTCAGATTATTGGACAGAAGACCAATTAATGGACAGAAGGTAATTTGGGCGTTATCCGTCCTCAGTGATGATTTGCTGGGGTGTTAGCTATGAAGGAGTGGCTGAGCCAAATTTTTGTGAAAAGGTATCAAAACATCGGCACAAGCGTATCACGTATACAATTCTGGAGAAGGTATTTAAACCCCTCAATAACACCATGTCCAAAAACCAAGTATGGTCCTTCCAGCAAGACTCGAGACCAGATCATAAATCTCAATCCACCTAATGCCATGGTCTTAACGGGTGACACCCGCACCGTAACACCATAGAGACGATTTATTAATATTGAACCAATTTTAAATCGCTACTCACTTGAAATAAAACTGGTATGTGCTAGTATTACTCAGATATTATAACGATATCACCAAAAATATTTCTGTACTCTTTATAACTAACTTAGTTACTACCTTAACACTCTTGACGTTAAATCATTTAATCAATGAAAGAAGTAAAAAAATGAATAGTGTTAAAAATGTGGCAATATCTTTGAAATAAACCTGTGAAATTGAGAGTATGTAAAAATATACGAGTGTTTGTTTATAGTTATGTAGTATAACTATTTGTTGAAACATTCATAATCTAACTGAATTTGAGACAGACAAATTAATCTCTAAAAATATTATTCTATAGTTTGGTACGGAAACACAATATAATCTTATTATAAATTATAATATAATAAAACATAAAAGTTAACACAGCCTCAGGAGTAACACATTTTTGTAGAGATACAAACGCGCAAAAAGGGTAACATGAATATAACTGCAGACTTTGAAACTCAATACAGTGGGACTACGTGACTGAAATAATAATGGAAATTAAAACAAGCTGCGTGCAAAATGAATATACAAATTGTCCATTATAACATTTACAAGTTCGTCATTAATAAAGCATACGATAGTATACTCACCGACACAATTAACCGCCTACCCTTTATATGTATAACTTTAAAGAAAACCCCGTCAGTGATATAAATTGAGAAACTTAATCAGGGTAATGTATTTAATTTATTGTAAAAGTATCCTTGAAACAAGAAACGAAACAGTTTCTAAGCCTTATTTAATATACATAAATGGAATGATGAAGTAAATACGTGGGTGGTTAATTTTGCCTGTGAGTGTATAATTAAAAAATCATAATAATTTACATAGCTATATCCTAAAATAAAATTGACAATCAATTTTAAAATTTAAACTTATCATCTTGTGGTTTTATTTAAATTAATGTATTTAAGAGTTACTATTAATATAATATAATTAATGTGTCGTAATATTCGTGGTATCGCTGATATTATTGTTAGTGTAAGGAGATATGGTACTTGGTGTTTGCTGGCTGTTGATTCGGCGGTCGGTATCCAGTTGTTATCTAAGACTGATTGCTCAATGACGTTTTGCATTGTATCTGCCGGAGGAAATAACATTACAACATACAACAACAACATAATAGCTTCAGTAGCACTAGACTCAATTGTTATCACTTTGATCAGCGTTTGTCAAAGACAGGCCTTATTTAATATGCACTTCGACATTTCATCTCTTACCTCTCACCTAGATGAACGAGCATCGCGATAATTTTCCCTTGTGGTGGATGACCGATGGTATTTTCATACTGGCTACATGAGTAATACGATATTAATTATTGCTAAGAATAGGAATCCAGTGAAACTTCATTTAATAAAATGTTTATATTTAATATACTTTTACCATAAATTAGTTGATCTACAAAAACAAATACATATTTTGCCCATTTTGTTGAGAACGTTGATGTTGTAGCATCGATGATTTAGAATAATGTCCCAAATCACACAAATCTCGTATTGACTCTAGCTAGAGTCTAGAGATATAGAGATAGCATGCTATCGCAAATTGAACACTCTTCTTTACTACAAATGCTTACACAAAATAATTGAGTTATTATACTTTTCAACAGTTACGTACTTACCATAAGTAGTTACGTCTGGTGTGTAAAACTTTTGCTCTGCCGGTTGCAGAGCGACCACGTAATCTGATGTAGGAAAGATAAAATATGAGCAAAAATTGCTGCCAGCAAAATATAAAACTACAATTTTTTTATATAATATGGGCGGCAAACGAGCAATCGTAGCCGTTTTACAACTACCCACGCCCACACATAATTACTCTGCCAATGCGTTGCCCTCCTTTCCCCACTCAATGGGCCAACGGCTACTCACAAATCACACGAGACGCGACAAGATGTAAATTCAAGGCGATATTATGTGAATGAGAGGTACCATTCCCAATCGTGCCGGCCCAATTCCTCTGTAATACAGCATACTTCTTGCAAAATCTATTAGTATAAACAAATGGAGCTTAAGTAACGAAAACACATGAAGATAATAAGCTTATAGAATAAATGTGTAAAATATAAAAAGGAAATAATCTGTAAATAATAATATATATTATTTACAGATAATTAATTTGCCAAATTATAGAAAAATGGGCGTTTTTTTTTAGTAATTGTTTATATTCATAGTCCAATTTTATCATTAGACTTAATTTAGAGCTATGAGCAAGATAGAACCATATTTTAATTCAACCGAACATCAATATTTTAGAGTAAAAAAGTATTCACAAACTTTTTGTTTATTTATTTAGCATGATGATATAGTAATTACTTAATAGAAAAAGTATATAACTTCACTGAAAATACTACACATTAATTTCTAAAACGGTACGCATCATACGAAGGACAATAAGGTACAGAATAAATGTATTTAATGTAATTCCGTTACTGAAATGATTAATTTAGATATTATGTAGCTGAAATTGTATATAGGTCGACGCTAAACTGTCATGTAATATAATGACAGTCTTGTAACCTTTGGAAGTTAAGTAAGACTTTTTCCATTTTCTTTTATTTTTTTTTCAGAATATTTTTGTAATATTTACTTTCGTTTGTACTTTTGAACTTTGAGTCCGCACTAATATTGAGCTCTGAAGATAAAATCCTTTTACAAAAGGAAGAATGTTATACAACGAAGCTCTACAATTCATTTGTTATGGTAGAGCAGGATAATAATTACTTATTATTTTTTATTATCGTCTTGCGATTACACTTTAATTAATTTTAAATAACACTATTGAAGTAATTAATTTTATGCTTTCATGGTACAACGATTATAAAGGACTTATGTCTACAAGAAAAAGAAAAAACAAGGTTTACAATAGATGTTTTAATTAAGTTTATCCCCGTGCTACATTTTCTGTTATAACGAATTGAAACAAATATCTAAGACGTTTTTATTTTTCATGTACCACTTTTGTACAATTTATACTTATATTTATATTTTTTTTCCTAAACCTAAAAAGTCTTGTAACATATTGTTAGTCTCCCAAACCTGTTATCCAGGTCAATAACAGGTCAGGGTCAGTATTCATAACACCTAAAATTGTGATATCGTTGCATTTTGACCTTAACATTATATTATTTAAATCGAAAGAATTATAGATTTCACTATTTCAGCCAAAAAACTAATAAATCGTTTATTCCTTGACCTTTAGATAAATTTAGAATGATCGGGCTATATTTTTAATATACCCTATGATGACACACCCACACACCCAATGTCAAAAAACAATGTCACGCCTCGGAAATACTTACGTGTTATAGTTGTTGGTTCCGTGGTCATTGGCGCTGGTGTAGTTGTACTGATGCTTGTGGTTGTCGTCGTGGTAGTTGTAGTTGTTGTTGTTGTGGTTGTTGTAATTTTAATTTCTAAAACAAAAATATGAATGTGAAATTTAATTAGAAATATTTTTTCTGAGCCATTACCATGCGTACACAACGTGGAAACATTGTTTTTTGAAAATTATTATACGCCCCGCCCTCACTTTGCAGACATCAATCAACATGCAAATATAATGTACAACAATAATTATTATTGCAAAAATTGATTGACTTACAAATATACAATAAAAATAATACAAAGATTATAAATTTTAATTTCGGTCACGTAAACATTACGCACAATTTCTGTAGTGACAGTTATCAATATTTTTTGCAGCTATATAAGGATATACTTTTTTAGATGATCTCGTGGTGTACTGAAGCCGAATTTGATCAGCACGACCGGGGAGGAATTTTTGGACCACTTTCTCTCTTTAGGGAGGCTCGCATATAATAAACGTGATATTTTGGCCGGATTTTAATAGATAATGTTAATTATAATTTTATAGACACGAAACCCTTCGTACCCCCCTCAAACTCGCACTTAATCTTTTTTGTAACATTAGTATAGCTCACCGTACACCTAAGTATTACTTTTTTGTGACGTTAGTACAACTTACCATATAATCTGAGTATGCCTTCAGTTTTGCCTATCGTGTTGGTGGACACGCAAGTGTAGGCCCCTGTATCGTTGCTGCTGAACTCTGATATAGTTAGAATAGTCCTTACTTGATACGATGATATTCGTATTTCATTGATCTCATGTTGTCCTCTGAAGAAAAAATCACAAATGAATATATAATCGTCTTTGATTCTTTCTCGTATATAAAATAAAGGCCCCAAAAGCTATCTGTCTGTGTATTATCATCGATTTTGTCACTCTACTAAACGTGGTTTTCAACCCTGAATAAAACGATTCCCGCGGAAAATTTTAGTGTACAATTTGGCCCTATTTTAGCCAAGAAGACGGCACCTGCGCATGAAGAGCGTAGAGCGGCGGAGAGGGAACAGAGGGAGTTCCCAGCACTTCCCCAACCATCGAAAGGGGAAGGAAAAGGGAAATGAAAGGGAAAAGTGCTGGGAGAGTGGACCGCGTTCGGTCCCTAAGCCTCCAGGGCTGCGGTCCCAGAAGTTGGTGGAGGGTCGGAAGAACGTCACCGGCGAAGAAGAAGGAGACGGTAAAGCTGAAGCTGACGCTCCACCACTCCTCGGCCGTTATTCTTAAGTTACGACCAGAGGCAGCGGATAATGGAGCGTCGTATGCTTCGGCGGTGCTTAAAGCGGAAAGGGAGGAGGAGCTGCGCATCGGTCAGAATTGCCTGGCTCCACAAGCGGCGAGAAGGCTGACATACTCGACGCTCGTCTGAGGGAGGTACTGGAGGAGGAGGCAGTAGTCAGCAGGCCTGAGGAGAAGGATGACATAAGGATCTCGGGCCCGAGCGACGCATTCACCGCGGAATGGCTGGCGATCGCGGTGGCCAAAGAAGGGGTCTGTAACCTGGGCCAGGTTCTCGTACGTAACCAGTGCTTGGGTCAGTTCGGCTCCGGCACGGCCCATGTTGCGCTCCCGGAAACCGCAGCTAAAAAGCTGTTGAAGGCCGGGAGGCTAGTGTTGGGGTGGAGCTGGGTTGACGTCCACCTCATGATGGCACGCCCCAGGCACTGTTGCCGCTGCCTGGTGATGGGGCACGTGTCCAGTACATGCCCCAGCAGCACTGACCGCAGCATCATGTGATACCGCGGCGGTCATCTCAACCATAAGGCCAGAGGGAGTTCGGCCTCCGCTAATTGCGCAGTGTGCGCGGACGCCGGCAGGCCGGCAGGCCACGGCGTGGGGGGCATATCCTGTAAGCCCCCCGTCCAGCGCGGGAAAGTTCCCTCTCCCTCTCAGAGGTGGAACCGCCCGGGGTAGGACGTGATATTCTAAAATGCCTCGCCATCTCAGTGTTCTCCAGGCGAACGTGAACCACTTCGCCGGGGCCCAGGACCTTTTCCTGCAGTCCATGGCGGAGTGGGCGATTGATGTCGCGCGATCGTAGCCAAGCCGTACGCCGTGTCCTCCAGTCCAAGCTGGGCTGGGGACACCGACGGCTCCGTGGCGATAGTGGTGCGGCCTGGAGCCCCTCCCTCGTAGTCAAAGCAGGGGGGGAGAAGTGGGCGGTAGCTGCCGGACTGTCCCTCCTCAACACAGGGACACGCCGGCCATCGCACGCAGAGTGGAGGGGTGGAGAGTGGAGACGGAGGTGGAGACACTCTCGGACCACCGCTACATACGGTTCGAGGTGTCTACGACTTCCGTTCGTCCGACGCCAACGTCGTCGTCGTCTAGGGGGAAGAGCCGGCTTCTGCGTTGGGCTCTAACAAGGCTCAACCGGGAGGTGGCAGAGGAGGCCGCCACCGTCGGCAGTTGGAGCCTCCCGCCGCTGTCAGATTTAGGGGTGGACGAGGCGGCTGGTCGGCTCTGCGACGCATTCACTGCGCGCGAAGAGTCCGCCCCAACGGCGGGCCGAATTAGCCGGCCTCCGGGCCGCCTGCAACGGGGCCATGAGGCAGTACACCCGGAGCAGGTGGAGACGCCCACAGGACGTCGACAAGGACGACAGGCTGCACAGGATCTATGTGAAAAAGGTGAAGATCCTGCAGCAGGCCATTTGCCAAGCCAAAGAGGGGGCTTAGCTGGAGCTCGTAAGGGATCCCGAGAGGGATCCCTGGGGCTGACCGTACAAATGGGCGCGGAACAAGCTCCGCGCCCCGTCGGCCCCCTTGTCGGCGGGCGAACTGGGGAGGATCGTCGGGGTATTGTTCCCCGACACACCCATGGGCTTCACGCCCCCCACGATGTCTCGGCAGACGTCGGACGAGGAGGAGGGTGTTCCGCCACCCATCACGGAGGCTAAAAAGGAGGCGATTTTGACTCGCCTCCAGAGGAAGAAGAGGGCACCGGGTACACTCGAGAGTGCTGGTGATCTCTCTCGTGTACCTCGGTGATAGCCTCTATATTTGACCGCCGCCTGCGGTCTGGTCAGTTCCCGGGGGCATGGAAAGTGGGTCGGCTCTGCCAGCTTCCAAATTCATGGCGGCCAATGGACTCGGTGTCGTCGGTTCGACCGGTGGTGCTGCTGAACGAGACTGGGAAGGCCTTAGAACGGATTGTGGCCTCCCGTCTCGTTCAGCATCTGGAGGAGGCTGCGGGACCCGGACTCTCAGAGTCGCAGTTCCGGTTCCGAGCATGCCGATCGACGATCGATACTCCCAAGCACCTGCGGGCGGTGACGGGTGAGGCGGAACAAAGGGGGGAGGTGGTGGTCGCGGTGTCGTTGGACATCGCGAACACTTTCAATAGTCTTCCGCACAGCGTGATACGGGAGGCACTGAAATTTTTCAGGGTGCCTCCCTATCTCATGAGGCTGTTGGAGACGTATCTCTCCGGTCGCAGAGTGGCTCTTAAGAACCGGTCGGGGTCCGTGGAGTGGCGGCGAGTCGGGTGCGGCGTCCCGCAGGGTTCTGTACTGGGACCAATCCTGTGGGACGTCGGTTACGACTGCGTCCTGCGAGGCTGTCTCCTCCCCGGGTGGGTGTCATGTGTTACGCGAATGACCTCTCTCGTGGATGCCCGGGGACGAGACTATAAGGAGGCGGCGTGGCTCGCCGAGCTGGGCGTTGACCTCGTGATCAGCTGCATAGAGAGATTAGGGCTTCGGGTAAGACTTGAAAGGACTTTCTCTTCCGCGGGACCGGCTGCAAGAGGCCCCCACCGGGGGCCGCTCTGCAGATCGGAGAGGAGAGGGTCAGGTTGAGCCCCCACATTAAATATCTGGGGCACATCCTTGACGGGGGGTAGACCTTCGTTCCACATTTCGCTATGGTGGGACCGAAGGCGACGAGTCCGCTGGGCGGACTTCTCCCGAACCTCGGAGAACCCAGCGCTCCCTGCAGGCAGCTGGCCTGTAGGGGGCGCTGGGTTCTCCGAGGTACTGTGGTATCTGTCCGAGTATGGCAACGTACGGTGCTCCGGTTTGGGCAGATCGTCTCACTGCGAGAAATAAGGCCCATCTGCGCTCTGCGCAGAAGGTCGTCGCATTGAGGTCGATTTGGGGGTGCCGTACGGTATCGTGTGCCGCAGCGACAGCCCTAGCCGGTGCTCCCCCGTGGGAACCCGTGGCTGAGGTTTTTGCCGAGAGCTGCTCCTATGTCTCGGATAGGAGAGCTCTCGGCCTGAGCCCCACGCATAACGAGATCCGCCGGTTAGGCCGTGTGGCGTAAATGTAGAGGTGGGAGGAGGACCTGGTTCGGCAGCCGTACGGTATAGAGATAACGGCTGCCTTGCGCCCGGTCTTCGAGCGGTGGATGCGCCGTAGGCGCAAACCCCTCACCTTCCGTCGGCCGCAGGTGCGCCGACGACTCGTTGTCACGATCGTGACGTGGTGGTGGACTCGGTCCAGAACACCCTCGAGGTGTGCCTGAGATGGGCGGCGCTGCGTCATGATCTGACATTAGTTGTCGGTGGGGACTTGTCGAAGGCGAGCATCATCTTCGCGATGCTCATCAGCGACGAGTCCTACCAGGCGATGGCTTCCTTCTGCGAGACCGTCATGTCCCAGAAGGAAGCCGACGAGCGGGTGAGAGAGGAGGCTGCCGACGCGGGCTCCCCCTGCTGACGACGGATGAGGGTGTGAAGGAGGCGCTATCTGCAGCGCCTTCAGTAGTGCCCCTGTGTTCCGTGTCGGGCCGGGATGGGAACATAGGCAAAAAGGTAAAATCACAATAGAATTACTGCCCGATACCCATTGTCAAAAAGGCGACCTGCAACCACACGGGAAGTACTGAGGAACAGATTGGGTTGTACAGCATCAAAAGATGCACATAATGCTTTATTTGGATTGTAATAGGATTTTTGCGATGCGGTTTTACAGTCGTGCTGTTGAAGTTCTAGTTTAATAACTTGTGTCGCTTTTTTCTGTTTTGTTTGTTTTCGCAGGCAAATGCGTCTATTTTCGCATTGCCACTGGACCTGGGCGTCTATCAGCGGCAGTACATATGCCCTTACCTTCAAGAAAACGTATTGTAACCTTTCTCATATGAAAATAAAATAAAAGAGGCACATACATTAAGGATAGCACTGAATCTCTGTACGCCACAAACATAACTAGTTCGTGTTTTACATATTAATTACATACGTCGTTGATACATATAATATGACAATTTATCGCATGTGTCTGTAGACTGCGACAGGATCAATATCTACTCTGAAAAATGAATTTGGACACCAAAGAATAATTTAATACATCGATGTATCGGAGGCTAAAGTAAATAGCCGGAGCTATACTGGTTACGTGTTCATGTGTTTCAGCAATTCGTTAGCGAAGAACACAGACGTGAAATTAAATAAAAACAGAAACTATTTTAGCAGCCGATTTCAACATTTACAATACTGTGCATAATATATAATAATTGTTGAAACCTAATTCGTTAATTATGTTTTGAGTTCGTTCCTAAGAAATGCCTATAATCTCGGCTATCTCTCTGATTCTTAATCTGTGGTCGCCCATAATTAAATAAAGTATTATTTAAATATTTTCATCAGTGGTGGACGTCGAAGCCTTCCAGAGCGGGGTTCATCTTTCACACTCTCTCTATCGCGCTTGAATTCTGCTCCGTTCCATTTTTTGACGGATGAATAAGACAGAGCAAATTCTCCTAGATTACTGACCATATCGTCATGGACTGGTGACAATCCCTTTTTTTTGGAGGTTCCTAATGACGGCATGCTGTTCGCTTTGCTTCATTTGCAGAAACTATGTCCGATTGCTTAGTTAAAAAAAAAACACAACTAATTATCGCACACACGAACAGAAGTAAATAATGAGGGTACATTTAATTTTTAGAATTGAATGAATCTGTGTTAGGCCGCGTACTTTTCAATCCACATAGTAAATTCTCTTTGTTGTATATTATATCTATGCTTCAGCCAACTTATGAGAAAAAAATTAATTCCAGTTGAATTTCATTTTATTTTCTATATAGTTCTCAGTGTATTACATCAAACGATGAAGAACAAATAAAGAACAGTTCATTGAGCCCATTTATATATAAGCCCATAATAAAAGTCAAGATACACGATTTTATACTTAACCCCTTTGGGTTTAAGCTCTTTAGCTTAACCGTCATTCCAAGAGAAAATCTCCGGTATAGCACTATTTAAATTAGAAATTTTTCAAGACTTCAAGTCGTTTTTACAAATCAGTTACCATTTGATGATTCAAACATTATTATCATATTTATTTAAACTGAAATAATAAAAATAAATAAGAAAAATATATATATCAGTTTCGATTTTTCTGTTTTATTTAATACTAGTCTATACAGAAGAATTCCCTCTAGCTGAGCCAACTACAGTATATTATCTACTATTTGGAATATATGTGTATTTCATTTCATTTCATAACAAAACTGGCCGATGTTTTCCCAAAAATTCCTTAGAACATTTAAAAAACTTTAAATTCGTGGTAAGTGAAACGTGAATGCTAGTATAATTGATTGGTGACTCTGACTTCATGGATCGATTTAAAATATACATTTCAATAGTTTGATACACGATTAAGGTCATACCGCTTCATGTTATAAAATAAAGACTATATTATAAAAAAACTATTATAAAATAAACTCCCAAAAAATAATACACCAATACCTTCTGCAGGGACTGATTAAGAGTGATAACTGCATGGAAATCCATTGTACACTTTGAGAAAATCGGTCTTAAACTATTAGGCATGCCAGAAACATTTAAATTTTTTATTTTATAAGACCTAGAGACGAAATAATCTCAAAAAAAAATAGAATGTTTCACTATACTCACCCACTGAGAATCATTTTCTCTCCGCTTTTTAGCCAATAATTAATAGCCAGCGGATAAGCCTCCACAAGGCATTCCAACCTAGTCTGCGCTCCCGAC
>JAFELO010000311.1:19740-36882 GCA_017140195.1 Eumaeus atala
GTAGTAGAAACCGGTTCGATGCCTAGTTACGTCGGAAAATACAATAGCAATTGACAAGGCCATGAGAGGCGTGATCAGTTGCATGCGGGATGTGGATGAAGGATACTGTAGGAGTAAGTACACGAGCAGGAAAGCTAAACTCTCAAATGAGACGCTTGGACTTATGAGGGAGCGCAGAGCACATGAAGACGTTACGTCTGCCGATGACGAGCTTCTCTTTAAGCGAATCCAAAAATACGCCGACACCTACACAGCTCAAGTATGCAACGTGTTACCGAAGCGATTGAACATAATAGGGGGTCATAGGTTTTTGTGGAGAAGCTTGGAAGAAGTCATCTGATAAAGGTTAGGACTGATTCTGGGGTTACCGTTTCTTCTAAGCCTTATCTTATCTGAGATCGAAGCTTTCTATACGTCGACCACTCCCCATCACGAAAACCTGAAAAAAGAATCCGCGTGCAAGCCTAACACAACATTTATCGGGCGATAAGGCAAGTTGTACAAAAGACACACGAGTGCTATCAGCCGCTGTATTAATGGCAAGTACCACGATATCGTTGCGTTGGCCGAACCTAACTAAATGAATCCTCCTGACGTATTCGCCTTAGGATGAACTTAGACATGACAAAGGTGATGTTCAACGAACACGTTTTCCCTAGGCCGATGAACTTCGATGGTGGTATTCTCGAAGTTGTAGAGGAAACCTCGGGCAACTATTGCAACTTCGAAAAGGAAACCGGTAGAAGGATTCAGTTGGGTTGGGCAGCATTCCGGAAACTTCGTCACATTCTCACGTCGCCTATACGCAATGCTCGAAGACAAAAATCTACAACCAATGCGTCCTCCCCCTGGTGGCCTACAGGGCAGAAACATGGCCTCTTAATTAAGGACTGGCTTGCAAGTTGGGATTCGTAAAGAAATGATAAAGCAGAGTACTAAGGTATCCGATATCACGCGACGAATCAGCTCGCTGAAGTGGCAATGGAGTGGTCACACACTCAGAAGAACAGATGGCAGGTGGGCCAGCAAGGTTCTGGTCGTCTTGGCGTTCATTGAATAAAGGCCTATGTCCAGCAGTGGACTGATATGGGCCGATAATGATAAATGATGAGTACAAAATATGCTTTGCCTCTCTTGCCGACTCTACCCAAGATAAAGAAACTGCAACGGCGAATGAAAGAAGCACATTTAAATTTGTGTAGACAGGTTTAAAAGGGTAAAAGCAGATACGTCATGAGTGCTATAAGAATAATTAAGATTACGAAACTTGATTCATTCTCGCAAAATATGAATACAACAAAAAATACGCTTTAACAAAGTAAAATCTTGTACTAATTAGACTTTTAAACTTCGATAAAGATAAACTTAGCTTTCGCGATTCGTTGTTCAAAAAAGTAATTCATAGATAATTCATGAATACATGAGTTTTATTTAATGTCCATATGTAACATCATTTTTTGAACCTAGCATTCTAATTTTTCCACTATAATAGGTTTTTTTATATCCTTTAGAATGTCAATAAAAACATCTGCTGCTTTTTTCACACCAAAATTATTACCCTATTTCCTCCCTTTGATAAACATGTGTTCTATTTTAGTCTTCAGGAACTGGCATATGAAAAAGCAAAGTGATAAATGAAATTTTTTGTAAAAAAAATATCCTATTTTATGTGTAATTCGCGCCATGTAATTATTTGCATAATATGTGAAGAACAGTTCACTTTATATTATTGTGTTGACTATTCATAATATGGATGTATTGGAATTGAATGCAGAAAGTTACTGTTCGCAGCTAGTTTGAAATAAATAAATATCATTGGATAGTGGGTACAATGGACTGTTGAAAAATATATTCATGGTCCGTTAATTTTTATAGCGATCAAAGTTATGGTGTTATGGGGTCATGATCGATGACATAGGCGGCTGGTTAACAGAGCAACCCTCGCTAGCCCATGTGACGTGATGATTCAAAGACAAAGGATTTGATGTGAAATAGTTCAATAGTTCAAGATAAACTTACGACACCTCTTCATTTGAATTAAAATAACAGTGAATATGTGAATATATATATATATATATATATATATGTATAGATATTTTCCGGTATGACTAGGGAGGTAGCTCCCGCTCACATGACAATGTAAATTGACAGCTAGTATGGTTTGCGTGTAACTGGTAGCACACTGGATAAAATGTTGAGAGTATAGTGCATAACAATTATGCGGACGACCTGCAGCGTCGGTCAGACATTAAAAGCAAAGGATACTCGTTTGCCCTAAAAAAATATAAAGTAAAGAGACAAAATATATGTATACTCGTTTGTCTCCTTATGTTAGAAACTTAAAATTAATAAGATAAGTAATGATAAACTAGTGGTAGTCCGCCTGTCACTGAATTGTAAATAAACATAGCTGAGAAGTTGAGACAGAAGGTGACGTTTTTATCATGTAATTTCATATAGCACCTAGTGACATACTTCTACAGCTAGCAGTATAGTTGTAGTATTTAAAGAAGATAAGCTACAGTGGTAAATTATATCGTCACAATAGATACATATATTCATGTCTATATTATTCTAGTCTATTACAGAATATTAATTACAAGTAAGTGCTTACTACTGACTGACAGTCTAACTACGTTACAGTATTTTCATATACCAAATTATCACACTATAAAAGAAATAATATTTTTCTATTGATCCTGACTCACCACACCTCCTTTTCCTGGATATCCCAGATCAACCCCGCGGCGGCCACCACTAATGATCCTTCTATACTATCGCTAGGGAAATGTTAATTAAGAAATACCATGAGTGTACTTACAGTTTACACTAAGCATTATGCGCTTGCTGACAGAAGGTGGGACATCGTTGGACGCGATGCACAGGTAGGCGCCCATTTGCCTGCGATCGACTTTCGTCAGATTCAGCGAAGATCCCGTGAACATGTCCACTGAAACAAGTTCAACAGTTATAATGCATTTTTATACTGCTCTATGCTGGTGGGAGTGTCTAGTGCAGCTTCGTCGTTACTATAAGACACGTCGGGCGACGGTCTAGGTGAGATTGTGGTCGATATGGGGATAAACCCAGAGGGGTTCCCGCAGATGGGAAGGATGCATCCCGATTTATAAGATTATCAAAAACCAAAAAGTTCATGAGCGACAGCCTTGCATTATCGTGGAGGCTGAAATATTTCACGTAGTAGCGCAACGAAATTGCGCTGGCACGAGAATCATGAGCGCGAGCGGTACTTGACCTCTACCACCGAGTGCTCGATTACGACCTTATATTATAAAAAAAATGTTATTAAGTTGTTTGGTAAGAGGTAGTACCATGATGTAGTGTAGCCGAATTGGGCCAGCACGACCGGAGAGGTACCTCTCCCTCACATGACACCGCCGTTAAGTGACGGTTATACTTTCGTGTTTTCTGCGGTTTGTATGGGGGCTATTGCAGGGTATAAAAGATAACATACGGCTGCATAAAAATGTCGTCTATGGACGCCGGTAGTGGTCAGAAGGCTCGGACTGTAAAGTATAAAAATATCCGTGGGTCCGTATAAAATCTATTTTTGTGACACGTCAGATAAATTGAATCCTTTTTTTATGAGATATGTGGCAAACGAGCAGGTGGATGGTGACTACCGCCACCCATAGACATCTGTAAGACTAGGCGTCTTACAGAAGCGTTGCCGGCCTTCAAGGTAAGCCATATATCCAAATGGCCAAAAAGCCAAGACAAATATCGTTGCCATATATCTTGCATATTTTTCTGTACTCTAGCGAAATTGGGTTTGAAAATAGCAAATAATAAGTAAATAATACGCAGGGTCTCATCACATACAACTCGTTAATATCCCCATACTTATGCTATGGGGATCATAAGTTATAACGAGTCTTATTAGATAAGTTGGGAATTAAACGGTATATGGAATATATAAAATATAATTGAACGATTCAATCGGAAATAGACATTATAACAGAACATGTTACACAACCCTGTTTTTTTTTTGATATAAGGTATTTTTTGCACGTTATTATCATTGATTACAATAAAACTACTTTTACGGAATCTACACACTCCGTAAAAGTAGTTTTATTGTAATGAGTAACATTCGCGTCAACTTAAGACATCACTTAGCATTGATTATTATTATTATAGTAACAGTGGATATTCGTTGCAGCAAATTCAGTTGTCATCAATGTTATAACGTCGCCCTAGCTGTATTTCGGCCGCGGCGGCCACCTCTATAGAGACTAGCCAATTTTTGCACTACATATTATAGTGTGTGTACAGGCACAAGTGCATTCACTTTTATCTCATGCTCTTATTCCAGTGGGACAGCAATCTGACACGACCGGAGTGAAATCTGACGCAAGACCGACGGCTTAAAGAGCTTTTCGAGGACAGGGGTTTTAACACCGACAAGTTCCTAACTTCAGGCTGTCATTATAAATTGAAAAAAAATCCAATAACAATTTCATCCGAACCGAGAAGCGAACCTCACGACTGTGGTTCAACATGCTTACCAGTAGTCCACGAGGCAGTCATGTCAACTTATATCACGGTATTAACGCAAGTGAGACGTCGCCTCCTTGGTGCATATCAATATGATCTTAAATTACTATCGGGATGCATTCTTCCCATCCACGGGATAGGTGGTGGGTCTGTCCCCCTGTCGACAACAATCACACCTAGATCGTCACGCGACGTGTCTAATTACTACGGTATTATATAATCGAGCCGACCCAATTCCGCTGTAATACAGCATGGCACTACCTTTTGCTAAATATCATATGAGAACTAGATTCTCATGTATATTGTCGTTTTGAGCATATTCGTTGGAATGGAAAAGCGATAATTTATCTCTAAAAATAAAATCCGATAGAGAGTGAGCATCCCTAATGAATAAAGGGTATCTTTTATGCTTTCAGTTTGTATTGAAATTTCTCTGCATAGAAAATATTTTCTCTGCCGTGAGAAATTCTGCAACCTAGATTGAATTACGTAATTATATCTGTACAACTTCCACTTCAATTTTTTTATTTTACTTACCATAGTCTTTTGCAATAGGGACTAATCGCGAGAATATGAGAATCCCGGCGCTAGCGTGATCACTCTATGGAGCTCCAGACCACAGGGCCATCACACGCTATCGAGTAGATTAGTTGCTACATAAAATATCCAAACATCTCTCATTCAATACATCTGTCAATTCATTCATCTTATCTTCCAACCCACCTTTCACATTCGACGTGCCTAACTGGCCCTCACTGCTCCTCGGTTCAACAGCTTGGGTATGGTGTGATTGGTGGTGGCCCCTATTGCCGCACTTCGCATCCCCGCCGGTACAAAAAAACGTTTTGCCACCGGCGGGGGCGGATTGGTACACGTTGTCTACGGGAGACGCCCCAACCCGCGCTGCGGTACGAATTCCGGGCAAGAGTTGCAGTCCTGATGGGCTGGCAGGGGTTGCGACCTGCACGCTCCCGGTTAAACCCTCTTTTATTGGAACTCCTTATCTCTATAAAAATATGAAATACCCAGTAAAGTGACAGTTATTCTATGTAGTTTATTCAAGTCTGAAACTTTTTATTCTTATTAATTATATTTTGACATGTCGACTTTTTTTTTGGTGACGAAGGGGAATGCATTTACGCATGGTACCTGGGACCCCGGGTAGACCCCCAGACCTATGTTGAACTCAGCCATTGGGTAACAATACCAACTAAACCCCTACGGGAGCCTTCTGCCGCCATTAGTGGAGGGTTCCGGATCAGCAGGCAACGGGACCCCACCAGCGATAGGCTGGCCTAGACGAAAAGGCCAGACTTTATTTCCTCGGGGACTGTCCGGCTACTCTATGACCAGTCCCCACGGCGCCGTATCTTGATGATGAGGTAGATCAGGTTCCCATCCCGGCCCGACACGGAACACAGGGCCACTACTGTGTGTGTACTACACAAGTACACTCCCTGTTCCCTCAATCTTCTATTCCAATGGACTTTCTGGATGGATTCTAGTCTGACACAAACGGAGAAAAATCAGGCACAGTACTGATGGCTTCACGTGCTCTCCGAGACTCTGAGCTGTAACACCGCCAACTTCCTGAATACGGACCGTTGTAGTAAATTATAGTCTCAATAACACTTCGACCCGACCCAGGTTTCGAACCCAGGACCTCACGATTTTGGAATATGTTTACAACTAGGCCATGACTGCCCGCCTCGTCGTCTAGTGGTAAGCTTGTTTTAGTAAGATACAGCCTATAAATAGTGTAGCTTTTTCTTAGTGAAATAATTTCCGTAATCGAATCAGTATTTCTAATGACTATCCCCTAAGAACAAAAATTTCAGAAACGTTATATCTATAATAGTGTGAGTATACTTATACTACTCTATAGATTAGTATAGCTAAGATTTCATTTATTGAACTCCAAACGTACCTACAGGATGTACTGGCACTATAGCTTTTTTGAGAAACCTATATTTCTGGCCAATTGAAAACATTTTGTATGAAATGAACTGCAAATTAATATTTATGTTTGTAATGGCTTTCTTTTATTAACCGATTTTTAAAAAAAAGGTTTATCTGTTTTACTTTTTATCTATCGTTTTCTATACTCCCAAGGTGGTTCCATTGTTACCAAACTAGGATCCGATAATCCTTACAAGATGGAGTAAAAGGATACTCCCTAATAGTTATCTGATTTAAGAAATATTTTTTCGTTCGAAAGAACAAGAAAAGATTTTTTGAAAACACCGGAGTGCGATCAAGGCCAAGACGGGATCACAAAGAAATTGAGGATAACCTTTATATTATATATGCTCATACGTTTTTTTATAACTTCATTTATTTTAAAATATTCTATATTTCTCGTTTACACTTTTAAGATGATTTCTTCAGCATCGAGTCGTAATCTAACTCCAGAGGAGAAGATAGACTCAAACTCCATAATTTATTACAATGAAACTACTTTTACGGATTTTATCGCGATTTATTTATCTAACCCGACGTTTCAGAAGTTTTACAGCTACCATGGTCACGGGACCGTGACGTTGCTGTAATAGTTTTAAGACATCAATCCATAATGTATGTTATATTGATATAATATCTATTGCGGATCAAGTTAACATACACAAACTTTTTGTAAACATTATTTTTATTTTATTGACATTATATTGAAAGGAAAAGAACATAATAATTAAATCGAAGATGATGATTGTGTGATGTGCTTAACTGTTTGTAGCTATATAAAAAATATATATCGGCTTCCTATTATTAACTCTTTCGGATATTTGCACGTGATACTAATCAAAAGTTGTCTTTAAACCGTTCATAAAAAGAGCAACACCGTGTAGTGATATTCAGTCCGATTGGCGAAATTGAAGAGCATGTCGATATTCAGTTCGATTGTAAAATAGTTCCTCTAAAGATTTGCAAATTCACACAATTTTTTAAGGGCATATCCTGCACATCCTCTTTTATTTTGTTATACTTAGTTTTTTAATAGTTTTAACAACAAAAACATTTATTTTTATTGAAATCCAAAACACTAAATGAATAAGAAATAATACTTTGACTATATTTAGCAACGTTAAAAACTTTTTATAAAAATTTAACCTACACAAAATAATACTGCACAAAATGTTTAAAATAATAAGTAAGTTTGGCATCCACTTCAATATATAGTGTCATTTTTCTATATCCTGATTACACACAAGTTCTGATTCTCTCTGTCAGTTTAATAGATATTATTTTAAGTCTTCGAATTATTTAGTAGTCGATTTTATTTGTTATTAGTTAATTCATTGAAATTATTGTAATTTACTAATTTTCTAAATTTCTAAACGAGCAGAAGGACAGCCTTTTGGGTGATTATCGAGGCACATAGACATCCACATACTTTCGAGCTATATTAGATATTGTGAAATAAAATTATAAGTACCGATGTACATTAGTCAATCAAAATCGAAAGCATAATATGAAAGCCGATATTCTGTGTAAGTATTTTTATTGCTAGTAATAAAAGAAGCTGGAGTTTGAGACACATTGTGTCGAGGGATAAATCAAGTTGGCAATAAATTATGGAGTACTTCCTTAGCTTCTTTCTCTCTAAAACCTGACGTAGCACTTTACTTGAGTTCTTGTGAGGGTTTCGCTTAATTCGAGTAATTACCGCTTAGGATACACGAGCACGCGCACTTCACTCTTTACGTTGCACGTTAATTTTAATATGCCCCCTTTTTATGTCTTTGTTTCTTAACTTGCAATTTTGTTATAACATCTTAATATTTAATAAGTTTAATGTTACAGACTTATAGATTGTATGTCACATTTTTCAATTATATTTCTTAAACGGTTTAAAAAAGATGAGCCAATTTAATACAATTAATTTATTATTTAAGGGATACACATATTGATTAGCAATACTAATATATGAAAAGTAACTAAACTAACGAAAACTTAAGACTATTCGCTATTATGTTCAGTTTATTTAATCAAATCTTCTAATGAAGTACGTAGGGTGATTTACTAGTATCCGAAACGACAAAGAAAAACTTTAATAATCTATTTAAAATAATTTTATTTTATAACTTAGTTTCCTACCTCGATGCATTTAGTCCAGCGCTTCTCCAATGTCGTTACACAAGTTTGATAAACTGTTTTCTCAAACCCCTCAAAATACTCGTCTACAGCGACAATGACTTCATCATTTCATGAAAATCTTCGGTCACCTAACCCTTTCATGAGATTCGGGAATAAGTGGAAGTCGCATGGGGCCAGTCGTGGGGAATAGGGGAGATGTGGTAACAATTCAAACCGCAATTCATGGAGTTTGGCAACTGAAACCCTTGACAAAGGCACAGGTGCGTTGTCTTGGTGGAATAAAACCTTCTTTTTGGCTAAATGCGGCCGTTTCTTTCGAATTTATTCACAAAGTTTTTGCAGAAAGCTTGCACAGCACTCTCCATTTATTGCCTTTTTTGCATTCTTGGACTTCGCTTTCACTTCACTGTTTTTATTGTTCTTTTGTTTCAGAAGTATATGATGTATCCATGTTTCACCTACTGTCACATAACGCCACAAACACTCGTTAGTTACGCTTAGAAAGTGCCAAACACTCCAACGAATCCCCCACTCGAGGTTGTTTTTGGTTAACGGTGAGCAAACTCGGCACCCATTTCGCGCAAATCTTTTTCATTCGCAAATGTTGGTATAAAATGTTAAAAACGTATTCAGGGGAAGTGCTTACCGTCTCTGATATCCGCCGCGACTTTAAGCGCCGACCATTCAAAACGATTTTTGGAATGCTTTTGATCATGTCCGGATTCGTGACTTCATTTGGACGGCGAGACCTGTTGGCGTCTTCGCAGTTCGGTCTCTCACATTTAAAATCAGTTGCCCAGGTGTGAATTATACTTAATGCAGGAGCAGTATCACCAAAAGCACTGTCTAGCTTGACTTTAATCTGAGTTGCTGTTTTTTCCTTCTTAATTAAACCTAAAACGTTTTTCCGCACTAATTTCGTTTCTTTCCATTATTGAGAAAATTTACGGCAGAGAAAGTTCTAAGTTCCTTCACACAAATTTTGTCCTTCACAAAAAAATCTAATTTGGCTATCTATTTATCGTCGTTTCGGCCAGTTATCAATCTGCCTTAGTAGGTACATTAATATTGTCATCACCATCAACAGGACGTTATCCATTACTAGATATAAGCCTAAATACATTAGTATCCCATATTATAATTTTACGAAGTATTCAAAATAACACTACCCGGAATTGCACGTTTTTGCAAAACATAAAAGAGACAACCGAAATATAAATAAAATACTTTGATCAATTTTCAAAGTGACTTGTTTAAAATTTGCGAAAGTAATGCACGTTCTTTACATAAATATTGATAAAGCTAAAAAAATGCGAAACACATGAAATAACATCTATGATAAATAACCCCTCACCAAATCGATAGCATTAAAATGCTGAGCCAAACGACAAGGTTAACGAACACTCGAAATGTATTCGTCCAAGATTTTTAAATAATAGCTCAGTGCCACGTAGAACTTAGAGGGTTAAGAGAAATTACAAGCTTTCGTCAAGTTTTTGTGATTATTAGTTATTAAATTAATTTAACCACAGTGTCCCAATAAAATCAAAATATTTTGAAAGCGTCATGTGAATGACGCTTTCAAAATATTTAATTTTATTAAGGCATTTAAAATATTTTATTATTTTTTTCGGTCACGCGCTGCTACCGGCGTAGGGTGGTCAAATTTTCTGAAAATAATTATACAAAATTCGGTAAAGTTTACAATGTAGGCACATAATAGTTTTTCCTTTTACCTATTGTTTTTTTTTATTTATTTGTCGGCGCATGTATAGTACACATGTACAACACCTATCGGCGCACCTGCTTAACATCTGTGTCATTATCAATTACCAGTTCCTTAAACGTCAAAGTCATAACGAACACCGACCACTGGAGAGGCGGCCAATTCTCGATAACTGATGTTCAACTATAGAACCTAGCAGAGTGCGCACGCAACTACGTGCTCTTTGGCCGTTAATTAAATTGCTCAAAGATTTGTTAGAGTTAACAGTTAAATAATAATTATTTTTTGAATATTAAAAGTTATTGAGGTGTCTACTGGATATTATTGAGTTCCTGTCTCCAGCCTGGTAATCCACGTCTATCTGTGAAAATAGAGAACATTGAGGAAGATAGTTCTGAGGAAGGCCATCGGAATAATTAATGTGCATTGCATACATACATTATGTTTCGCAGCTTCATTCTTTGTGATTTACAAGATTTGGTTGAATGCAAATATTGTTAATATGGCAACACTACACCTTCTGTCCCACCTTGTCTTTGCTCGGTACGAATGTTTTTTTATGTGTTTCCGAGCCGAAGCCTACGCACGTCAACCATCGTTTAAAAAATTGGAAATCGCACGCGATCAGAAGATTATAAAAAAGATGTAGAATAATTATTTATTCTTCAGACAAAAATTCAAATAATAAATTAAATATAATATCTTTTTATAGACTATTGATGCGTGGGATCTGTGTGTGGGATATTTCCTTGGCATAACAATATAGAACACATATTGTTCTTGCAGACTCCAGTTCAGCTGTTGAAGAACCCGGAGCAGGTCCGCCATATGGAGAAAATGCGGCTGAAAAAAGTGTCGTCATAACGGATCCAACTCCTGGTACATCGGCTTCTGTCGACAGCACAAAACTAGATCTGGACTTTGTTAGGCGATGCAATTTCATCTGGGGCGAAGCAGTTCATAAAGATGTTAGCATCACGGTGATAGATAGATAGATATTACAGAAAGGGCTTGTCAATGGAGCTGAGAAAAAAATTGGCAGAAGATTATTTGATACCCAGCAATTGCGAATTATTAGTGACGCTCTAAATGAATGCTGAAACAAAGACAGCATTCACAGACTTTTGTTAAATGTGATTCATTTCTAATTTGCAGACAAAAGCAAACCATTAATGCAATCGCTGCGTTAGCTTGAGCAATAGATGCAATTATTTCCAGCAAATATGATCAGGAGTTCAAACAACAAGTCCCAAAACCTGTCAATTACGCGTGCTAAATCCTCTGCAGAATACACCAGCAGGAGACCAAGATGCGCAGAAAGTTTATCATCTCTTTTATAAACACCGGCATGAAAGAGACCCTCGTGAATTCCGTCACCGATAAATAGTTATTCGGAAAAAAAACATGTCGGAAAGGTTGATCGCAGCTAAAAATATTCAAAAGTCAGGTGAGACTCTTGAAGTGCCACAAAAATCTGTTTTTAAGTAAATCAATTTTTACAAAAATATAAATCATCCAAACTTCAGGCCCCTGGACCTGAAAACGGTGGACAAGCAAGGTGCAGGGAGAGTGGCACATGCCCCACATTACCAGATCAGCGGCAGCGATGGTGGCGGCGCTTACAACCGCGCCCCGTACTGAGTGCGACCTCGTGCCGAAAGCCCGTCTTTAAGCGAGGAAAACTATGCGGGTAGACTTAGTTCTTTCAAAACCGAGTGGTATAAAATAACTAGTGACAGTTCTATACTGTCATGGGTGCAAGGTTATACGTTCCTCTTTATTTCAACGCGCACGCAACGGGAAATTGAACCTATGCAAAATCACTTGAGAATTCTTTAGATTTTGAAATGTCGATTGACGCACTCTTAGATATCTGGTGCAATTCGTAAATGTAATCATGAAACCATGAATTTTCATATAGTATATTTTTAGTTTAAAATGGAAGATTATCGTTCAGTTTCAAAATTAATCGCCCCGGGTTTCTATATGGCTAACATAGATTTAAAATATGATGATGAAGGTTTTTTGTCATATGTTAATCTCGATGATATATTTTGTATAGTTCCAACATACACTACTTCCAAAACAATATGAAAACCGCTATTCGGTTATCAGATTCTTTGAGTTTTATAATAAACATTGAAAAAAAGTTTCTTACGGCCGTGACAACAATGTAAGTTTTTAGCTTTTGTCTAAGACTTCGAGTCGTATAAATATGATTCTCAAACGGGTAGTTTTAAGGACAGAAAAAAAGTTTAAAATTATATATAATATTTTTGAATTTCTGAATGTCTGATTGATCAGTCTGTTGATATCAGCATGCCCTGAATTACAAAATTCATGATTACAAACAAAAGAATTTGAACATCATAAATATATGTGTTTACGTGCACTAACCGAATGGGTAGTGGGCAATATCCTCACCTTAACAAAATAACTATACAAATTTGGGAGTTATGTGAGGAGCATCGACTACGTTTGCACATCATATGCTTATTAATACGAAGGACAAAAGTACAGCTGATAATTTATCACAAAGAAAAATCGGGTCACGGAATGAGAGCTAGCGGGATAAGCTTTCGATGTAATTACTCAAACCTTTGGATCTTTTGAAGTAAATTTGTTTGCAAGTCGAAGCAATGTTAAATGTACAACCTATATTTCAAATAAGTCTGATTTTGATGCTTGGGCCACTGATGCGTTTACTGTGTCATGGAGTACTTTAAACTTCTATGATTTTCCACCATTTATTCTTATTTTGAAAATGCTGAGAAAGGTAATGAAGACAGAGGTTGGTAGTCATACCATACTGGCCGACGCAACCCTGGTATCCCATGTTCAGAAGTTTTGTGTGTATCATTTTCATTTACTTTGATGCTGATGTTATCCGTCGTCACACGAGCTTCTTCAAACACTGCCTAGTGGCCGCGAAGTTATCAGGAAGAAATATTTAAACCAGTCATTTTCTTCTAGAATTGTAGACATAATGTCACATTCCCTTCCGGAGAATACGTATATACAATACGATATTTGTATCAAACATTGGTTTAAATACTGTAATAATTATGAATACAATTATTCTGATGTTTCAGTTCCTAATATGTTGAATTTTTTAACTGAAATGTTTGGTAGCGGTTCTAACTATGGTACATTTAATATTAGACGACGAAAGAATAGAAAGGTTTGTGAAGGGAGTAAACACTAAACCAAAATATAATCTAACCTGGGATGCAAACTTAGTTTTAAATTGATAACCTGAACAGTGGCCGCATGAGAATGTCAACCTAGAAACTTTATTGAAAAAAGACGCTGATGTTATTGGTTCTAGTCACTGCTCGTCGTGTTCAAACATTTTCTTTAAGCTTAAAAATATTAATACTGAAGATCCTAATATGATTATATCATTAAAGCTCAGGATCTTACTAAAACTTCAATACCAAATTCATATTAACCATTTTTAAAAGTAATTTTTATTATGAAAATCCAAGTATTGCTCAGCTAGATGTTTATTAGATTATATAAATTCTACAAATCCGTTACGAAATTCTGACAATTATAACTTGTGTATCAGCAATGTAAAACCTCATGGAAAGTAATCATCTCAAAGGTTAAGTCATTGGTAAAAAGGCATACTAGAGGGGAGCGGTGTGGATATGTCTACATTTAGTAGTCGCAGCACGCAGCTGTATCTGCAGTCAATAAACTCGTGAGTCGATATTGATGCAATTCGAAGGACTGCTGGCTGGTCAGACTACTCTGCTACTTTTGCAAAATTTTATAGTAGACATGTCAGTGTTGATAATTTTGCATGTCCTATAGTGTCATCTGAAAATACATAAAAATTATTAATTAGTTATTATTAATTGTAATTAGACCTATCCTTTATTAAGTAATTATACTTACCTTTTAATTAAAACCTGAAAAAGGAAACTTTTTTATTATGATACCTATATATCTATATGCACACTGTTACTTATATAAAGAAATAAGTTGATGCCGGATCTATTCTTCATTAATTAATTATATACTTACCTTTTTTTCGGTACAAATACGTGTTCACAAGCATTTTATACTTGTTCACTTCAAACATCCTACGACATGTAACATCTCGTAAATAAAGGTGATTTGATAAACGAGAATTTGCCCCTTTCCGTCATAATTATAAAGGGCGATAACATAAAACTCTGCAATTCCGGTCACTTCCTACATAGGAGGAGGAGGGAGGCATATATATTGTTACTTTCTTAAGTCTTTTTAGTGTAGTTATAGGGAGCATATGAAATGCTGAAATATGAGCTTCTTGATGAGTCAGACTGACGTGTTATTAGCGTTACACTTCTTTTCTCTTACCCTCCAATGGACCACATGCTATTCACAAATTGCACGAAACGCAACAGAAGACCTGTCCTTTTAATACGGTATCATGTGAGCGAGAGGATACCTCCTTGGTCATTCTGCCCTAATTCAGTTGCAATGCACTACGTCCTACTAACCTTTATAAAGTTGACCAGCTTCGTTCCTTAATTGTATATTAGAACCATCCTCTCTTCGCCAGAGTATACGAGGCAGCGGTCTGCCATCTGCTTTGCAGGAGATGCTGACCTCCGTGCCTTCTCTAGCAGTTATATCTCCACTTGTGCCTTCATCAACGATGTTTGGAGGAACTGGAAAAATATAACATTTAAAACACTAGTCTGGATTTCTGAACACAATCCGTGTGACGTCATTCCAGATCCGCTGGGTTGGCCCGCCACCTCACGTGAGTGATCTGAAGTTGTCACTATTTTTGTAGTCTACTGACAAAGAAAGAAAGAAGGAATGTCCCACATTGTACACTAGCAACTGCTTGATTTATGAACAAGTGCCGAAAATAAATAAGTTTCAATCAATTCAACAATAAATGTTAAGTCAAATAATGTATTTACGAATTGCTAGAGTAGTAGGCCTGTAATTACCCACACTAGAGGTAACACCTGTTTTATTTTTAGTGATAGCTACATCTAGGGTACGTGTCAGGTCACTCGGTAAGTAGGTATGCCGCAGACAGGGGCTAAAAAAATGATGATGTCCACCATTAGTGAGTCATACACTCAAGCCGTCGTGGCCCGGAGGCCTGCCAAGCCTCAACCATGGATCCGGGATCAAAATGTCTACAACGCTTGCGGGTGAAACATGACAAGTCTCCGTACCACCGTAGTGTTGATACAAAGGTACGCTATCAATTTTAGTTTCAGGCCTAATATTTTTAAAATATTACAGTTTTTTTAAGGACCCTCTCTCTTTCAACACAAAGTGGTAAGGAATTTTTTAGTTTAGTT
Source organism: Eumaeus atala (assembly GCA_017140195.1). Taxonomy (NCBI): domain Eukaryota; kingdom Metazoa; phylum Arthropoda; class Insecta; order Lepidoptera; family Lycaenidae; genus Eumaeus; species Eumaeus atala. Next base: position 35,395 of record JAFELO010000311.1, read on the forward strand.
TCTCGTATCTCTCTGAAATTTGATAAAATTTCCGTTATACTTATATCCAATAACACGTTGGTCTGTCCCGGGACTCGAACCCGGGACCTCATGACTGTGGTTGATGCTACTGTACTACTATTACGAGCCATGTGTATGCTATTACAGGGCGTGTTATGGAAAAACAATCCAAGTGCGAGTCGGATTAGCAGATGAGGGTTTCCATACCATTATCTATAAAAACAGACAAAAGTACTTTTGTTATATGGGAGGCCCATTAAAGTATTCTATTTTCAGTAGGTACCTATCGTTAGAGCGGCAATAGAAATATATTATCTGTGATGAACTTCAACTGTCTCTCTGTCACGGTTAATGAGATCCAGCCGGGTGACAGACAGAAGTCTTTTTCCTTTGGAACGAAACCCCATAAATAAACGGACATTAATTTTGTATAAATAGAATTAGAAAACAATATAATATTATTCATTCTACAAATACTGGGTGTGTTTTTTCTCGTATGTTTTTCCGCGTTCAATGTTAGCGGAATATTATAAACATTCAAACATTGCTCCTAATGTTAGATATACAAATGTTGCCACAATGTTAAAATGGAATTGTGAATTAAACATTCTTATTCCGCTCCAGAATTATCATTTTTTGCCGGAACAATTTTACTTTTGTGTCGCATTTTTGGTAAATGGCAGTATTTTCGTATAAATCACGCGATAATGATCTCTGTAATACTATTTTCGTGAAAATTTTATTCAACATATGACAATATTTAAATTTTCATTACATATGGTTTTGTTAAATATTTTCGTAACAACTAGTATATTACACTGGCCTGTAACATAATTTCGTCACATCTATTACACAGCCATTAATATCTAATGTTAATGGCTGTTGATATCTTCGAATCCTCCAAATAGGATCAACAGGACAGTGAAACTCTCGTTCAAATGATACCACCCCAAGAAGAGAGCTATTTTGTTGCGTATCGTAGGGTTTTAGTTTCTAGTAGCATTTTGAACGGAATCTGGGAAGTAGGGCAATACACTTTTAGCAATTGTACATATTTTCTTGAACGTCCGTGGTCATCGAATGGCACCGAATTCTCATGGTCATCGAATAAAAATCGCGATTTTATAAAACAAACAGGTAAAGGGCTTTTAATCTATATAAATGAACCTAAATAATGAAACTATTCATTAAAGCATTGTTTTCATTAAAAACACAAAGTCCAAACCGCTTGATATGACACTAATAAAAATATTCAATTCTCGTCAGAGCAAATTATTCGATTCTCATTCATAACGATCAGTTTACTAAAAATATTGAAATCTCGTCAGAGCGAATTATTCGATTCTCAATCATACCGATCAGTGTACTTGGTTCAGTGAACAAAGGTGAAACTCGAAGGTATCGATCATCGAATGTTTTTGGTATTGATGTAAGAACAAGACGGCAGGATAAGCAAAATAAGAGAGAGAGAGAGAGAGAGAAGATATA
>JAFELO010000311.1:36921-98452 GCA_017140195.1 Eumaeus atala
AGGTGTAAGAATAAGAGAGAGAAAGACACATTTTTATCTCTTTCTATAATATCCAGATACGTTTCTTTACCTAAAGAAGTTTTACTTCAGTCGTGTACTTTAAAGCACACTCGTGATTTATATCGATCAGAATATCATCATTATCATATAATTTACCATGCAAATCAAATTCAATCTTTTTAGTACTATAACTACATATCAATTCACATAGTACTGCAACGCCCACATCCAATTTTAAAAGTCTACAAAACTTCGCCGTCCTATATCAATTTAGAAGATCAAAATCGAACGGAAAAATAACGACAGGTTGTTAGTTTTTCTAAGGGAAAAACAAACACCTACGGCTCTACTCTTTGGCTTCACGTCGAATGCACTTTTACCGTCTGACGTAATAGAAACATATTGCAATAGAAGCTAGTTTAAACGTTAACAGGAGTACGGAACCGTGGCTGAGATAGTAATTTTGTTATCCGAAGTCTATACATTTATACGTGAAGAGAAGACTTATTCACATCTGTAATGAAGTTGTTATTCAGAAGGTTGTTATTTATTACCAGGGGAATTGGATCAAAAATATCCATTCTATTGTCCCATGGGTAGAACGACCATAATTATGGTCATTGTATCCACTTATACATTTTAACTCCTCTTTTCTTATTATAAAGTTATAATTAAAGGGTTCCATTTTGGTTCATTCCACCCCCACTTAGGTGCTGAGTGATTCACCAGTGTACTGAGCGCCACTCCAAACGATAACTGAAGCTTGGTGGTATAGCTCTCCTTCTCTCCTCTAATCCGATGGGCTCGTAAACCGCAGGACTCGCGATAACATAACAATCTAATACTCACCTCCCGCATGGCACAATGTTTTCGTTTATCATTAGGGGGCAAACGCGTAATCGGAGCGTTCTGATTACTACCGACGCCCATGGACAATCGCATGATTGTTACGTAGATGCTTGACCCTCTTGTCAACCCGCCCCATTGGATCACTGGCTACTCACAAACTGCACGAAACGCGACAGCAACTCTGCCACTTTAGGACGGTATCAAGTGAGCGGAGAGGTACCTCCCCAGTCGTGCCGGCCCAATTCTGTTGAATAGGAGAACGTTGTGTCATGTACCATGCATGGCGCTAGCTTCTCCTATGCAGCATGGCACTACGTCTTCCTAATATGTGCCACTATAATTTTGTAGGTTTTCGTGTTTCGGCCGAACTATTCCAGCGCGACCAAAGGTACGTCCCGCTCACATGACAGCGCCGTAAAGAGACAGCTATGTCGTCGCATTTCGTAAGGTTTGTGAGTAACCGGTGATCCATTGGAGGGGAGGAGGAAAAATGACAACGCATAAAAGTAATGCAATGTCTAAGGGCCCCGGTAGAAGTCAAAGGCTCCGATTTCACGTTGGTGCCATGTTGTAAGAAAAAACTAGCATCACTCTGCGGTTTCATAGCGTAGTTGCGGTCCTTTTAATGATGATAGTCGCAGTGACTATTTAACACGAAAATATTTCTTTAATTCGCGCCAGTATTTCCAAAGATTGGTACGTCCAAACAAACAAACTTTTTAGCTTTGTATTATTAGTATTGATTTTATCAGAGGAAACCCTGGCTATGATAACGGAGTAATGCCATTAAAATCCAAATTGACTAGTAAATTATTCATCGCGTGTTAATCTGTACTCGACTCAAAACTCCATTAGTACACACGAGTGAAATTTTTATTAGCTTTCACGTATTTGACAAGTTCCCCAATTTAATTTATCAATCGCTCTTTACACTTGGAGTGTAAATACACACTAATTGATTCTGATCTAGTGAATAATTGATTTTGCATTAATGTTTTGTTGATGAAGCGCCCCTGATGCGGCTTATTTGTTTGTCAGAAAATCGACTACGTTAAGCAACAGTCAATATAGATTGTACATTGCTGGGTGTGTGTATATTTGTAGCGTTTCGTTTTAGTTTATTAAGCACTCCGGATTTCGAAAGGTATATTAAATTATTTGGTAGTTTGTAAAAGCAGTTGCAAATCAAAAACTAAGTGATACAGAGTCAAATACAAGAGTAAGGGACTTTTATTGTAGTTTTAGTATCCACAAAATAAGAAATTTAAAAGTAATGTTTTGTATGTTGCTTTCAAGAAGTGTAAGTTTATTTACTATTACGGATTTTATCGCGGTTTATTAAATTACCAGCAGCACACAAATATAAATTGTGAACTCATTAATTTGAAAGGAATGAGACCGAAATGATCACAAGTGAAAAAAAATACCCTGAATCCTGGTAATGTTAGCGGGTGGTATCAAAACATATAAACAAATATACATATCATAACAAAATACAAATTATTAAGATGGATATAAAATAAAGACGCATAGTAAAATATCTATGAGCTAGTATTGATTTAAATGCAATTATAGGTGGAGGTAGTGTCATGCATAACTATACAACTTCTTATGCGACGGAACTAGCCTGGCACAACCGGAAAGGTACATCTCGCTCACATAATACTCCCGCAAAATGATTGCTTCAGCGTCGTGCTTCGTGCGGTTTGTGAGTAGCAGGCGGCCTATTGGGGGGGTGAGAAAGGAGGGCAACGCATCGGCATAGTAATTATGTGGATGTCCATGGGCGTCGTTAGTCGCAGAAAGGCTCCGATTGCTCGTTTCCCCCTATAAGAATAAAATAATCATGTATGTATGTTTGTTTTTATTTCACGCAAAATCCACCGAATGCATTTGGATTCATTTCTTCGGATATTATATTAAAGTAAAACTACTTCTGCAGATTCTATCGCGGTGTCCCTACGTTTCAGAAGCAAGAAAACTTCTGAAACGTTAGACTAATACAGATGTTACAACGCCACAAGTAATTGAAAGCAGGTGATTGTTCCGATTATAGTTTGGTTTTTGATTTGATTATAATTATATCCCAAATGTAGGGTCCCAAACAGGAGAAAGCGCTAAGCAGCAATCTTCTACATTGTGTAGAAGATAAAATAAGTTTGATCAAATATCTTTTGGGGATGCAGCCTATTTTGTCAGTTTTATATATAATAGTACTGCAGGATGGCGCTCGATGGCAGCTGGTTTCACACAGTCTCTGCGATATTGCCGGGGTACTAGGAGCTTGGTGTCTCGCAAAACCTGTCTGACATGTTAAATGTATCCAGGTGTTGTTCTTCACATATACTTCTTTTTATAGCATAGGGATATAAAGAAGCGTTGTCATATGTCCATGCAGAGACGTTGCCCTCCTTCAATCGATCTCCCTAGTGGGCTACAGGCTACACATAACCCGCATGAAGCTATAAAATTTTGACTGTACATTTTTATGCCACCGACTATACTATCATGCTTCAATTATCTCAAAGCCCTCCGAGAATGTCGATATAGGATAATCTACTTTGCACGTCGGCGGCCGTGATTGGTGTCGATAGCGTGTAATATATTATGTATGTGCATCATGTTTGATGGCCACACAATATATTATACTGCTCTGTTTACATAGCCTGAATTAAATATATTTTAGGCGCATGCAAAACATTGGTTTTGATTACGAACATATTTTAATAACATGTTTCTGTAGTACTAATTCAACAATTAAGCAATCAATGAACAAGAAGTTGCCAGTACTATGTTCTGTGTTTAATGAGACACACTAAATGTACTGGTTCACATCACATTATTTATTATTTTTACATTTACATGCTGCTTAAAATATGGATATGTTTATTGTTGGTATCGCTCGTGATATATAACCTCTTCTTATAAGAGAGGTACAAAGGGTAGCCCCCTCGATTCAATTGGCTTCTCCGGCTTCCAGCCAGCCGGTCGTAATAAATTAATAGGAAATCGAATAATAACCAAGGGCTGCTCTTTGACCACCATTGATCAAGCGTTGTCGTGGCGGTGGGGCTTAGTAGCCTGGGGTGAAACCAGGCGAAGCCAATTGAACCGAGAGGGATGTTTGCACCCCTCTTATAAGAAGAGGGGGCTTACATATTGGGAGGAGAAATCGCTCTCGGTACCCCTCTTCTAAGAAGAGGGGACCAAAGAGTAACAGGAGGTGGCGCTTTTGCGCGCGGGGCAAGAATTGAGGATGGGAACCTCACCCCATTGCATTGTCCGAAAGTCGGTGGGGTTGTCCTGTAGTGCTGGGCAACCCCATCTGTGGAGGTGGTGTACTGATGATTGTAGTTCCGGGGCACCTCACCAAGGGCGGCACTGATGTCACTCGCGGTGGTTTTTGTGGGTATTCGGTACTATCATGTGCCGCGAGTCCCACGCACCACTGGATCCCACCCAGGGCCGGTGAAGGCGCGTAAATGCGTTTCCCCGCGTCAACAAAAAATAAAAAATAGGTTACTTTGCTTGGTTACCAAGCGATTTACTTCAGAGGCAACGTCTATGTATAGACATAGTATATCGTATAGACAACACGATCCTAGAGAACGTTCAAAACAATACAATTAGTAATGTAATTAGGTTGCCATGTAGTGCTGGGAAACCTCATCTGTGGGGGTGGAGTTGATCCCTTAGGGGGCTGACTAGCCATCGAGATGCCCTGATAACTGTTGTTCCGGGGCACTTCACCGAGGGCGACACTGATGGCACTCGCGGTGGTTCTTGTGGGTATTCGGCACTATCACGTGCAGCGAGTCCCACATATCACTAGAGGGGTCCACGCATTTAAATAAATGCGTAGACCCCTCTAGTAAATACGTTTTCCCGCATCAAAAAGAGAAGAAAAAAAGGTTGCTCTTTTTTTGTTCTCTTTTTCACGTAATAACAAAGGAGACTAAATAGAAGTAGGAGGTGTCCAACGATGGGAACCTCACCCTATTGCACTGTCCTAAAGTCCTTTGTCGCGGGTCAACCCTTCTATGGAGGTGGAATCGGATCCTTAGGGGACTGACTAGCTGTCAAGGGTCTGATGATTTGTAGTTCCGGGGCGCCTCGACTTACCGCTAACGTGGTACTAATGACATTCGTGGTGGGTTTTGTGGGTATTCGGCACCATAATGTGTCACGAGATACACTGTTAGACTCCACCCAGGGCCGGTGATGGCGCCTAAATATGTTTCCCTACGTAAACAAAAAAGAAGTGATAACATAGCACAGGGTAAAAAAGTGTGCAAGTTGCGCCAGAGAACGCGGGCGCGAACCCCGCCCAAGTCATGGATATTTATATATTTATTAAACATATTGCCGTTGTTTAGTGCCTGTAACTCAAGTTCTCACAGTACTTAGCGCAGGTCTAGGCTAACGTGGTGTAACAAATCCACAGATATTGTTATTATACATAAATACAGACATAATTAAAGAAATCATTGCGTAAGTAAGAAAATTGTATATATTGGCCGAAAACTGGCAAAGTTGAGCATGCTTGCTACATAACATATGTATTGGTCTTGTATGTAACACTGTTGTGTACTAATCGTCCTAAGTTATACCCGTTGTATCCCCGGTGACCGCATGACATTTCCACTTGCGGCCTGGTAATCCGCTGTCCCCGCTATATCTACGATGTGGGAAGTCAAGAGAACCATGTGTACGGAGCGACTTAATTAAATTCGGACGTTAGCAATTTACACGTAACCTAGGCTTAACTGGCGAGCATAGCTGGACGTCAGTACAACAAACATTGAGAACGAAATCAATATAAAGCTAATTATATTATTTTAGGTTTTACGTGACGTAAAAAGCATATTTTCTCTGTAAAATATAAATATAAATGTGGCTTTTCAGGTACTTTATTTAGATTATTGTTTCCCTGTATATGAATCTTACCTATAAAATAATTTAAAGTTTGAATTGATTGATGTAAGGATGTTTTTGTAGCACCACCCCACGGTTTCATCCGCGTAACTCTGGCCCTCTTAGTCGTAGAGTCATGATATTTAGCCTTATAGCCTTACTCGATAAGTGGACGCTTTCTTTTCTTATTCCAGCGAGTAGTTCCTGAGATCAGTGCGCACAAACAAATAATCATACTCTCCTGCTTTATATTTGTGTATAGAATGTGTCGCCGCAGATTAAAATCATTAGTTTGATGGAAGTGTCCGGAAAGTTTTGTGGTCAATATTCTCGTTAACGTGAATTTAAATAGTAAGTAAACTTAACACTAACTTAGGTCGTAACTTAAAAATAACTTACACCGTAGTCATCAAAGAAAATCCTTATTGTTATTTTTTTATATCCCTATTGTTAATTGTTTAAAAGACTTTGTTAGATACTATATAGTCTATTATGAACCTATTAACAAGCTCTTTTGATTAACTTCCTCAGAAGTAATTTTGTTTCGACAAATACTAGAATACTCGGAGCGTACTTTAAAGTAAATATACACTCACGCACACACACACGCACACGCATACGAACGCTCGTACGCTTGCACGCACGCAGACAAAGGAAAATTATACATCTAAGCCAATGCAGAAAGTATAGTATTTTATGCAAAAATAATCAGTACGCCATTTTGTTACATCTCCGGATAGGATGGCCCTCGGCCACTTCATTCATTTGAATGAGTGCTAGTTACAATTGCAGTGACAGCCTCAGCTCGACTATGAATTGATAGACGTCGATTGAAAGGGAGCCGTAAAAAGTTCGCTACCAGATTTATTTAGTAGAAACCTTTTTGATAGTTATTAATATTGAAATCATTTTTTTAGAATAATCTGATAACTTTAAAAAAGAACGTTCAGTTACATGCAATTGAATGTTATTCTTATTTTACTTGAATACGGGTCAAGATTTAAAATAAAAACATTTTTTTATTTTATTTTAAGTACGAAGCGGTAGTCTGGTGCTGTGCCGCCTGCAAATATAGGTAGCCTATATTTACAACGACGCATCGTAATGTCACAAGTTCGAGTCGGCGTCGGACCAAAATATGTTATTGGGAACGTTAAATTTATAACATATATTTGTAAATCCGAGGCCAGAAAGTTAGCGATACTACATCCCCGTGTCATATATGTAAGAGCTCATAATATCAGGCGTCATCTCGAATGTCATAATATCATAATATCAGGCGCACGATCTGATTTTTCTCCAATGGGGCAGTGCCCCCTTTACAGCGGAATAAGGCAATAAAGGAATAAAGAGTGACACACCATACAGTGGTGCGCTGTGATAGTATGATCCACGCAGTTTGCTGATCTCATAAAGTCGCCCTGCTAGTATTTTAGAACCTATGAAGATATACTAGACTTTCGCCCGCACGGTCAAAAGAAAGGAAAAAAGGCTAGTGTCTATTGAGATGGCCGCGAGGAAGACCTTTTTTGTCTTTGGTTACAAAATGGCTTATGGAAGATAATCTAAGCTCTACTAAATTTTTTATCCTAAATAAGGAATATTAAATTTCATATTATGAAAGGATAATAAAAACTTAAGCTTGATACCAAATAACTTTGGTGGTTGTTTTTCATTGTAAAATCAAGGTAGATTAGGCTACTTTTTTTTAAGAATGGGGGCAAACGAGTAATCTGGTCATTTTACGGTTACCAACGGACATGAACATCCTCATAATTACTATGACTCCCCCCTCAAGGGGTCACCTCACTACTCACAAATCGTAGAAAATGCGACACTGAAGATGAAGTGAGAGGTACCTCCCAATTCTTTAATTGAGAATGTAGTGTATTGCAGTATGCAGGGCACTACTACCTCCAGTGCAGCATGGCATTACCTCTTCCTAAAAATTTCAATGATGTCCTAAGCGACAAGCGACTTAAAAAATTTAAATCAGCACAGTAGGTAACAAATAATATTTAGTGGAAAAGGGGATAAGATTTTATTCATATTATTCTTATTGTGCTCCATTTTGTGTCATCCTATTACAATAGAAAGGATGATTTTATACAGGTCTTTTCAAACAAGCCTGAAATCTCCAAGGTAAATTCCGACGTTAATTAGAAGTTGATTTTGTGAATTTTCAAAGAACTTAATACACGGTTAATTGTAATAGTTCAAAATATCTCCCTGCCGTGAGTCAGCAAAGTTTGAAGCTATCAGATCTCGGGCGTCCTTAAATGAGGAGACGGGTGTAATTAGATGTCATAACTTTTGTTACTCCAATATAGTGACATAGGCCTTGATTTCGGTTTCAAAACTTGAATATAATTATATAATATATTATATAACATTTTAAGTATATAGAGTTTTACGATGTAAGTCATCGTATATATTTTGTATTTCTATTTTTTATCAGTATCTTTATCATATTTGGATGTTGTATCTTATGCCAGAAGTTAGAATAGTCAGTATGACTGACTGACCATAGCAGCAAACGACCATTCGGAACCCTTTTACGACTACTGGCGCTCATGAACACCCTCATAACTACTACGCCAATGCGTTTCCCTCCTGCTCCCCCCCCCCCAATGGGCCACCGGCTAGTCACAGACCGCACAAAACGCGACACTGAAGATGTCACTTTGTGGCGGTATTATGTGAGAGAGAGGTACCTCCCCGGTTGTACCTGCCCAATTCCGTTGCATAGGAGGATGTAGTGTCATGCACCATGCATGGCACTACATCCTCCTCTGCAGAATGGCACCACCTCCTCCATAGTATATGTTACAAAAACGCCAACAATTACTTTAAATATTGACGCAAGCCAACAAATATAAGGGCAGTTTGTACTAATGAAATAAATCACTTACCCAAAACATCTACACACCCTATTTGTTTCTTCATAGTACTCGTATTAATCTGGCACATATAGCATCCGCGATCCTCCACCTTCAAAGGGCGAATATGGAGCTGCCACGAGCTCGGTGAGTCGTTGGTGACTGCATACCGGGAGCTATGCGTGACAAGACGCGTGTGTAGCGTCAGTATGGTCTGGTCATCCGCTCTTATCCACGCCACCTGGTGACAATGGATCAATGTTAATAAAGTCATTGATTTAAGTATATTAAGATTAATTCACATTGCGCTGCGCTGCACTTTTAGTACCATATAACTTTGAACCTTCTATTTATTACTTTATCATGTATACTTCAGGAAGAGTTAGTGTCGTGCTGCATTGGAGGAGGTAGTATAGTGCGTGACACAATATCCTCCTTTGCAATGGAGTTGGGCTGGCACGACTGGGGAGGTACGTCCCGCTCACGTAATGCCGCCGTAAAGTGACATCTCCAGTGTTGCGTTTTGTGCGGTTTGTGTACATCCGGTAGCCCATTGAGGCGGGGGCAACGGAGGGCAACGAATCGGCATAGTAATTATGTGGATGTTCATGGGCGTCGATAGTTGTCAAGAGGCTCCGATTGCTCGATTGCCCCCTATTCTATGTAAGAAATAAATACATTATATAGTTAGTGAAATTTTATATATACTCGTATTTCCTAATTCTATTGATAAAATATACAACATGGCCCAGGAGTGATACGAAGTAACCGTAATGTTACAATGAGTCACTCGATCGTCAAATAGGTTATGTGTGGTCGCTAAGTTTCATCAAAGCCTGTTCAATAGTTTTAGCGGAATCGAATAACAAACAGCCATACATGTATGTCCAAACACTCTCATTTATAACATTACTTAAATTCGTCAATATCACTCAAAAATACCTTTTTTATTCCTTATTTTTATGTTGGGTTTATTACATATTAGGACATGACAACACCATGGCACCTCATAACATGGACATGTGACCACTTAACATTAACTATATAAAAAAAAACTGTGAATGAAGTAGACATTTAAAATACCAAGGTAAAAATGCGTTTCATGTTTTCTTTGTTTTTAATGTTATGCATATGTCCTACTTCTCGTCTCCCCTCCAATGGACTATCAGACGCTCACAAACGGCATGAAACGCGATAGCATAGCTAACGCTATACCATGGGAGCGAGAGGTACCTCTCATTTATAATATTACTGATAGGATGGATTCATAAGTATCACTCAAATATTTCATTTTTTTTAATCCTTATTTTTATTTTGTGCGTTTAGCCAACAACGACATCACAACCCGTTCAGTATTTTTAGCGTAATCGAATAACAAACAGAAAGATTTGCCAGATTGTTCGCTTAAATACGTCAATATCAATCAAAGATTTCTTTTTTATCCTTATTTTTATGTTGGGTTTGTATTCAACAAGGACGTGACAACACCACCGTACCTTATAACACGGAAACGTGACCACTTAACTTTAACAACATAAAAAAACTGGGAATAAAAATGAACTGTAATTACTGCTGAACATGGGTTCAATTTTTAAATAAAATTAATTCAAAAGAGATCCCCGTTCATCTCTATTCAAAGCTTTCTTGAGATTATAAATCTCACCTCAACACGTTGTCTTCTAAAGAACATCACCAAAATATCTTCTCGCCATAACTCATAATATAACTGCGAATTTTAATATTCAACGCTCTAAGTGTGTCAAGACCGTTGACAGCATACTAGTAGAAAATTGCAAGAGCAAGGAGCTATGTAAAATAGAACTGAAATGAAGAGCACTGATCTGCCCTCTCCATGAATATTTTCTGTGTACTACTTTGTATAAAGCATGATGTTTTATTATTATACTGCAACAAATTTTACATGTACAAATTGTATCTCACCTTATGATAAATGCTTATAAGGCTGAGCTTTTGTTGTATTTTATCTATTTTGGTACATTATGATCAAGAACATATCACTTACTTCGGACTGGCGTAAAGTGATCGATAATATATCCATTGGGGTGGTTGGGATTTGACCGCCCGTATGAAAGACGAGTGTAATGTCAATATGAACTTTATATAAACGACTTAGGGTTGACTTAGCGAAAAATTGTCTAGATTATTCTTTTTTTCATTCAACTTGAATTCATTCAAATACTGTCCAAATAGAATCTGATTAATAAATGCCACATAAAAATACTCGTAAGGTTGGCTGCCTTTGCAAGAAATATGTTTATGTACAATCACGGATGCCTTATCAATATCAGCCCTTATCGGTCCACTGCTGCACATAGGCCTCTTTCAACGAACGCCAAGACGACCGATCTCCTGCTACTCGCATACGGAGATCGTCTTCCCACCTGGAGAACGGTCGACCAACGCTTCAATTTCCCAAACGCGGCCTCCACTCCAGAACTTTACTGGCCCATCTGCCATCTGTTCTTCTGAGTGTGTGACCAGCCCATTGCCACTTCAGCGAGAATATTCGTCGCGTGATATCGGATATCTTAGTTCCCTGTCTTATGACCACTTTACAAATTCTGTCGGACAGAGAAACACCCAAGATAGCACGTCCCATAGCCCGTGGAGCTGCCGCAAACTTGCGGACAAGTCCAAAATTGAGAGGCCACGTTTCGGCCTCGTAGGTCATCACGGGAAGAACGCATTGATTGATGACTTTTGCATTCAAGCTCTGCGGTATGGGTGACGTGAGAATGTGACAAAGCTACCGTATTGCTGTCCAACGCAACTGAATCCGTCTATCGGCTTCCTTCTCAAAGTTATGTCTACCTAATTGTATTAGTTGCCCGAGGTAGATGTATTTGTTTAAGATTTCGAGAATAGCACCATCGATATTGTCCGGTCTAGGGAGAACTTGTTCGTTGAACGTGACCTTCGTCTTGTCCAAGTTCGTCCTAAGACCAATACGTCGGGAGTATGCACTTAGTCTCTGCAACATTTCCTGCAAGCTCTCTAACAGTTCGGCCAACACAACAGTTTCGTCAAATATATACATAATAACACTTTAGTATCAAATCGTGTCTTGTATTTTTGCAAATAAATGTGTTTGTGTTAGAGAGACATTGAGAATTCCTTTTTTCAGACTTGAACTTGTGCTGTGGAAGGGATGAGAAACCCTAACTCCAATACTATTGCTATGAGTGCTCGTCGGGAGACGAGTTTCTGAAAGCGCGGTAGCCCATTAGGAGGGTAGGGGAACGGAGGGCAATGCAGAATTTAAATATGAACGACCCAATGTCAATCCTTATTTCATCCCTTAGGCGTTAGATATCCAGAATCGCTTAAATAAGTATCTAATCATTTTTAATCAGTAGGCCAAAAATAAAGTTTCATATTTGTTGCTTAATAAAAGACAGTCTTCAGTACAGACTTTTAACCCTTGTTTCACTACCTTAGGGTTAAAAATTTCAAAATTACGTCTATAGTGGATGTCTGATAAAAAAGAAAATCTGTGGAAAAAAAAATTCTATAACCTATGCACTATTCCGACGTTTAATCTAGATTATTGTGTTCTTTTTACGTGAGAATAACAAATATATATTTTCCTTATATAGTATAGTGCGACAAACGAGCAATCGGAGCCCTTCCCGGATTACCGAGGTCCATAAATATCAACATAATTACTATGTCGATACTTTGCCCTCAACTTTTTTTCTCTAGAATAAAAATCTAATAAATTATCAACAATCATGGAGAAAAAAAATGGTTATATACTATGTTGGCTTTCTACTTCTAAGATATTTCTGATACTTAAAAAATCGAGTCAGGGTATGTTACTGTAAATGCCGCAGTCGAGTTGTTAAAATCGCCGTATAATATCCATTACGGCTAGCCACTCTAAAAAACAGGGCTGTTTTATTTTGTGGCGGGTCAACGATTAGCCGGATTGAATACGGCTGTGTGAAATTGCGCCAGAATTTTCTTTTCCGTTATTCAATAAAGCTACTTACTAAAATAAAGTGAATCAAAATCCGCTTCTTTGACACGTTTTAGTTCCTGATTATAAAACTCGTGGCGTTGCTTGACATAACAACAACAATGGCGTCGATTGTGGAATATAGAGAAATAAAAAAGCTATGTCCAGATAGGTTCCTTTTGGAATATTTTTTATTTGCACTCAAAACATTTAGCCTAATTTCAAACTTGTACCTATCAGCAACTCTGCCTAATATCAACAGATTCAATGAGGCTAAAAGTCGGATAACCATATTGAAGAATGTCTCGCAACGACAATCCGGCTAATCGTAAGCCTGCCACAAAACAAAACGGCCCTGTTTTATAAAATGGTTAGCCGTAATATTATACGACGATTTCTTCAATACGGCTACGACATATGCATATGCATAGAGAATAAAAAACACGAGTACCATCGAGAATGTACGGTACCATCGAGAATGTACTAAACGCCTGTTTAGTGCCCCAGCAAACTTTTGCTTGCTAAGAAACATGAGCCATGAGTGGCCATACTTCGGTATGGTTGATAGCCATTTCAATATAGTACTATACAATATTTTTATTAATTATCACCTTCTAGAAAACAGTAAAAGTTATGTTGCTTAGATTTCACAAAAAATGTATTAATTAAAGTACCCCTCACTTTTATACATGACAAGTCCATTGGGATTTCGTTCCCCCGGTCCCAACTGGGATTTCGCTTCGACCCCGACTGTATCGGTACCCTGTTAAATGAATCTTGTTAGTTTGACGTATCTGGTTTTATCTTAAATCACTTAAAATATTACTATTAGTAGATTGAATATGTTTAAAATTATATTCCCTGTGTATTTTTAAATAAAATACATAGTGTAAAATATTAGACATAATTTATACAATGTGTGTATATAAGCATGACACTTTAACACTTCACAGCTCTGAATTAGTACTTTGTTAATTTCAATACTTCTGCGTGAATGAAACAAAATTATTAAATCATCTGCATCTATACCATAACACATCTATATTATTAAGAGATGGAGTTTCTTTTTGTAGAGGATATCTTCAAATTATTGTAGGTTCTCTTATACGTAACATGTAGCTTAGCTTAAAAAATCAATGGCGCCTTAATGTTCTTTAGCAAGACTGACAGTTATTCAGGATAAAACGATAAACAAGATTTTTTTTTCGAGATAGCATCGTCGGATAGGTGTGAACCTCTATACCACGTATAGGTCAGACTACCCACGTGAAGAAAATTCATGGGTCACTAATGTTCTAAGTGGAGGTCGCATCTGTGAAGTTGAGACCGCACAGTTCTCAAACTTCGTGTCTTCGTATGGTTGAATGCTGTTTATTGAATGGTCCTTATATTAAGTATACCCAGCCCCACAGCCCATTACTACTATTATATACTAGTATCACACCGCGGTTTTGCCTGCATAACTCCAGTCCTATTAGTCGTAATGTCATGTTAGCTGTCCTCGATGAATGGACTATATAACACAGAAATATTTTTCTCAATTCAGGACAGTATTTCCTGACACTAGCGCGTCCAAACAAACAAACCCTTCAGCTTATATTATTAGTATAGACTTTACAAGATTTGATTGTTGGAACTAAACACAATTACTTATTTTTACATCTTACACTTTACGCACAATTGTTTTATTTCTATAGTCCTTGTTTGTAATTATTTTTTATACCTCGACTCGTCAGCAATCTAACTACACAATACATTCATTTCATACTCGACTGTAATTGGAAAGTATCTGTGAATGTACATAAATATATTGTTTTGGGATCGCAACCTACCGTGTACGATTTAAGTCGTTTTGACAATGCAGATTCCATTTTTTAAATGTGATGTGCAAAATTTTAATTACATACTTCCTTGAAATATGCACCTTACGCGAATGTGTTTAAGTTGTTTTTATAAAGTGTAAAATTGGACAGTTGCACCTTTTATATGAGCGACTTTGAGATGCTCACTGTATATCTTGGTATTCAAAATCAATGATACGGTAGCACGATAAAACAATAGTCTAATAACATAAATAGTATTCCAAATAAGTACTGGGCAAGTTATTAGACTGCGCTGAGCGAAGCTCGGTAACCCAGCTATTGTGACTTCATACAATATCATAATATTTTTGTGTCATAATTAATTCACCTACTTACCCTAGAATATAGAAAGTCCAAAACTAATTATTAAAAAAGATTTTAAATTTTTAATAAACTCTTATACTAATTATTTCATGGAATTTTCCAAAAAAGTTGAGCAATTGAATCACAAATGAGTGAAGTATTTTTGCAGCCTTTTTTATAATTTCATTTCGTTCATATTTTCATTGAACTGAGATAGGTTGAGTTGAGTTATTTCACTGACTTATTTTAATATTTAAAGAATTATGAAATCTCCTCTGCTTTGTTTAATTTATTATTTACAACGCTTCCAGTGATGCATAAAAAGTATTGCGAAGGATCCTTCAACTCCATAGAATACTTCAATATTAAAGTGTTTTTTTACTTAAATAAAGTAGAAGTTGGTAAAGTTAAAGCTGTAAGAAGTAGAACCACGAGGATTACAATTAATATATATTTTTTCTCGTCGGACACAATGTGTATTCGTGTTATAGCTATTTACTTAGCATTATAATGTTTAATTAGCAATAATAGGGTCCTAAAATATTTATTTAGATTTCTGGGTGTTGAAGAACTAACTATCGTGTATAACTGTAAAAAGTTTATACCACAAAGTGAATAAAAACCTAGGGACAACATGTGCATTAAGATTTGACAATTGTTAATATTTGGTACAAAGTTAACGATAAATAATTCAAATTATCCCAGTATCTGTCGCCTTAGGGGTCTTGGCAGAGGCATTAGTCCAGTGAAGGACCCATGTAGACTTATCGTTGACAATCGTTAGCGTTCGTTGAAATAATTTTATCGACTTTATTGATGTCAAATTAGTTTTATCACAAATTATTGAATAAATTTATGAAATATGTTTATCATGGTCACTGTGTTTCAACAAAGAAGAGTGATTTAGCGTTGGTGAAGCTAAACATATTTGGCACTACTGACCAGGTCTGCGTGTTCTCTGACACAACTCTAACATGTATTGTTTCCCTTTGTTATTCCTATTTTATCTGTCCCATTGGATTAGAACTGGAATTGAACGACATATTGCGCATTTTTTTTTTCATTTTTAGTTAAGAGCATATACTGATGGAGTTCTTTAGTCCCATGGGTCTTCCCCTATTGTTTTAGCTCCTGATAGCTACCTGGATCAGACCTTAATGCCGATCACAACTTAATAGTCAGTTACTAAAGCTTTAGAAATAAAAAGAAATACAATTGACGCAGCATGTGCGTGGTGCCCTTAATAGGAAATTTGGAAATAAGGTAAACTTGCGTGTATAAATAATACAAAAATAAGCAAAGATTTTAGTGAGAGGCAGTGCCATGTTGTATGACAGCAGACTAAGGAGGTACCTCTCGCTCACATATTGGCGTAAAGTAACAGCTTCGCTGTCGTGTTTCGCGTGGTTTGTGAAAAGCCGGTGGCCTATTGGAGGTGAGGGGGCTTTGCTCCTCAATCCAAGGACAATGCATTTGCGTAACCATTGTGCGGATGATCCGCCATGGTGGCGGATTTGTTTCTCGCTGGATAACTCTGACCACGTGATGCGGTGAATCCGTTCTCTGTGGTGTCGATTGGCTACAAGTCGACACCTTGGTTTGTACGGTCCTGTAGGTTGGCACTTCGTCATAAACTGGATTATTACCAAGCGTATGCAGCAGCGGCGACTTCACAGGATGAAACTACCAGGGCTCTAAACGAGTCTAATGCTACCTCTAGGGCCTTCGAAAGAGTTATTGCCAAATCAAAGTCAGAGCACGTAAGGAAACTGGTCCCTCGACAAGGCTGTTTCAGGAAATTTCGCTAAGCCTTCCACCCCTTCTCTGCACCGGTGTGATGACTTGCTGATCCATGCCACAAAAAATAAAACCGAACTTCTGGGCTCTCTTTTTTGCGTCGAACTTCTTTTTGGATGATCAGGGAATTCCGATACGTACTACTCCGCAGTATGATTACTCGATGCCGGATATTATGTTCCTGCAGTGTGCCGTGAGTAAAGCACTTCTTTCCCTGGAAATTCAAAAAGTCTGTGATTGTACTGCGAAAATGTGCTCCGGAATTGGTTAGTGCACCCGATCCCTAAAAAGGTTGATCGCTCCCATCCATCCAGCTACCGACCAATTGCAATAACCCCTTTCTTTTCCAAAATGTTGAAATCCATTATCAACTGTCAGCTCTTCCAATACTTAGAAGATCATGAAATAATTAATAACCGCTACTTTTTTGGCACTGCTGCTTATGATGATATGTTAATGAATGAATGGGAATTGAAAAGAAATGGTGGCTGAGTTGCAGTCACAATTTTAGTTCACAAACGAAATTCAAGTCACAAACTGGTGGAGGCTGTTGAAACCAAGAGGGAGGCATTGGTGGTAAGTTTGGATGTAGCGAAGGCCTTTGGTCGGGTCTGGTACAAAACGGTCCTTTCAAAGCTTTATTCATACGGACCACTCGGGGAATTATGTGATTGGATCAATAGCTTCTTAACAAATCGCAGCATAAAGATCGTGGTTGACAGCGCATGATCCGCCCTTAAATTTGTCAAAGCTGGTGTTCACCAAGGCCGTGTTCCGTATCCTACGCTGTTTCTTCTATATATCAATATCATGCTGCAAGCGAGTGGTCGTCATTGTTACGCAGATGATAGTACTGGGGATGCTTGAAACACTGGCCGTACCAATATTTCCGGGAATACGTCAACGTGTATCGAAACAAACATGTGTGTGAAGTCGAGGATTTGCTATGCAAAATCAAAGCACCTATCTATCAGATTCTTCAGCTAGTATCGAAACACTTGATGTCGACATATCGAGTAACGTTCAGCTTCTCGGCCATTTGAAAACGAAAGAAAAATTTGCCTCAAAGAAGCTGGGCGTGCTCAATAGGGCGAAGCAATACTTCAATCCAGCCCATCGGCTGCAACATTCAAAGGCGCTGGTAGGACCACATATGGAGTACTGCTCCCATCTTTGGGCAGGAGCCCCGCAATATCAGCTTGTTTCATTTGATCACATGCAACGTAGAGCGACTCGGATCGTTGACGACCAAGTTATTTCCGGACAGCTCGATTCTTTAGTCATACGAAGAGATGTCGATTCGATTTACGCCTTTTATCGTATTTCTATGGGTAGTGTTCCTTGGAATTGTTCTGCATAATACAAGCAACATAATTTATCCTCATCGCAACAGTTCACGAGACAGACGAAGTTCCATGCCCATGGCCTTGATAACCATAAATATATATAACAGTGCGGTTTAAACGCCACTTCTTACCGCATACAACTGTATTGTGGAAGCAGCTGCCTCCCTCGGTAATTACGATCCGATACGATTTAGAGGTCTTCAAGAAAAGAGCATAACTATTCCTTAAAGTCCGGCAACGTTTCCGTAAGACGCCAAGCCTTGCAGATGTATATGAGCGGCGGTCCCCTTACTCTCCTGGTCTCTCTCCTTTAAAATTGTTCTCCTCTAAAACCTCCTTTAAAATGTTTATTATGGTTGGTATTTATCAAAAAGCTCAAACTTCTCGTTTATCAAGCTATAAAATAGAACTGAACAACTGCTTTTCTCTCACAAATTTTACAGAGATATCACATGTATATAAATAAATAAATTTGACCATTACAGCATATTTGTAATTAAAATCAAGCATGAGGAATAATAAGTTACAGCTTTGGTGGTATGCGAAAGAATTTACCAGTTGATCGGTTACAGCGCCCCGTCCGGTCGACGGCATAAATTTTAGGCAAGTTTGTACAGACGATAAATTTTGCTGAACAGGTCGCAGCTTGTCTAACAGCCCGATCAATATTTTACAGGTTAAAATCAACCGTGAAGTAGTTGTTTGGCGTTTGATTTTATCAACATTCTCCTACCGAGTTTGTGTTTTGTTCCTATTGAGAGTAAAAGTGGTGTCTATTTCGCAAACGGTGAATATTTTATATATACTGCGGTCAAACATAATTTTTCTTCAAATGTCGAACCGTTGGACTTACATTACACGGATTAAACCAACCATGGAGTAGCTGTTTGTGTTTGATTTTATCAGATTCATTATCTAGTATGACTGTTTTTTGGACTTTGGAGAGAAAAGTGTGTCTTTGTTTTTAACAATATTACCTTCCTAGTTTTCGGAAATAGTAGCAGTATATGTAAATGTAGTTGTAGGTAGTGGGTTTAGGCATAATAGATTGGTGTTTAACCTACCTATTATGCCTGAACTCTCGACATAATCTCATAGTCTTGCTCAGATAACTCTGAAGTGTGTAGAGAATATTATATGCTCTCGGGCGTAATTAGTCTATGTGCATAGAGATCTAAAGTAATATAAAGCTGAAGAGTTTGTTTATTTTTTTGCGCTAATTCCTAGAGTTACCCTTCGAAAAAATATTTATGTATATGAAGAGAACATTCATAATTTTTACCGCAATGCTACGGCACTTGGCACTACAAATCTTAACAAGAAATACAAGCACGGGTTGCCTACGAGGAGACGAAAAAAAAATATTGATATAAGTCAACATATTATATGGATATCAATGGCAACTCATTCCTCTCCTACAAAAGTCAGTTTCACTTTAAGCTAATCAGTGTTAATAATCTGATGATAAGAATTGCGCAACAAACTATAATTCAGTCGATCATCGCGATGGAATCGGCTCGCGTATGTCATGCTTCATAAGATTCTTCTTCTTCTAACTCTTCTTCTTTCTCCATCCAAGCTAAACAGTATAAGCTCCAAAATTCAATTTACAATAGAGTGAGTGACAAAGAATACTTAAGCTTTCTTAGACGTTTTCATCCTACGCAATCCTGATGATACATTGAGTCACACAGTACATAGGAAGCATATTCATATAGATACAGATACAGAAAAACCACAACGGGTGCCATCAGTGCCGCCTTTGGTGACATATCAGGGCAACACAACGTCTAGTTACTCCCTAAGGGACCCACTCTACCTCCACATCAACTTTGGGACAGTACAATGGGATGAGATTCCCACCCTCGCCCCCTGCCCCGTGCGCAAAAGCGCATCCTCCTGTTGCTCTCTTGTCCCCTCATTTTATAAGAGGGGTGCAAAGCACATCTCCATCGGTTTAATGGGCTTCGCCCATGGTGTCGGGGTTCAGGCTACTATGCCCCACCTTAACGGTAACTCCCAAAAAGCACGAGTCATATATGAGCAGCATCTAGACACCGAACTTCAATGTGTCAGGCATGTTCTGCGAGAAAACATGCTACGAGTTCCCCGTCTGCATCATCGCCAGTGAAATGCTACATCCCCCTGTGAGATGCTGGAGTATATAAAATTGATTGAGACTGTGGTCTCTTTTATATGGGACAACCAAAAGATCAATCAAAACACGCAGCAAAGAACATACATCAGATATTGAACACCGTCGCGTGCAATAACCTGTAGTCTGCGAATACACTGAGGTTGGCCCCTGTCACTACAATGGCCTCGATAAAGCACAAATCATCGCGAAAAATACAGATTAAGTCCTATGCGTGTGTATATTGAAATTAAAGGTATCCAAATTCCAAGATTAAAAAGATGACTGGGTGCTCCCATCCGCGTGGGATCCAGTTATAAACATAATCAAACCAAAATCCAAACGAAACACCTCACACCTGCATGGTGCAATAAGCGCTTTCTGTGTTACCCGGAACAACAAATTAATTATATAAAACCTTAGGGTAGCTTTAATAGCTTATGAAACTTCGGGACCAAGCTTCTGAAACTTCGGGACCGTAAAGTTCTACACAAACCACGATGAAAACCGTAAAATTAGTCTTATTATAATACAACTGCTTTTGCGTGTTTTTTTTTACCTTAAGCTTAGACGGCGAGGGAAGAAGATTTAGAAGAAGAAGAAGAAGCTTAGGAAGCATGGATGCTGTAAAGCTTGGGCTTCACAGTACCCACGGTCACGGGTAGAGCGAGTACACCTACATAGTCTTCCGAAACGTCGGGCTAATTAAATAAACCGCGACAAGATCCTTAAAAGCATTTTTATTGTGCACAAATGCATTCCCTGTTCCCTCACTCTCCTAATCCGGACCGACATGACCGGAGTGAAATCAGGCGCGGGACCAAATTGTTAACCTGCTATCCCATGCACGGGATTATAACAACGCCAATTTCCTGACCTTGGCCTGTTATTATAAATTATATATAAATCCCAATATACACTTAATTGATCCGACCCGGGACTCGAACCTAGGACCTCACGACTGTGGTTGAACATGCTTACTAGTGGTAAGCATGTTCAACCACAGTCACACACATCACACACAGGTAGTGTGACCACGGGGCCGAGTACGAAAGAGTAGGTTTATTGTACTCTATGTACAAGGTAATAAAGCGTATAAACATGAACATTTCCCAAACATTTTCGTAATGTGATACATGTTTTCGATCCAGTAGGATGTTTTAGGTTTTCCTTTTACAAGACCGGGAATCACTTTCAGACAGAGTAATTTATACGTTCATTTGGAGCACGTTCCTCTTACATTGATTTTCTAAATTGTATGGAAACGAAAACGCGAACTGTTTTAATTATTTACATTTATTTCTGTAGTAAAATGAAACTAAATAAGGATTCTTCACTTATTCAATCTATGCTTAAAAGTAGCATCACCCCGTGCACGCTTAACTCCGACTCTACTAGTCGTAGCGTCATGGTGTATGAATATAGGCTATGGCTTTCCTCTGTCAATGGTTTATTCGACACAAGTATTTATTTTCAATGCGGGCCATTAGTTCCTGAGATCAGTGCGTGCAGACAAACAAACTCTTCATCTTTATATCATTAGTATAGATATAAACCTGAAAGGTCTTTTGTTTGTTATAACGTCCATTTATAGAGGAAGGCTAAATGCTATATATCATGACGCTAGGACTAACAGGACCGGAGTTACGCGGGTGAATCCCCGTAGTGATGCCAATAGTCCAATGAATGTTGTTAGTAAACAACATTACACGACATATAAAAAGTAGTAACTTTTTATATGTTTCGCACATGAGGATAAACGAATATTGTTAATTGTAGGTTTAATGGATAAATAACGCAAATGTTTTAGTAAGTAAAAGAAACAAATAGATAACCCAGGGGATTGAATAGGTGGCGCTGTAACGTGTTCACTTAGTACACGCTCCCAGAATAAATTCCACAAAAAATATTCAAAGTATACTTTTACGGCTTTGAATGTTCATTATGTCTCATTAAAGTCAAAAAGTTGTCGTAAAAGAAATATATAGTCTACGCAGGAAAGTTATTGGAGAGAAACTCTTAAGTGTACATTGGTCGTATTGATGTGTCATTTTTCAACGCCTACACATATTGGTTCCTGCGAAAATACCTCGAAAAAACATTTTGGATTGCCGAGCAGTGAAAGCTATAATTTTTTTTTTGTGAATTGTAAAAACAATATTACTGCAAGTGAGATCAGCGTTATACTATGCTGCCATCTGTGTACAAGTAGCCTAAGCTCATACTCCACAAGCTATCGATCTACCCAAAGGACAATAGCTCCATACCGCTAGGCGACAACATATAGTACAATCTAGATAAAACCTAATTAATTTCATATAATGATTATAAGGTATCTATAATTAAATTTGAGCTGCAGTGGATGTGACACCAGAATCGTGGCTGGCACTCCGCACTCCACTCCTTAAATGCTACTCTTGTAAAGGTAAATATATAAATGTCTTAACATTAGTTCTAGTCAATATACCGCACTATCGAAAGAAGTAAAGGTAAGTTGGAAGTACCCGTCGTTCAATAACTTTAATCACTGTGCTCTTTCTAATCAAAATACTCCATTTCGGTCATCAGTCATGCTAGGCTAAGAAACTGTGAACAATCAACACTCAAACTCCCAAGGAGTACCAGAGAAATGTGACGATCTGCCCTCCCATCCGTCTATGCATGTATTTATTGCATCAGAACGCAATACAGGTTTTGCTAAGTTCATTCGAGATATGCAAGCCACATTACAAACGTGGACAACCGACATGGACCGAAACATTTTGAAGATGGGTGAATCAGTTAATAGCACACTTTCCGAGTTGAAATGCGAGATGCGTGCTATGCGCGCCGAAAGCTCGGCGATAAAATCCCAAATAGGGGATTTATCACAAGTAGTGGCCGAATTACAGTCAACGGCGGTTTTCCGAGAAAATAATAATTTAGCTCTTAAAATGCGTGTCGATGATTTGACCTTCAAGTTACGAAATGGTAATAATAAGGACTATATAATGGAATTACTAGAAACAAATATAGACAATCTCGAACAGCAAATTTGGAGAATTTAATAATCGTTATTGGCACCATTATAGCGGTAGTTGGATGTAAAATCACTAACCCAAGACAGTATATCCATACATAGCGTCCCGCATGCCCACCAACAAAATTTCGAGCCCAAAAATATTATAGCCAAATTGAGAACGCGCTCTCCCCGTGACAGCATTCTGAGCGCATTCCGCCAGACCAAAGAACTTACATCGGACCGGTTGGATATAATAGTCTTT
This sequence comes from Eumaeus atala, assembly GCA_017140195.1. Taxonomy (NCBI): domain Eukaryota; kingdom Metazoa; phylum Arthropoda; class Insecta; order Lepidoptera; family Lycaenidae; genus Eumaeus; species Eumaeus atala. Next base: position 60,248 of record JAFELO010000311.1, read on the forward strand.
TCGCACCCAATTTACTTAAACGAACATAGTTTTAAGAGAAAGAAGATTTTTCGAGAGTGTACCGAAGCAGCAAAGAGGTACGGGTTCAAATACATATGGATCTAATACGCCACGATTCTTGCTCGTGATAGTTCTCTCATAGTCGCAATTCGTTCCTAAGCAGACATCCAAAAGATTAAATCTACGCCTCGTAGCACAAACAGAAATAAAAAATAGCAATATTTTAATAATGCATGCTACCTAACTTAGTACTATTGTTAGTCGAAATAACGTTACAATCTTCTCTGCAATCAAACTTGTTATTTATATTGCAAAATAATTATGTATATTCTTGTCCAGTATGTATATTACGATGCAACCAACAATAAAAAATATTGTAACTCGTAATAATTCAATACCATTAATTATAATTGACTGTAACTTGACATTTTACTACCAAAATTGCGGTGGCATCCGCACGAAAATGATGGAGATTTATACGAATATTCTATCGTGCTCTTTTGATGTCATAATAAATATACTACTAATACCTAAAAAGGACAATAAATTCACCACGTGGTTCTCCTGATCATTAATCGGCGCACATTATTCCAGTATTCAAAAGCGGAGTTAAAAATAATGTATAGAACTACCGTCCAATTTCTATTCTCTGCTCAATGTCAAATTTATTTGAGTGCCTGGTCCACACTGAAATATACTTTCTTCTTTTACACAACACATTACGTCCACGGCAACATGGTTTTGTTAAGCAAAAATCCCTAACTACAAATCTGGTATGTTTCACCAGAAATTTGTTTGAAAATCTTGTTAAAGGACAACAAGCGGATGCTGTCTATACGGTTTTTCAAAAGGTGTTTGACAAGGTTAATCACGAGATGCTTCTTTGTAAACTAGCATTTAACGGCATCAGAGGAGATCTACTGCGTTGGTTTTCGTCATACATATGTATTAGGGTGCAAAATGTGGTGATAAATGGATGCCAGTCTGGTCAAATACAGGTTACACCTGGTGTGAGCCAGGGCTCAATAATCGGTCCTTTGCTATTCCTACTCTACATAAACGACATAGATAAATGCTTCCTGAATTCCAGATTCTTTTTGTATGCCGATGATCTGAAAGAGAATCGTAGTATCGGTTCCCTTCATGAGTGCCACCTTTTCCAGCAGGATATATGTAGGTTGTCTGCGTATTGCACAGTTGTTAAGCTATATTTGAGCGTAACTAAATGTAACACTATAACATTTACAAGAAAGTTATTAACTGTGCATACAGATTGAATGAAACAGTTGTCCATAGAGTCCTCTCCAGACAAGACCTTAGTGTACAATTGGTCAGTAAGCTCCACCTTAATAGACATGTTAGTGCCATTGTCAACAAGAGCTACCAGTTGTTTGGGTTCATCATGAGGACCGGCGGGGAATTCAGAAGGCCCATCATATATTTAACTCATTATAAAACCTCGATAAGGTCTCAGTTGGAGCACGATTTGTGTGTTTGGAATCCGCTATTCAATTCATACGTAAAACAAAATTGAAAAAGTTCAATATAAATATCTACGCACAATTCAATACAAATGCCATCACGTACGTCTGGATTACAAAGATTTACTAAACAGATATAAGTCGCTTACTTTAAAGTCTATACGCTCTCAGATGGCAGCAATTTTCTTTTATAAAATGTGACACGGTGATGTTGATTGCATCGAAATTAACAATAAAATTTGCTATATATTCCCGAGAACAGTACACCGGCGCGAGTTGAGGCTACGCACGCTCTTAGCTACTGGCTCGTGCAGGACCAATGCAGGCGTGCGCCCTCCCCAGCGCCGACTGGTTGAATCTTATAATAAGTTGTTTACAGATGCCGATATATTTGTATCATCAGCTCAAAGATTCAAGAGGCAGACTGTACAAATTTTATCATTATGCGACTAGCTATTTCGTTTTGTTGCTCACATATTTTTTATTTATTTTTTATATTATCATTTACCATAAAGTAAAAAAATATATTTTGAACCCTTGTTTCTTTTTTTTGTATAAAATTAAAAGCACTTTAAGAATATTTTGTGACGCCTCCTTAAATTAAGTAAACCTTTTTCCTGTTAATCCATGGAAAACGGTATTGATTCACGGAGAGAACGCATAGGTTGAATACTTTTGTCTTCAAGCACTGCGGTATAGGCGACGTGAGAATGAGACGAAGCTTCCGGAATGCTACCCTCGACGTTATGTCTACTAATTGCAATAGTTGCCCGAGGTGGACGTATTCATCTACAACTTCTAGAATAGCACCATCGACGTTGACCGGCCTAGGTAGAACGTGTTCGTTGAACATGACTTCTGTCTTTTCCAAGTTAATCCTAAAGCCAATACGTCGGGAGGATTTCCTGCAAGCTCTCCAATGATTCTGGATTATATTATATTAGATTTACCAATTCATTCGATTGTGTGATGCATTTCACAATTGGTAAGTTAAACAAAACGTTTTATAAAAGGTACTACCATCCTGCCTAGCAGCCAAATTTAGCTGGCATTACCGGGGAGGTAGGCAATCTCGCTCACATTATACCGCTGTGCAGTGTTATCAACGCTCTTGCGTTTTGTGCTATCTGTGAGTTTCTAGTGGTCTACTGGAGGGGAGGCAAGAAGCAGGACATAAAAATAAAAACAAAGAAAGACATGTAAAGCATTTTATAACGTTCTATTTTAAATATTTACGATGTATATTATTTAAAAGACTAATTGGCGCCGGTGATTTTGTTTGCGTACTTTTTATTACACCCAATATATTGGCCACGCTCGTTAGCTATACAACAAAAAAAAATCGTTCACAACTGTACATTAGTTCCGGAGATAAGCATGTGTTCCGGAGACAGCCTAACAGACATTTGTTCTTCTTCAAATTTTTTCCTCCACTACTGTTTCTGTATCACCCTTTTTTATATTTAATATGCCGACAATTTTTTGTGTGTTTTATTTTATGTACAGGTTATTCCGATGACGCAGTGAACATATACTTCCGTTAAACGTTAAATCCTGATCGATTCCTGGGACGAACCAAATAGAATTATTGGTTTTTTTATGAGAGGAATTCGTCAGGATCCAATCAGGAAGCGAATGTGTGTGCTACCCGTGCCTGGTATGGCCTATAAAGTTAACGGGCCACCGTCGTAAATATCTCTTTTGCGATCGAGGGAATTATGTTTGTGAGTTTAGAATGAATGTATTTGTTATAAGGTATAGTATTATCTACGACAAAGTTAGAGAGGGTTACGTGGGCTTGAGTGGCTTCGAGAAAATGATGGTACGGCCGTGACGCTTCTTTGCTCTTGGCGGGAATACTACTGTACCTCTAAGTTATCAAATCAGTATAATATCAAGGTATGATTGCATACACTATAGAGACTGGCAGGTGAGACATGAAACATCTTCTACCGCATCTACAACGCAATTTCCTACCGCGCGCAACTTCGATGTGGAACCATATACCACCGACGGTATTTCCGAACCGATACGATATGGGGTTCTTCACGAAAAGACCTTACTACCATCTTAAAGGACGACAACGCGCCTGCATAACCTCGGGTCATGCGGATGTCTATGGGTAGTGACCTACCGTCTGCTCGTTAGTCCCTTATCCTTTTAAAAAACACTTTATAGTTGCTATCTAAATTGTTAAAAAAATATGTCAAGTATGGCACCTTTTTTTCGGAAGGACCTACTACTACTTGGCGACGCTATTGCGTCCCCCCCCCCTTCTACAGATAATTTTTTTTCGGAGGGACCTAATACTGGTTGGCGGCGCTAGTCCAGCCTCAACAGTTCGACTGACTACGAAGACTTTTTGTCTTCAGGCTACAGTTCATCGGACTAGCGAAGGCTTTTGTGTCTCCTAGTTTATGGAGGCGATAGGGGGACAGACCTCCCTCTTTTACCGCAGATGAGGAGAGATATACCGGGTTGTTTGCGGGCGTACCCTATAGTGGTTACTTTTGGGACAGAAAATGGGGAGATGGACCCCCCTCCCCACGCTAGTGGCGGCGCTTGTATGATGCCGTGTATGATGCGGTGACATAAATAAGGATAATTGAGCTCATTTATTATTTGGCTTGTCAGAGGCTTCCTCATCCCGCTCTGACGGGCGGGGTTTGATTGTCGCTTGAAATCAGAAAAAGCCGTGATCGAGATCTAATTTATTATTAGAGTCCTGCAAATATCACGCTTATATTTATTTTAAGATAATTTAAGGTCTCAACGCACAGATATGAAACCGGGTTGGTTCCTATTCATAAGCGGTGTGTATGTTTGTCATTATTTCAGTCAGAGATGGTGGTTGTTTACTGGGTACCTAGGGTACAGCCTTCTTGACTTCTCTTTCGAGTTGACGGATGGCTTATCTGCGCTCTCTACCCCCGTTGCGGTCGTACTGACGTTTAGCCGTGTTCTTCGACAGATTAAGACCTTGACATCGTCGGAGAGAGCTAAATGCTCCTCTGGGATGGTGGTGATCTCTCTTGACGATTCATCACATAACACCGTCGAAAAGTGACAGCTGTATTGTCCATAGTGTTGGTGTATACATAGAGAAGGTAGCCTGATTAAAACGCGGTCGGAAAAGACAGATTGTGTAGTTCACTATCTGTCACAATTTTTTCCTTCATTTCCCTCTGCGATATTCACTTGCGAGGGTAGATAGATAAAGATAGTACGGGTTTCACATCTTCCTTCTTAATTCAATGATACGTCGGTAATATTATATATAATGCTGTCACGTTACGTGCGGTTTGTGAGTAGCCGGTGTCCCATTGATGAGGTGGAAAGGAGGGCGACACATATGCATGACGATAATGTCTCATATTACCCGTATTCCCCCTTATACTTTAAAAAGAAGGGCTGGGAAGGGGCGAAAAACTTTCAAATGAGTTTCCTATACCGTTTAGGATACTTTTCGTCAGCGAAGTAAAGGGGCGTATATTGTATAATATAACAAATTGTGTATAATATAAAAAATGTGCGTATTTTTTGTGGTAGTGTAAGTATTACGCTGAATAAAATAAATAATTAAGCCAAAGAGTTGTTCAAAGAGGTTTTATCCTTTATAAGCGGGTTGAATTTCAAAGGGGATCAACAAAAAATATTACTGGCGAGTTAATTTACAGAAATAAAAGCAAGTAGCTGAAATTGTGCTTTTTCGTCTGACTCGCGCGAGTCGGAAACGGTCCCTATAAACTTGTCAAGTTTATTTCTTTCTGTTCCATATTTTTGTGCTGTGTTTTTCGTTTTTTGGACTATACTCTATAAAATACTGTAGAAATTTCTTCACTACACAAAAAAAAAACAATTTTTTTGTGTAGTGAAGATATTTTAATTCTTTTTTCACACATCTAGGGCGACATGTGGGGAAGTGTTTATTTCATATAATACTACCTACAGTCATTTTCTTTGTGTCGGCACCTACGTTAAATCCCCCATGACTCTGATTTTTTATCTAACCCACTGTAAAAATATATAATCATAAATATAACTGAACTAACAACGACGATAACGACAAATAAGCGGTTTTTGAACGACACACATTATAAGTAAATTTCTAGCAATTATTTCTGTCTTGACAAACATCTCAAATTTATTTTGTTTCCATTTCCCACTGTAAAATAAAATAAGAAACTAAAAATAAAAAATGCCTAATTTTGTTCTACAAAAAGCAGAGTACGTGAAACTAAAAAATAATAAAAAACAGAGTACGTCAAAATAAAAAATCTCTTCGGTAGTTGGCACAAGCCTACTAAAAGCATTTTCAGCATACCTTAAAACTATATGCTTATTTACATACATGCAACACGGGATATGATAGTAAATATATTATTACAGATAAGAATAATATATTTTGTTTAATATCGATAAATACTTACATACATACATACTTGTACATATACTTACCTACATATTTATAAAAATAATAAATTGGTATGTTACCAATAATATAAAACAATTAAAAGATGAAAACAACACAAAGAATTTGTGCGGTAGATAAAGAGTGGTCTGTAAGACGCTAATTAAATAATACGATATTTTGTGACTTCTGCATGAACTCTGGTAGAGTATTCCACAACCGGATTGCTGTTACAGTAGAGGAATACTCATATACTCATAAAAAATAGTTTTATGTGTAGGAAAGGCGAAGGTTAGTTCGTCAGAGGAACGGAGGATTGTAGAGTTATCACCTAGATAAGACAATTTTTCTTTTAAATAGAATAAGTAGGCGTAGAAGGATTAAAAAGGACGTTGAATAGGAGATGCAGAATGCAGGAGATACTTACGTATTCTAAACAAAAAACGGATGCAAAGTTTCTGGAGACGTTCAAGAGCTGTAAGAAGGTTTTCAATGAGATCGCAATAACATACATAAGCACAATTAAGGACAGATAAAAGAATAGATTGTGTAACGCAAATTTTAGCGGGAATAGGAAGGAAATTGCTTAAACATCTAAGAGAAGCTGCAGCACCAAATATATATTCTCTTAGACTTGCATATTCCATGAGAAAGTTTGGTCAATGTGGATGCCTACTATATTTAACGTATTACTAGATGGTATGATAGCTGTGCCAACAGTGATATTTGGAAGCTTTTTCCAGTCTATTTTAGAAATTAACTATCGGCTACCTACTATAATACTTTGCGTCTTATCAGGATTGAGGTTTAGACCAAAGCTTTTACTCCACTGGAGAATGCTATCTAGATCGTTGTTGATCATAGTAATGGAGTGTACTCTACACAGTGGGGTTTGCCTACAAATCTGTAAGCCATCTGCATACTTATGTTAGGGAGACGTTATTTTTTGGGAGACACAGTTGATAAAAATTGAAAAGAGAAAAGGAGACAGAACGCTACCTTCTGGGACACCAGAAAGAATACTATTCCAGGATGAGAGAAGGTTATCCATTTTTATTCGCTGCCAACGACTCCGGAGGAAGTTATGAAACCAGAGTATTACTTCTGGTGACATGTTAGTGGACCTTAATAGGAGAAGTAATGCATCGTGATCAACTGTAGTCTACTGACTATGACGTGATAGTAGTGCTTAAGAGAATGAGATTGGAGTCTCAATTTCTACATAATGTTATAATTGTGGTTGTAAATACATATATGTTTATGCGTAGGAACAGATCTATATCACACCTACTTTATTAATTTACAAATGAACATTTATTATGAAAAGTTAATGAATGCGGAATATAATATGTGTGTCTGTGACTTTTGAGTATACCAATCAGCTGAATCGTACAGCTACTTGAAATGACAATGGAATAGGAAGAGGTAGTGCCGTGCTGCATAGGAGGCGGTAGTGCCATGCATAGTGCATGACAGTATACCCTCATATGCAACAGAATAGAGCCGGCACGACTGGGGAATCACCTCTCGCTCAATAGATACCGGCGTAAAGTGACAGCGTCGCTGACGGGTTTCGTGCGATTTGTGAGTGGCCGGGGGCCCATGGGGGGAGAAGGAAGACATCTGCGTAACAATCATGCGCATGTCCATGGGCGTCGGTAGTTATCACAAGGCTCTGATTTCTCGTTTTTCCCCTTATACTATTTGAAAAAAACAATGATTAGTGTCGATTTTTAGTGTCGACCGCAACCATTGATATGACCATGGTAGAATGGCATGGTCTGGGCCTCGTTACTATTGTATTGTAGATGCGAAGTAAGCCTAGGCTTAGGCAGAATATATGAATGTATAGATGTTATGTTTACCGCTCTAAATTCAATTAAAATCAAAGAAACAAGAAAAGATTTAACAAAATCAAATTGAGACCAATAGAGTTTGCTACCGTTCATAAAATACCACGTAAATATAATATGTGAGGGTAGATTTAAAGACTTAAAGTCTTGCAGTCTGTCCTCCTAGCTCTCAATTTAAATTGAGGATTAGCAAGATTAATGTCTTCACAAACGAAATTGCTTTATAAACATCAATAAACTGAAACGTAACTTCATTGTTAAATTAAGAGAACTACTTGTTTGATCAAATTGGATTTCAAGTCGATGTTGAAAATGATTCATACGCAAAGTTTCACATGGATCGGTTTTGGCACAACAAACCAAACAAATAAGCTTGCTCACATTTAAACTTTAGTGAAGACTTAAGCTTGCTTTAAATCAAACTTTAGAGTGCGAGCTTTTCAAAGCTTTAGTGAATAAGGATGTAATTTTAAAATCCTATACTTGTCTGTCTAGAAAATAATATAGGACACATTCTTTATCCACTCAGTTTGGAAACTTTTACACAAAAGCTTTAGCTTTATTTAACTCATTTTATATACTTATAACATTTTTTAATAGTAATAAGCATGATGTTAGTATATAAAGGCATTATAAGCAGTTTGATAACACATTAGCATATGTTTTTTTTATAACTGACTGCTGAAGATGGCAATATGTTCAAAATTTATTTCTTTGTTGGGGTAACTTCAAAATTACTGATCCGATCATAACGTTATTTCCTTAACCAAAACCTATAAATTTAATATTGTTGAAAGTGAACAAATTTTATTTAAATGGTCAACGAAATGTGTATATTTATAACAACATAGGTACGAATATATGCCACTCTCATCATCTAGACAAAAGCCAGAATCGTTATTAGGGGGTTGGAATCCCTGCTGAAATGATATATCTGTAGAGTGAATTAGCAGCCAATTAACTGCTTTGAGTGTTGTTCACATAAAACCCCTCTCCCCAAAAATAAATTTCTTGGCTATAACCTCGATCCCAGACTAGGTGGCGATGTCACTAGGTGGCTCATGTACGAGGGTCGTCTTCTCACATGGTGAATGGTTTATCAACTCTCATGTCACACATTGAACAAAAAAAGGTTGACGACGATGGGAAATAGGATTGTATTATGAATGATAAGACATTAAGGGCCTTACACTGATCTGGCCTATATTCTAAGGTGGTAGGCAGAAAGTATATAATATATGGAATGTTACCACTTACTAAGATCTTAAAACACCTCTTACATTTTCTTTATATTCTTGGTAGTATGTGTTGTTGCTTTTGGTAGAAATTCATGTTAACCTGATGATGGTAAATAGTAAATTTAAATTAAATAATTATGTAAATTGTTTATAACTCTATTTATTCAATTGCCATGCATATTCTTTCTCATGCTCCTACAATATTGAGTTTACAAGGACTTGAACTATTGTAAGAGACCCTTAATTTGGTTCATTTGAACCTGAAAGGTTCTTCCTTCGGGGACCTTTATTCAAAACTTCTCTTTATGAAAATAAAAGATAAACATCTATAAACTACTGAGCCAATCAAATGGCAATTTGATATATAAGTTTTGTTTAAAATCTGTATCTCAGCGTCAAAACGCAGGCGTACAGAAGGAACTGACAGACGGAGCAAAGTCTCGCTATGTTGCCATTTTTATCCGTTTTCAATATTTTACCTTGTTTGCGATAATTCCTAGAAATAACGATGCAATTCGTAATTTTCATACCCGATGAACAGTCGTAAGGAAAGTTGACGTACCAGCATTTAGCGCTACATTACACAATATTCATATTTGTCTAATTTAAAACTATTCTCATCTTTTATGAACTTTGTCTCCATTTATCCGTCCACTGTTGAGCTGTCTTACAATCCTTTTCTTTATTTTTCTATTTATCCATTTTCCTTCTACCGGAGATAGTATTTAGACATAATATTGATAGTGGTGAAGTTGTATTTTGTTTTTTTAAACATGCTACAATCAATAGTTATTGCTCTGAATAAAAAGTAAGGTTAACGATCCAGGCGTAATTATCGATGAATCATTATATTCATGATCAGCCGGACGTTGTCTACTGCTGGACGTATAACTCCCCAATAGAGCGCCACAGGTTAGGGTCACGAGTCGCTGGCATACAGTGGCTCCACTACTTTCAACGTGTCGTCAGTCCACCGGGTTAGAGGCCCAGGAGTTATTCATCTAATTCTTATCGATGAATGCCTACATACATTACGCTACGAATAAAAATACTACGCCGGTTACGCAGGCGAAACTGCGAGATAATCAAATGTTATTAGGTTTCTCAAAATGATCACAAGTTTATCCTATGTAGTAAATAAAAATTATTTAATAAAATATTTTGTCTTATTTATTAACAAAGTAGTTACAATAATAATTAAAATTGAATTATTTGAAATGCGTATATATTAATTCTGTGTTCGCTACAGTATTCTGGTCTACATATAGCGTTTATATAATTATGTATACTCGTTGTCTACGTTTTTTAAACTAAATATACATTCAAAACACAGGTACACATTCAAGTCTTGAAAGCTAATCAGTCATACCTTTATAGTGTAGGCGGGCAAAAGATCAATTTGAGCCCAATGACATCTACAAATGACCACAGTCTTACACATTATTATTGTCATGCGAATGCGTTGTTGTCTTCCTCTCCTCCCCTCTAATGGGCCACTGCTTACTCAGAAATATCATGAAACGAGACAGCATGGCATTCTCTTTACAACAGTGTTATGTGAGCGAGAGGCACCTCCCCAGACCCTGCGCCGGCCCAATTCGGATGCTAAGCGGCGTAGCTCTTCCTCTTATCAAATCTTCATGTGTGTACAAGCTTATTGAAGTCACAGTTTCACTCGCTGGTAAAACAAGACGTGAATTAGGATTCAGTTTAATAGCACCGTGGACAATAACAATCAACTCACTTATTATTCACCATATGATCATCAAGGCCGCAGAATGTATTTTGCCCTGTGGTATGTAACCGACGCTTTCAGAGACCTACAATGTCAGCGTTTTAACAATTATTTTTTTTGCACAGAGGGAGACTATCGAAGACGTCAACGTGGTCATACCCCCGGAAGGTTGTAGTGTGGGGCGTTTCGGGAGTGCATGTCCCCTTACGGCGGCGGCCGTATCACATACATTCAAAATGGGGCGGTCATTGGGACCGGTCAGTAGTAAAGGAGTTAAGGTGAGTTTTTTGATGATGAGCCCTTTGTAGGGCTGCCAACGACCACGTGAGAGTAGAACCTCGGAGTCTGAACCATGCGATCGGTAACCGCGTCTCTGATATACATTGGTATTCTCTATTCCCGTAACTTAGGGCAGGTACCCCACTATAGGGGCCTGGACAAACGTGGATTCGGAGACACTTTGGGGACTATGGACGCTCATTAAAATTCGCACGTTATTATATTACCCTCCTTCAAATTCTATCTCCTTTCACTATTTTCTTTGTATTTTGTAGTTGAAAAACTGTTACAACAATGGATTCTATTTCGTAGAAACAAACGGTACTAATGGTAAAATAAAGAAGCTAGTGACCAGGCACATTTTTTCGTAGATTCTTCACGAACTAAACGCAAGTCACGACATTCACTGAAGACTGCTCAAATGCAGTGATCAATTGCCTTTTCGACGAGCTCGTTTGTCATAAAGACGTTAAACGGGTCCTTTATACGGTCAGTTCTTGAGCGCGCTATATGAAAAGTAAATCCGACAGATAAAATATATGCTAAAGTTTAGCATTGGGAGATCATTAATTTTGTTTTCTGAGCTCCATTCTGTGGCTCTGTGCCTTATTGCGGATGTTTTCGAGGCGAATAATAAATAAGCTTTCAGCATCTACTTACCCGTAAGTTTTATTCCCGTAATGTCAGTTGGTATTGACGTGGAAAATATTGACTCACATTTAGTATAGAGTTTAAATAAAAAAATAGTTTTATATTGCAAGGTCCAGTGCCATGCTGCTTTGCAGTGGAATTGAACTTTCACGGCCGGGGAGGTACATGTCGCTCACATAAGACCGCCGTAAAGTAGCAGTTATGCCCTCGAGTTTCCTGTGATTTGTCTGTAACTGGTTGCCTACTGGAGGGGAAGAGCAAAGGCAGACAACGTGTTTGCAATATAACATTAATTTGGATGTCCATGGGCGCCAGAAGTAATCAAAAGGCTCTGATTTCCGTTTGTCCCTTCTATACTATAAATGACGTATGACCGAAAATTTCGTCATAATATTTTTATGGGCCCTGCCTTATTGACCTACCCATTTATATTTAGAATATAAATCCATTTGATAAATACATTTTATCTACTTAAGACCAGAGGTGCGCATTTCAAATAATTCCGTATTAATTATTATTGTTACCGCTTTGCTACTAAATAAGACAAGACATTCTATTTTCCCGGTTACAACTAGTTTTATCTTAGTAAGACGTCTTCATTTGGCTGTTTTCATATTAGAAACATCTGAAAATATTATGTGTATCCCAGGTCGAATAAACAACTTTGACTATCGAGCCGTATGTTATGCTATTTACATTATATGTATATATTTTATACTTTTACGGAAGAACTATTTGCATACTAAAGAAAGTAGATTTGTATTACATACTGTATAAATTTTGGTATATTTATAGTCTTGAATAATAAAATTTCGCTTTTTGACTTAAAAAAATAGATATTTAATTAAAATTTAAAATGCGGGGTACATCCTGTATGACAGTAAATAAAAAATATTTACAATGATATCTGTTATTTGAAAACACAACAGGTCCTCTGTGATTGATCAGCTCTAAATGTAATCGAAAGGTTAAGTAGTATTTTATGTGAAAATGAAGATCATTATTAACGTATCTATAACAGTAAATAATTATTTCAACTAATTTTGTAAGTAATATAACAATTTTCTTAGGTGAGATCGTTGAAAAGGTAAACTTCATAGTCGCTAATCAAATCCCAGGAAACTTAATTTAATAAGTTTCCTAACTTATCAAACGTCTTTCACTTGCAAATTAAACTTCAGCCACGAGAAACTATTCGGTTAACCCAGGCCGAATTTACTTCGGGCTCGACGTTTCTTTGAACACCTTTTAGAGATACCACCAATCATAATTAAGATTTTTATTCAATAACTTAGTTTGAATAGTCTATCTATATAATCTATAATGGCATTTTAAAGACGCCTGTATAAAATGCTTATAATGAAATCCCACTTTACTTGGCATTGACGCGTTATTGAGTGTAATGGTTATGCAAATTAATTATTTAAAAAAACAAGAAACTTATAGACAAATGGTCAGAGGTAATTTTCCTTCTTATGATTGTTATAATAGCTAGCTAATTATTATTATTCCTGGAGGAACGGAGCAGTATCTGATAGATCTATGAGGACAGTTCACGCGTGCCAGCTCAAATTAACATCGGCGTTGACGTGAGTGTTTAACTCATAGTTAGATGATGGACCAGATGAGATAAACTATTAGTAAGTGTGGAATCACTTCACTCACAGTTAGGCAGCTAGTTTGGTGATACTGTACACTTCGAGCGCAACTGAATTTTGCGACTATCCCCACAGCCTCGTCCACGGTTATGACGCACGGCGTAGCCCGAGGTATATTATTAATAGTTCTACTTATAGAACATTGGTGCATATCTCCGCAAACACATGTATCGTGAGTATAAATATAAGAGAAAATGTTTATACGTGCTATAATAGAATTTGTAGTACACTTTACTCGGCGTAAATTACGTCTGTAAAGTGAAAAGCTTTGACTCTGTACTAAAATAAAAAGGAGGATGGCGAATTCGTCACATTTTACTACGGTCGCTGTTTATATGCTCATAACTCAATTTTGCGCAAGTTTAGCCGACAGGGTTTCACTATTTTTTATTATTCCCTAAAACACTTATCACATTAATTTATCAATATCTAAGGAATAGCTATTTTTTATTTACAGTTTACTCATATAGGGTCAGCTCGCAAGTCTGTAGGCTGGCGCCGCTACTAATTCCGAATCTATAACTTAGTAGTGCCTTCATACCATTTACATTACTGATAATATTACTAATAATATAAATATATTATAATAGCAATCCGGAGTTAAATGTTGGTGGTGTTCCACCTGCGGGCCTCGAAAAGCATGTCGCTGCTGTCGCGTCGGTCCCGTGAATGACTGATTTCCCTCTGATCGTATCGGACTGACATTCCATAATGGCAGGGCAATGAGCAATAAATAGTGTGAAATTCTGCAGTATAATGTGTCCTGCGCACTTAGCTAGCGTCTATAGACGTGGCTTCGAAATAATCTAAATCCGAGAATAAAAATACTTTTCCTTCCTTTGTGTCTGGTTATATTATAATTATATAATATATTGTTTTGGGAAATAACGACACTTATTTTTATTTCTTCATTTCCAGGCTATATATACATGATAAAGGTTAAGCCAGCCTTATAAACTTAATTCTAAATCGCTTATATATAGCGAATGGATAACAACACTTAAGTACCTGTCACTATATTCTAATTTAAAATTAGAACTAACCATATTATGTACAAGGAAGAAAAGTCAAGCTTTATTACATTTAGTGTCCATGTGACGACGGTTTATTATTAAACAACTGCTGGTCAATTATGCAGATTGTTATCAACAACACCCGACGTGTTAACAAGCTGCTAGATTTTAACTCAGCGATATGATAATTTAACGCATTCGATCGTGCTCATGTACATTGCTGGAAAATTATAGCACAATAACAGCATGTTATAGAGATAGTTATTACATTCAGTGCCACCTGCTAGCAGTTTCAGGCTAGGCGGTGATTGAACAAGTGTATGAGCGAGCATATTGTTTGTATTGTATAGTCCCGAAATTAAATGAAATTATATATTGAAAATTGAAGTATAAAAATTACTTTTTGGTGGTCAGGAATTAAATCGACCACCCTCATTATTCATACAAATGTATGAGCGACTTTAATTTTTATCTGGTACAGTCATGAAATGAAATTATTAAACATCAGCAATTAAGTCGGCCAAAATCACTGCCAGTACGTATTCAGTAACCCAGTAAATAACTAAATACTAAATATTAATTATATGTCCACAAATTTGCGTTAAAACAAAAGGAAAAACATACATCTGTTATCATGCATTCATATGTGCGTATAATGGTAATGTTTATTATGCGGACAAGAATTATTGCAACCCAAATGTATTATGACGAATGGTTGTGGTTTAACATAATGGTCTAAAAGGGATATTTTCGCTTGTTCGAGTTGCAATGCCTTTTGTTGTAGTAATAAATACAGTGAAATATGTCTGGTATCTCTTACTTATATATCTTGTAGTTTTCATTGTTAATGTTAATTTAGTATATTGATGTCTTAAGTTTACGCGAATGTTACTCATTACAATAAAACTACTTTCACGGATTTTGCCGTGGCTTATTTATTTATTTAACTAGCCTGACGTTTCAGAAGATTTATAGCAACCATGGTCTCGGGTGGACGGAGACGATGTCTATCATTTCAGTCCACAATTTCATAGTAACGTTAATTTAAGTCATTTTTATTTCTGGTAAGTAAGGTAATCAATCGGATCGGCGACAGGCAGCAATGGCACCGGTCCGAAACATTAACTGCGATTGCCAATGCGCCTGCTCAGCGTGGCAATTATGAGCACTTACCTTTAATGGACGAAAACAACAGAATTCGGCCCCTAGTTCCCAGTAGTTCCAATAGTCCTGGCTACGGTAGCGGCCACGGTAATGGTGGAATGAGGGGTGCTAATAATCTCTAGGCTACGGGTCGTTTAGTTGAGCTGGAGGTGGAACTGGGAAAAATCGATGTCACGTTCTGGGGTTATGTGAAGTCCGAAGATAAGGTGAAGAGACCATAACTATGCCATCGGGTCATCTGTTCCACTTCTCGAAAGGCGACACTCCATCACAAGGTGGCGTGGGATTTCTCGTGGATAAGTTCCTCGTAGACAACATACTTGAAATCTCCAGTGTATCGGTTGGGATGGCGTACTTAAACTCACTAAGAGGTACAGCCTCAAAATGATACAAATATACGCACCAACCTCGTCACATTCAGAGGACGACGTAGAGGTAACTTATGGGGATGTATCAAAGGCCTTTCGTAACACCTGTAGGGCCCAATTTAATGTTAATATGGGGGACTTTAATGCCAAAGGGGGAATACGAAATGGTGTCGAATCGAGTTCAGGACCACAAGGAGTCGAAATCGCAGGTGGCAAATGCTGGTAAACTTCCTAGAGAAAGAGGGCTTCTTCTTTATGAACTCTTATTTTATAAAGAGGATATGGCATAGGAAAAGGACATGGCAGAGCCCCGACACTGTGACAAGGAACGAGATTGACTTTATTATGACGTACCAAAAACATATATTTAGGCATATCTCCGTCATCAACAGGTTTAAAACTGGAAGTGATCACCGATTGGTTAGAGGCTCTCTGAATATGGGCTTTCGACGCATGTGTGTCCGTTTAGTACAGTCAACACTCCTGTGACTGTATTAACCTCACCTCCTGCGAACCACGTTAGGTACCGAGAAATTCCAACTGGAATTACAAAATGGCAATTGACGAGGCTATGAGTGGCATGATTGGTTGCATACGGAACATGGGTGAAGAATAATGTAGGAGTAAGTATACGAGCAGGAGAGCTAAACTCTCAGATGAGACGCTTGGATTTATGAGGGAACGCAGAGCATACGAAGACGTGAAGTCTGCCGATGTCAAACTTCTCTCAAAGCAAATAAAGCCAAAACCTTCGCTGCTCAATACGCTACGGTTTACATGAGCGAATGAGCAGAATAAAGGGTCAAAAGTTTTTGTGGAGAAGCTCGGAGGAAGTCATCTGGTGAAGATCAGTACTGATTCTGGGTTTAGCGTTACTCCTAAGCCTGAGATCTTATCTGTGATCGAAGCTTTCTATAACAAGTTATATACGTCGCACGCTCCTCAACCCGATACCCTGAACAACGATCCGCGTACAAGCCTGACGACACGACATTTGTCAAGCAATCTTCTGGATATCAGCTTAGGTGAGATTAGTCTGGCTCTTGCACAGCTTAAAGGGGTAAAAGCTCCGGAGAAGTACGGAATTACAGCCGAGCTTTTTAGAGCCGGAGGCGAACCTGTGTTACGAGTACTCAAAAGATTTTTAATTTTGTCCTTCAGCGGGACGTTTTCACTTTGAAGCCATGCCTTGGAAGATCCAAATTGAAAGTAACTTTTTTTTATTTTTTAGGAAGAGGGGCAAATCACTTCTTCAAAACTACAAATGAAGTTCACTCCTTGGACATATTTATAAATTATTGTTATATAATAGTCTTGACGAATCGTCTCGCCACTAAGCTTGACGAATTTCAGCTACCGGAGCAGGCTGGGCTTCGCAGCGGACTTAGCACCACATTTTCACCATAACGCTAAACGTACAAAAGATACATGAGTACAATCAGCCTTGTGGACTATATGAAAAATCGTTTACTTCTGTTGAGAACTGGGCTGTTCTGGAAGCTTTACAGCGATGTCAGGTCGATTAGCGATACGTAGGAAAACTGAGAGCATTGCTTTTATGTCCGTTCTGATTCCGTGTGGTCAAAAAGGCCAATCCAATTGCATCGAGGAGTGCGACAGGGGGATAAAATTTCCCCGAAACTGATTGAACTGTGAAAATGATGTTTTGGAGGACGTGCTTAATATTTTAAACTGGGTAGAATACGGCATAAATATTAACAACGAGTACCACTCACATCCTTGTTTCGTCCACGATGTCCCTGTGTTGGCCGAATCGTTGAAGAGCTTGCAGGAAATGTACAGCCTAAACAAATCCTCCCTACGTATTGGCCTTAGAATGAACTTGGACAAGGCAGCGGTCATGAACATGTTCTCCCTAGGCCAAACAACGTCGGTGGTGCTATTCTCGGAGTTGTAGACGAATACGTCTACCTCGGACAACTGTTGCAATTAGGAACATATAAATTCGACAAGGATGCTGACAAAAGGATTCACTTGGTTTGGGCAGCATTCCGGAAGCTTCGTACGGAAGCACATTCACACGTCGCCTATATCGCAGACCTTAATGACAACAGTCTTCAAACAATGCGGTCTCCCCGTCATGACCTACGGGGCCGAAACATGGCCTCTTAATTTGGAACCGGCCCGCAAGTTTGCGGTAGCTCAGTAGGCTATTGAACGTGCTATGTTGGGTGTTTCTTTGTCCGTCAGAATTAGTAAAGAAATCATAAGGCTGAGAACTTGCTGAAGTAGCAATGGGCTGGTCATACACTCAGAGGAACAGATGGCAAATGAGCCAGTAGGATTTCCTAAACGCGGCCTCCACTCTAGGTTCTGGAGTGAAGGCCGCGTTTAGGAAAAAGAAGTTGTTCGACCGACCGTTCACCAGGTGGGAAGACGATCTCCGTGCAGTGGCCGGTCCGGGATGGATGCGAGTAGCAGGAGATCGTTCGTCTGGGTGTTCATTGCAAGAGGCCTATGTCCAGCAGTGGACCGATAAGGGCTGATAATGATGGTGAAGTATGGTATTATAATAAAGATGGTCAAAAGTAGTTTGCATGTTAATTAAGGGCAAATAAAAAATCAGATGATTTATGGGACGGCAGTCCAACGCGACAGAGAACTTACCTTATAATCTCCGATGTCGGAGACTGAACATGTCAGCACCGCTTCCCTGCCGAGTGCGACAGTCACGTTTTCGATGGGCCCAACAAAGTTGGGCTCGGTGTCGCGTAAAGAAGCCGTTGGCCCGACCCTGATGAGCGGAGACGTGGTCTGGTACCGCATGCTGTTCTTCACGACTGGAAATAAAAAGAGGAAATTTGTTAGTGATTGTGTTGTAGCTGCATTGCAGACGAATCAATTCTGCACGAAGGGTGCTACGTCTGTGGCTCTCATTCAGATTTAAATAAAGTGTAAGCTATGCTCTTCCCATTTCATGTAGTATGTATGAGTCCGTTGACCCACTGGGTGGATATTGCAAGGTAGGGTTACATTGCATGGCCTCTATGTGGGTGTTTATGGGTGTCGATATTCATCTTAACTCATCGCATTCGCGTGTGCAGGGAACATGTTATAAACAAAATTAAATGACTGGTATTCACGGTAAGGAATATTTAATAAATAATAAATTCGACTCAGTTCTACAATTGCGGACGAGTCTTAGAAACTAGGAGAAGAGAAGCAAAGAAAGTTAAGGCCACTTTTCATTTTCTTACTAGCTGAATTGTGGCTACGAAGGCCTTCTCTAGCTAAGAGTTGATGAGCAATTCTAGCGAATGGCCATATGCAGGACATCGTAATTATTTTAAGACACAAGGGCTGACACAAATATTCCACACCGGAGAGAAATGAAAGAAATCAGGGAGATGGCCGACGGCTATAGGAAGAACAACGATGTAACAACGACCAGTTCGTAACTTTCATTAGGACTGTAAAGTGTTATTAGAAATTGAAAAATCCTAATAACACGTTTACAGGTACATCCATTGGTTTGAAACTCGGCACAAATTTGAGGTCCTTTTTACTTGGACTGACAGGCAGGACACAATATCATATAACGTAAAGATCGCTAGTAGATTATGCACATCTATACTTTTAAACTATTACTAATTTGTGTCTTTGTTTGCACCCGGCTTCGAACTTCTGTGGCTCATAAATCACTGGACAGATTTGAAAATTATTTTACCATTAGAATCGTACATTATCTATGACGATCATAAGCAATATTCTAAAACTTTAGAGATCACTATGAAAACTTACATAATGTAAACTAAAGGTGTGAAATCCTCATATAGCTGCTGAAATTATTGACCTGTCCCGGCAGATGTTTTCCTGCCGAAAATTTAATTGTCGTCATGGCAACGTAATGTTTATGAGGCGAAAATTAAAACTTGTTGTTTTTGCGAATAAATTAATCTTTCCCATATTTCGAAAAACAACTGTTCGGAGCCTATGATGTCATATTATGATATAAAATGTAGCTGTTCAATATCCGTTAAAAATTAATAAAGAGATAAGAACAAAATAATAAATTATAAAGAGCTTATGGAAAGTTTATCATAAAGAAAAATCCTCAATCTGCTTTGACGTCGCCGTTTGTACATGTACCCGCTAAAGTCACAACGCACAAAATTTTTAGAGAGCCCCCATAAACCTATTTAAAATGATGTTATTCTTTTCTCTTTTTCTCGCGAGTCTAAATCCACGTCATAACGTAATTAATGTTAGGGAAAAGAATTGTCGATCGTCTTTTCCTTTAGTAAATTGTTTACTCTTTTTATTGCCATCGGAAATTTCTGAAAGTAGGATTGTCGGGTCGGTGTTTCTGGGCCTGCTTCTAATCTCACCTCTGATTGCGAGACGTTTTCAAGATTTTACGGCACAATTACGGTGCTTTCAGCTTGACAAATATTGCATTCAACATTTGTTATGAGTTTAGTAATATTGTACACCTAAAAAAATTATGTCTGGCCGGTCGCCAATATTGGCAGAGCTTGCCAAACATGTATCGAGTAATTACCGCTAGTATCACACTCGTTAAATTAAACTTTATCCAGTTCGATAATAGTAAATATTAACATTACCACGTGGCCAGTACGATACAACGGTTTAAACGGGTTCATGTTCCATTATCCTGACTCACAATAATAAACTGTAAACGGATGTTTATTAGCATAAAAAGGTATACGAGAAGTATCTTCGTACTTTTATTTTATATATAAAAGTGGGCAAACTAGCATTGGGAACATTATGATAGCTACCGACACACATAGACATTCGTTTCGTTGATGTACAGGTGTATTGCCCACCTTCTCATTCATGGCGGTGCTAAGTGAGCGAGAGGTATTCTCTTTGTCATTCAGACTTAATTCAGCTGCGTTTTAGCATAGCACTACCTTTTGATAAATTTAGAAAATATAGCCATAAAATAAGCAGAACCAGTAACGTTGCTCTTTTTTCAACATCCTCCTTATGTCTCACTATGGTATCTCAGAAACCGCACGAAACGCGACCGTACAGCAATTTCTTTACCTCAGTATTATCGGTATGTATTATGGGAGTGAGAGCTACATGCTTCTTTAATAAGCACAGCCTAATCTGGCAATGTAAGAACGTAAACTCAATATCAATAAGGACAAAGACTTTTTCTCTTTTTTCGGAGGAACCTACTACTGGTTGGCGGCGCTGTTTTTCCCAGTTCATCATCTTCCTAAACCAAAATACTTTTGCGTATTTTGGTTTAGGAAGATGATGGGGGAACAGACCCTCCTCTTTTCTCACAGATGGGAAAAGATGTACCGGGTTGTTTATAGCGCAAGGAAAAAGGCTGATGATTATGACTTTTTTTAATTAGGTATGGAGGGGAAACACTGGGTGATTATCGACGCCTACTAACAGACGCACCTCGTTAATTAAGATACTTTGACCTCATTAACACCTCTCTCTTTTTCCCCTCCTTCCACTAATGGACTGTCGGTTACCCACAAATCGTGACAGCATAGCTATCCCCAGTCATGCCAGCCAATTCGAACAATCCTAACAAATACCTCGCACTCAATATATAATAGAAAATAATTGTGCACATGTGGTGTACAAGAAACCCGTGCAATGCAGTCTCAATAACTAATAAATCTAAATGGTAAGATACAGAAAAGAGATAAGCATTAAGATAGATTATTTACAACAGATATGAAAATATCTAAAATTAACCTAAATACACCCTATTATTGTAAGTGACACTTCAGAGTGTCTGTTTCACTCAGAAGGGATCATCAATCAATTCGGGATTTACTTTTAACACTTTTATTCTATAACAGTGTTCTTTTGTTCGTAATGAAGGCGTAGATTAATCGTTATGGAGGAATCCTGTATAAAAATAAAGAAAGTGTTGTCAGTTAGATTAATAATGTCTTTATTAATCTTAATGATCAGTGACTAGATAATTACCGTTTCGATGAAGTTGCCAAAAGATGTGCGGAAATTTGAGCATATACATTTGCACTTAGTTTGAGTTTTTTTTTATGTAGTTGTTTTCTGTATTTTATGTAAAATTGTAACTTTCTCGTAACAGTTTGGTAAATTAAACTATGGGTTCTGTCATCAACACGTACAATAAATACAAACTTAAGAAAGTAACCAAATTTTATCTTTGTAAGAGAAACATAACAGACTGTTTGTTGTTTCTTCTTTTAATATTATATTTTTATAATACAAAAGTAATTTGAAAACATCTGAGATTTAATGCCTTTTTATTCTTAATTAATTTATGTATGATTTCATTTGGAGCAAGTGAGTGGTTTTATTAGATACAACTTGCCTTGTTTTAATTATAATTTCGCAGTTAGGCTTAATCTTTATATAGTCAAATGAGAAAAAAATAAAGTGTAATAATTATAACTCATTAGATTTTGAAGGTGCGGGTGGCAATAGATCACTTATAGCTGGGCTTATACAAAGAGATCCAGCATTGGACCAATAATGGCTTATTTTGAATTTGAAAAAAAAAACTGTGTCAAACTCGTAACTCTACCTTCAAACCCAAATGAATAAATGCAGAACACATGTTTCTCCTCCGTCGGGCTAAAATATGAGACTTATTATTATTTATTGCCCACTGAAAGCTTTAATAAGAGATTCGCGTCCATCCCTTACTTCAAGAATGATGTATTAGCCATTTTTTAAATAAGAAAGGTCATGTTTTGCTTCAGTATTTAGAGTTCCGTAGCTAAAAAGGAAAAACGGGACCCAAACTTAATTGATTAAATTTTTGTTGTAATTGTGAAAAAGTTGTCACGTTCGTACTTCCCCTGGGTACAGGACCCTGTATGTAGGAGTCCAACTTTATCAGCTTTTATAGCATAGGTGGCAAACGAGCAGTTAGAGCGCAGTTAGCAATGCACAGAAGAAATTCAGGTGTGTGGTCTACAACTGGAGGAGACACTTTTTCGGCCACCAAAATCTCTCAAAGATTTTTATAGGAAAGGGGGACTAACGGGTAATCTAGGCCATTTAGTGACTAGCTACGCTCACTAACATCCACGAACGCGTTGCTCTCCTTCACCATATAGAGAGTAATGACCCAAATGAATAAAACTGAACGAAATGTGGCAACACATAAAGTAAATTGTCAAATAGTACTAAGTATGCACTGGGGCTACAGAATATCAGGACTACAGGTTACCTTCCTAGTAAAATAGCCTCAGTCATCCAACTGAGTGGCTCCCTTCTCACTGTTGTGAATTTTACATCTGTGAGTCCATGTTCTTATCGCACCTTAATCTATACCATATCTCCTCAATATCCTATCAAGTTATTCTTTGATGTTTTGTTAATGTAATTTAGGTAAAGTTAATATATCAAAAATGTATGTCAGTGTAATTTAATTACTTGAACATAGATTTTCTATTTGTATTTCTATACTATTATTTGTGTTGTATAATTATAGCGTCTATACAATTATCGTTTCCTATAATATTTAGCGTCGTTGCTGCGTTGTATCAGTTTTGAGCCGGCACGACAGACAAAGTACCTCTTGCTCACACAGTATCCCCGTAAAGTGACAGCGGTGCTGTTAAAAACAATAAGCGGTATGTGAATTACCGATGGCCCGTTTGAGAGTGATACGTCTGTATAACGCCTATGTGGATGTCTATGGCTTAAGGGATCACCAGATGGCTTAGTCTACTAATTTCCCCCTTTATTATTATTATTCTTCTTGGTCATGGATTGTCTGATTTTTCGTTGTTGGTAACAAGTTATTGTTGATTAGTGTATGATAAAGATATTGGTGAATGTATAACATGATATTGTGATATTTTTCAATTTTACGCATACAGTTGACGTCAGATAAATGACTAAAGACGTTTAACTACAGTCCACCGTTGAATACGGACGTTTACAACAGTCCACTATTTACTAAGGACGTTTACGACAGTCCAATATTGACTAAAGACGTTTACAACAGTCCACCCCTAAACCCCAATCACGAGCAACAAAAAAAAACATACTTCTCTTAAAATTAAAATCCAAGTAATAAATCCTAAATCTTATCTGATACCTTTAATAACATCATAAATAATAACGGTAAGAACAACAGTAAACAGAATACAAAAACCCGAAAGATATATCTCATCGCATTAAACGTAAAATATTGAACAAATGCGGTCGTAAGAAGTACTAACGCGTACTGTAAATAATATACTAAGTTGGTTAAATGCGCCATTATTCTCCATGTACAGGCAATCTATCAAGGGCTTTCAGCAGCTTGTAATTAACGTGTGGCCGAAACCCAAAACTAGCGTCACGTAAATATCACTTAACGCGGAATTTATTGTAAATGGAATTATAATCTGTGTTGTAATTTCGCTTGGAATCTCGAGGTAGTGTCATATTTCATAATGATGTCTTCCTAGATTTTCGGCTACGTCAGCCATCCTTACAGTCTAGGCAAATGCATAAGTATGTAATATATACATATATGCAGATACAAGTACATTCTCTATCCTCTCATTCTCTTCTTCAGATTGAACTGTGTGAGCTATAAAATCCTACTATTTAGTCCTACACGGGATACGAACTAGAGATCATTATTGATATTTATTTTATAATACCTTCCTTTTAAGTCTCAAACGCTCTTTTACGATGTTTTCAAATTTACTAATTGTATTGTTTTAAACGTTCTCTAGGATCGTGTTGTCTATATGATATACTATGTATACTATACATAGACATTGCCTCTAAAGCAAATCGCTTGGTAACCAAGCAAAGTAACCTATTTTTTATTTTTTGTAAACGCATTTACGCGCCTTCAAAGGCCCAGGGTGGGGTCCAGTGGTACGTGGGACTCGCGGCACATGATAGTGCCGAATACCCATGAAAACCACTGCGAGTGCCATCAATGCCGCCCTTGGTGAGGTGCCCCGGAACAACAATCATCAGTGCACCACCTTCACAGATGGGGTTTCCCAGCACTACAGGACAACCCCACCGACTTTGGGACAGTGCAATGGGGTGAGGTTCCCATCCTTGCCCCTTGCCCCGTGCGCAAGAGCCACCACCGCCTGTTGCTCTTAGGTCCCCTCTTTTTATAAGAGGGGTACCGAGAGCGGTTCCTCCTCCTGATCTTTAAGCCCCCACTTCTTATAAGAGGGATGCAAAGATCTCCCTCGGATCAATTGGCTTCGCCTAGGCTAAGCCCAGGCTACTAAGCCCCACCGCCACAACAAGGCTTGAACCATGGTGGGGAAGCAACGTAACCTACATTAATTCGTTTCAATTAACGATTACGACTCGGTTACGAGTATTTCTAACATGAATTATTGGTTTGCTTTATATTACTTGAAAATGTATTACATTATATAAAAAATAATGTGAAAAACAATTAGGATTTCTA
This sequence comes from Eumaeus atala, assembly GCA_017140195.1. Classification (NCBI taxonomy): domain Eukaryota; kingdom Metazoa; phylum Arthropoda; class Insecta; order Lepidoptera; family Lycaenidae; genus Eumaeus; species Eumaeus atala. The sequence goes on from JAFELO010000311.1 coordinate 85,493, forward strand.
TTTCAATAATTGTTACTCCTAGTAACGTATTAGGGGGCTTAACTAGTATATTGCACAAATAGTTCGCTTGTGCAGCACAAATGTTATATTGTTTTGTGTGTATCTATGACAGTCCACGACTTAGACCGGACGGCTTATGTTATATATGTTATGCATTAAGAGAATAATATAACGTTGGAGATTAATAATATTATTAAATTCATCCGTAATTTATCTAAGAAATGACCAGTGCGTGAGAAGTGACCACCTTTTTGTATAAACACTACGTGGCCGGCCGGATCTTTGTCACAAACAAAGTCTCTGTCTGAATGTAACTATTTATATCCCAGCACACAAAAAATTGACTTATGCCAAGTGTATGTACTTTGAAAAATTACATTTGACTCCATACTTGCTTTGCAAACACATTGAACAATCGTATGAAAGTGACATGATCCAAATTCAAATGTAATACGTTTTTTAAATTGTAGCAATTAAGAGTGGTAAAAATAGACTGATATTTTTTGACGGCTTAAAATAAGTTTTATTGAATCTCGCTTGAGTATGTAACCATTTTTATCATTTTATTTTATTTATAGTACTATTGCAGGTTGGTAAGCTCGGCGGTGACTTCACTCGGTCTCTGTCATGCAGACGGGTTCCCCACCCGAATTTTGTGTGCTGTGCGTGGGTGTGTAAATGACACTAAATTGATTTTAAAAACTAATCCGTTTTCTGTAAAATTACTACAAGTGCGACAAGAATTGGGGTCGCATTAGTTTTTAGAATTAATGCCTAACATAATCCTTTTTTACATTCAGCCAGCGATTCATACATAAAGCCGAAAAGTAATTTTATTCAGGGGCCTTAAAAATTGCGCAATGACCTGCAGGATCTATTGATATTTTCTAATATATCTATATTTTAGAAAGAGTTAGTGCCATGCTACATGGGAGGAGGTCATCCCATGCCTAGTGTATGACACTACGTCCTCGTATGCAACGGAATTGGACTGGCACGAGTGATGAGGTATCTCTCGCTCACACAATACCGCCGTAAAGTGACATTTTTAGAGTTGCGTGTCGTGCGGTTTGTGAGTAGCCGGTGGCCCATTGCGGGGTAGAGGGCGACGCATCGGCATAGTTATTATGTGGATGTTTATGGGCGTCTATAGTCATGAAAAGGCTCCGAATTCTAGTTTGCCCCCCTATTCAATTTAAAAACATTTTTAAATTGAACAATTCACTTCTACACTGATTGTAAATTCGTATTGTCGTACCTTGCCTATGTATCCTTGCATTGTTATATACTGTCTTAATTATACTACTGCCCACAATTAATCAATTAAAACGTTCTTAATTATAGCATTTAGTAATTCTCCGATTTATGCCAGTTCAATATTGTAGCAAACTGTTTTGCTATAGATAGGTTTCACGTTGCTATCCTAGATTTATAATCACTATTAATAGAAACACAAGTGAACTAAGGGTTCATGGTAATACATCGTGTCATTAATCTGCAACATGTTATTTTACTCAGTGTGGTTTATATTTACAGTATATATGTATATATAGTTCTGTATCAGCCTAGACCCACTACTGTACTGACGTGGTGAAGTTAATATAAGACGTAAGAGTCGTCCTCATGAAGCACGTTATAATTCAAGATGTGATAGATTACTGAATAATTGATAATTCCGAAATCTCGCAGGGGCACCAGCCCTTTTGGTTCTCAAGATAGTCCTTTAGATCAAATACTTAATCGTTTGAATACCACGGAACGCTACTTGCCTGTACCGTTAGGATCTAATTGTACCCACCGCCGTCGGCTCTAACTGAGGTCCCTCAGGTTGGTACAGATGCCCATGACAGGATTGTAGGTGCACTTTCGTTGTTGTTTCCATTAAAATCTAAGCATTATTATTTCTCAAATTTCGATCCTATCGTGCATGAAGTCGATAGTGGGCGTGAATGTAATCACTGGGATGATTACGAATGCTTGGAACGTATCGGTTGATGCTTACGTGGTGATGCTAGATCGTGTTTGTATGAGTGGGTGTCTAATGAGCGATCTTGGACTAATTATTAAGGTTAAGTCACGGTCATTGTGTTCGCGTGAGGTCCATATAGCCTCTGTTCTGTATGAGGTTATGTACACGAATTCTGGTCTACCAAAGAAAAGAGTATCGGTAACACTCAAGCGCCTCATTGACACCGGAGAAGTGCTTACGTATTTTCATGATGTATTAGTAATCAAATTCTATTAATGAAGGATTAGAGACTTTACGTGAAATGTTAAAAACTCTCACCGCGTCGGGATTTTCGGTCAGTCTTAAAAAAAGTATACGTCTTTAGATACAGCTAAAGTATTTAGGACGACGGTCATGGTCAGCTACGACTGAGCCCCAGTAAAACTAAAACTTTAGTTTACGTTCCAATGCCAACATACGTTAGGGATGTTCGTCAAGGTCTTGGGGCTTGCAGGATAATTTCGTAGATATGTTGCAGGCTATGCTTCTAAAACTTTTATTGTAAAGTTGCAAATAAAAGTTTCGTACTTTTATTTGGGGTCTTGAACAAAATTATCAAGCGCGCGAGTACATAACTAAACAGTTAACCGAAGATCCATCTTAGGTATTTTAGATCCTAAGCTACCGACAGAATTACACACCGATGCTAGCGCGATCGACTATTGCAATGCTAAAGCGGTTTTACTGCAAGAGCACGAAGGGAAGCGAAAAGGAGTTGCCGGTTATTTGAGCGAATCTGCGAAGGGTGTTATACCGAAGCTACGAACTTAGACTCTTGCAGTCGTGCGGGTGTTGCAACAAATTAGGCATCATCTGATCGGTATAAAATTTAAAATCGCAATTATCTTAAGATGACAGGTGTTGAGGATATGATACCAATTTTGAGATCCTTAGTTAGAAATGTTTACTTTAAGCGATTCACGTCAGAAACGTGAGATCTTGCTAACATTGAAAAGGTAAAGGGCATCAGAGTTTCACGTCGATAATTAGCAGCGAAAAGATGCATATGTTCACCAACGCCGCCAACAGCCGCATTCTTGTCGACATTTTGTCTATGAGCTTGAACTACTTGCCGGTTCATTTACAGCCCTGACATTGTGGTTAGGCCCCAACATTGTGGCCATGTGATTTTATAGCTCCGACATTGTAGCCATATGATTTTGATAGCCCGGATATTGTGACTGGGCCACGATATTGTGGCCATCTGATTTTGATAGTCCCGATATTGTGGCTGGGCCCCGACATTGTGGCCATCTGTTTTTATAGCCCCAACATTGTGGCGAGGCCCTGACCTTGTGGCCATGTGACTTTATAACACCGACATTGAGACTGAGACTTGACATTGTTACAGTGTGACTGTATCCCTCGACACTAAAGCGTAGTGAGGTTGTGCCTGTACAGCCTAGATATTAAGGCCGATATTGTTGTGTACTTATTCACTATACTGGAGCCCCGGTAGAAGTAACGTTGATATTAGTAGTATGCGGTAATACTGTTCTCACTGATCAGTAAGACACAAGATCTTTCATCCTTGATAGGGTCTGTAATCTGCTGATTACTTTAATGCAATCACTTAAGCTCGCTTTTTATGCAGTTAAAAGGAGTAAGTAACCTGTCCTTATCTAAATGTTTAGCACTAAAATTTGTTTTGCGTTTTAGGTGATTATCAAAATTGCGAGGAAAATCTTCCTCTAGACGACCACTGCAATGATAATTTGGGTGAATTGCAAACTATACAAAGGAGTGAGGAATATCAGACTGACTGAGCTGACGAGGTCGTTCAACAGGCAGGAACGGCCGTCTTAGGAGAATCCCCCTCCTGCCGTGTGCATTCATGTGGAATAGATCAACTAGCGCGGTGAGGCGCGCAACACGGCAGGGGAACGAACTCACTTTATCTGAGAGCTCGGACGCGACGGACGTTTTAATAATTACATTTCGTTATACATAGCTAGTATTCAATAAAATCGTGATTATGAAACTTTCGTATATTTACTTGGTCTTTTAAGAATATATATACATTATTTTCCATCAAATGAGGTTAAATAGCCCCTAAATAAAAAAATATTTTAACCATTTCTCTATTTTTTGCAACACGAAAGAATGTTTGATAGTACTCTGGTGTGTTTTGACCACTTTCACACACAAAAGACACTTAAAGCGCGTATTTATCAAGTAAACAAGGGCGTTATTCACTGTAGGCTCTTCTGACACATTTCATTGTTTTCCTCTATCGTTCCACATTAAAGTGCACTAAGATAGCGGGTTCGTTCCGGACATACGGGGTCAGTACAGCGGGCTGTTAGCCAGAATGGACTGTTGTTAGTTCGCAGCAATGAGAGCCATATATCAGCCTGCGGGAGACCGTGTAGGGTTGCCACAATACGTTTTGTGCGATTGGTATATTTTATCGTATTTGTGTTATGGAATAGATTTAAATCAAAGTTATTTTGTATTATTTTGATATTTATCCGTCTGCTGGATATATTGACCTTTTCATTGCACCGTGAAAACAGCTAGGTCCATGTTACCCGTATTCAGCCTAACCGCGCTACTGAATGGAAATTGACATCACACTTGGTATGGAAATTCGAAATTTTAACCGCAAACTAGATGAGATTTCAGGTATTGATATAATATTCTCAAATTTCGTTCAGGCTTAACTAGTCCTTGACAAAATTTTGTTTTCAATATTTTGTTAGATGAAAAATAATAAATATGTATTGACTTTGAAGAGTGCTACATTTTCTTAATCACTTACGAATATATTGAATACATGAAATAGGAATTAAAACAAAGCAATTTTCCATTGATAACTTCAATGTAGAACCAAAATTTAACTTTCGTTTCTCGAGTGGTAAATTTTGTAATTAATCGTGTAAATTGAGTGGCAAACTACGTCACTCTAAAAGCGTGTCACACAGGTAAATTTAAGTATCTTAATTAAGTGCCACTGTACAGCTTGTAAATAATAAAATGTCTGTTTCAGGAATTTATTTACTCTATATAAACTTATAATGATGTAGATTCTAATTAAGAAACATTTACTCAATTAGTGATGAAACTTTTTTCATTTGGGGTTACAGGGATAATTATCCTACATTATATTATTCGCAAGCAGTTATATTACAAACTGTTATAAAAAATCCGTTTATTTGCATACATACTTACAGCCTTTGCTTTAAATTCATAACGGCAGCTTTTCTTGTATATTTTGTGTCATAATAAATTTAAAATCTATAAGGCAAGTAGTAGCTTTGGAGTTCTGAATAGGCAAAAATATGCAGATATTATGCTAAGAAAATTAATTTATATAGCAATTACTCAAAGCATTTTATATAAAAGTATATATTGAAATATTTATTTCATCAAAAAGTCAGCCAAGAGTGAGTCAGACTTTTCAATGAAGGGTTCTGTAGCAGTAAACAAAAAATGATAATTTATTTATTCACAACATTCATAGGTACACTACAGATGGGACAAAATATATGATAAGGAAGCTCTACATTTGACCATTTCCGGCTTACGAATATAAAGAATCAATTTATTTACATTATTCATTTTAATCTTAATATTATTATTACGATTAAATATAAACAATCACATAATTTTTAGATGCCATGTCGATTTTGTTCCTAGCTGTTTTTTTTTTCAGATTTATTGAATTTTAGTCCCAATTGTTATTATAATTTTCCATTCAGCAGTTCAAAATTTGATAAAAAAGTGACGGTACATTTTTTCCATTTTAGAAACGAATAGCAAACTTTTAGCATAAAAAATTTAAAGAACTCTTTCTTAAAAACCTCCACCACCATTCAATGACGACCCTCTCGAATATTTGTATTCATTCCTCAGTTACGTGTATTACGTTGTGCTACCCTATATAATTTTATTTTTCTAAATCATACTACGTGATTTTGTAGCGGTAGACACGTATCATTGATTTACAAATATACCAAAATATGCAATTCGTTTCTCAAGTACGTTTTTAGTCTCTTTTCGTTGCTGTACATCATATTGTCAAAACTTAGCATCAAAAAAAAGGACGGTATTTCATATTATCGGTAAGAAAAAATTGTTTATGTATTTTATAATTGCAGTAGTTTTCAATACTAAACATGAAGAGCAATATTAGATTTCGATTTAATTTTTCTTAAATCATAACTCAATATAATACAGCAAGTTTCATAGCCCTCATATTCTATAAAGGAGCAATGCATTATATGTCTCTTTTATTTTAGTAGAATTATATATATGGCCCTGTTCTTATTTGTTGGAGTCGATTTTTTACTATTGTTTTTTTTTATTAGTAATTTTATACATTTATATGCCGACTTACAAAAGGAATAATTCTAATTAATTATTTATCTATTCATTACATGTTTATTAAAATTTACAATGTAAGAAATGAGTTGTGGGATTGCAGGTTGAGACTGATTCCTTTGTACCTCACCTACCCATATGTGCGCAACACCTATAATTACATTAAAAATATGAAACAATCCAACTTTCTTCGGTAGTTTTCATAACTATCCTTTCCTTTAATTTTTTTTTCGAATGTTGCCACCGATTTTAGCAGGGTGTGCCTCCGGTAACTATGCTTTATTCTACTAGCACATTTTGTTCCTACTTTCAATATTTTAATCGTGATTCAATACGACATGAAGTTATGGACTGCAACCAATAATTGATGATAATTTTTGAAGCCGATTCGTCCTTTGTTCGGACCAACGACCCCATCCTTCAAGACAGACGATAAATAAATTGGCGTAGCAACCGTAAGAATGTCTACAATACTCATCTTACTCTGCTGACCTTGCTCCAATAGATTACCATTTACTTTCATTTGGACAATGTCTTACTCAGAAGAAATACAACTCCTCTGATGTAGCTCAAATTGCATTCGAAGATTTGTTGATTCTCGCTACCACATTTATTAAATTAAAGTAATGGTACATAATTTCATTTATCAAATGTGTTATTTCATAATATTTTTTTTCTTCCTTCTATCTTAAAAGCTTTGTGTACGTGTGCAAATTTACGCACCGAAATATCAAAACTTAAGTTTTAGATGGACACCTATATGAACACTTTGTAATTTATAATTGTAATATGATGGTTTGGTATCTTGTTTAGAGAACAGGCTCTTCATACCTCTTTCTTGATCAGTATTATATCCAACGTTGGTGATAACTAGGGTACTTCACCCAATATATATATACATATCACATTTTTAATCTGGTAGTATTCCACTTCAGGTTTTATTAATAACAATTGAATATTTTTTTGAATGAATGATCAAAACAATCGTTAGTGTCTCAGTGAAACCAGATGAGACACGCATTAGTTGCCCAATTTTTGCACCTTTTGGGTTAGAAATTCTGTTCAAAATTGTTATGGGAATTAAAATAGCTGATAGATTTGAGGTTATGTAAAAGGGATAATCAAAATTGGTCTACTCTGAAAAAGTAAAAATGCTCAGAAAACATGGCGTGGTCTAACATAAAACAAATATACGCGCTTTGAGGGCTTCGTCCATCTTTATCGTTGGCTAAAAAGTATAGGTACTAGAAAGAGTCATGTTGTTCTACTTAGAACTTTTGATATTGTGAATTGTAAAATATACCTCATTTTAGAACACGGGAGGAATGGGCCTGCGTAACTAATAAAAATACAATAAACAGGAAATATTGCATAAGTATAATGTAAAGTTCACCGTATTTAGTATTATTACTTTCCTTTAGTATGGTCACCCTATCCGGGTGAATTAACGGCCTGCGAGTAAAAATGAAATATTTTTTAAATTAGTAGATATTCATACAGCACACACATTGGTAATGTCATGTTACATCAGCATTTAAATGACTCTAGCATATGTACGAATATATATTTCCCAACATTTTCGTCCGGGTGAAACATTTTCTTATTCACACATAAGTAATTGAAGGTAAATAGATCGATCTGCTATCTCATACAATGTGAATTATCTAAGGTTTAGAGCTGTGAGTCGTGATGAATAATTATTAAGCGCGTAAAGGGTTTTCATGTCAAAAAAAATCAAAATTAAGTTTCCTTTTTCAGTACATATTCGTAATCGGTACTGAAGACTCTTCTTCAATATGTCGAGAGTCCAGAAATTCACTTGGCATATCTTTCGGTTAATATTATGATATTAGGAGCTAGTAGCTAGTAAACGGTTATGAGTAAGCTGGCGTGAAGTTGTGTTGTATTGCTATTGAGGTAATTGTGTATATAATAATTAAGGACGATTGAATGTAAAATATATCGTATCCACTTGAGATCATTCCGTTGTTATAAATAGAAAAACTTTCCTTCCAACGCTTCAAATACATTGTAAACAAGCTAATAGTATTAATGAATCAAAGTGCAATATTTATATAGCAAGCTTGACCGTTTCGTTACTAAACATAACGTACATACATAACCAAAAAATCAACAATTGACTTAGATATTTACAACTCAGTGAGGGGTCGTATATTATCCTGGGATTAGATTTTTGACAAAAAAATATTTCCTATGACGTTCTACGTATATTGACAATTAGTAAGCCCAGTTCTGTTGCAATCCAGTTGCAACAGAATCCAGTACCATTTCCGAACTGAGTCGGCATGGGAATGTACGTCTTGATCACGTTCTGTACGGTTTGTGATTCTGCTCGTTACACACAAGTAATAACAATTACGCAGATGACTATGCGCTTCGATAAGCCCTTACTATTCATTTATCCCCATTTTATAGAAGAACATATAAAAAGTAGCATACAAGTGCGACGGGTTTTTAAAAATAGAGACGTCCTATAAACTCAAAAAAATACGGACACCGCAGCGTTCCGTGCGACAAATGAAATGCTCCAATGATAATGGTCTCATGAACATAATAGTAACTGGGTTCGATGAAATATCATCAGCGTATCTTTTATGTCTTTTATGCGATGTTTTGCTCGATTGTTCCCGATATGCCGGGGAATTGTTTTCATTGACATCTGCGCTGAATTTCACCCGCGATTTTATATTAATGCAGCGTACTTAAATACGTAAATCCTCTGGCTTTTATGTTATATAAATATTATAATGATGGTATAGTATTGTTTTTGTGCTTGACATGAATTGTAATACTATTGTGGAGTAATCAACATCGGGATTATAAAATATAAAACAGTAAAAGCGTATTGTTAATGACCTACGTAAACAATTGTAGCATGATAATAGTTATGGATGACGTAAATCTGAATAGGCAAGTATATATATATATCTATTCCCACCCTTACACACTACGCTCCAGCGGACCACCAGAAACACAGAAATGCTCGAAACGTTACGTCAAAGCGATGACGTAGCAGCGGTATCATTGGCGCGAGAAGTAACTGCCTCACAAGTTCCAGATCGTGCCGAATTATTATACAGCAATATGAATATACAGATGTATATTCATATTGCTGTATAATAAAAGCCAATTGAACCATCCCATCTGTTATCCTTCTATCAGATGAGGAGGCTAAAGTGAAGGAGGAGGGAACACTTTTGCTAACAGGGAAAAATTGAAAATAGGAAGACCATTGCACTGATCGGAAGTTGGTGAGGTTGATCCGTGGTGCATAAGCCCTCTGGCAGCCCAAAGACGACGCTATTAAGCCATTTCAAATTGTTTACTCAATTATGATATATGAAACGGCAGATACAACTCATCTCTTCCAGCGGTAATATATTTGGAAAAGTTTTTAAATTAAGGCCATATTTTAGTAAGCTAGACATCATTGTGTAGTCCGAACGTCGGATGGACGCGTTGGCATATAACGCGTTCCCAGGCTATGCCCACAAGCGATTAGTGGTAACATCATAGGTAATTTGGTGGGTCTTATTGGTTTCGAGTGCTGTGAGACCTACAAAGAGTAAGCCAGAGCTGTATGGTACGTGTCAATGTCCTCCTCACCGTATTAATTCATTATTGTGTGCTCCGAACGTCGGATGGACGCGTTAGCATATAACACGTTCCCAGGCTATGCCCTCAAGCGAATAGTGGTAACATCATAGGTAATTTGGTGGGTCTTATTGGTTTCGGGTGCCGTGAGCTCTACAAAGGTTAAGCCCGCACTTTATGGTATGTGTCAATGTCCTCCTCACCACCGTAAAAATTTACTATTATGTGTTACGAGTCCCATACATCGCCCCTGCCCATACGATAATATTGGAGTGTTATAATATAATATAATAACTTGAATTGAAAAAAATACCAATTACACTGGTTACTTAAGTTTAGATTCTCTAACGTTAACGATTTTTGAAATTTACGCGAATGGTACACATTATAATAATACTACTTTGTTGCATTTTATCGCAGTTTAACTATTTTACAATCACGACTTTTTAAAAGCCTTATAGCTTCTACAAGCATGGGTGGACTGAAATAACCCGCGATGAAATCGGTTTAAGTAAAACTCATTTACGTGTTACCTATATGTCTTATGTTACACACACACAATAAAAATATTATAATGTGTAATTATATACAGTAATAAAACTATTATAATATATGACATTAGCATAAACTTAAGAAGTCATTTACATAGGAGTGCGTAAACATCAGGAATCAATATAATTAGTTTATCAACGATGCGTAATACATAATGTTATGACACTTTGTTACCCGTGACAAAGCACAAAGGGGAAATAACAATAGCAAAGCTCGGGGCCAGTGTAATGACATAATCAAAATGTCTATCGCGAATTTGCGCAAACAGGCTGCAGACAATACGCACGAATACCCCCGATAATAGGTCCGATACAAGGGGGAAGGCCAGGTGATTTATTACACCTTAAATGGATTGCTCGTTCTATATACTCGAAGTTTATGTAGTGGAATAGTATTACGTACAATGTAATTGTATAATTTGTACGTGAGCAATGTTTAAGACTTGAAGCCTTCATAGAAGCCGAGACCTTCGCACTGGTACTTTACAAAATATGTCAAAAATTAATTGAATTTCAAAAATATTAAGTTTTTTTTTTCGTTACCATGACAACAAATTCAATTTATGACAGAATAACGTCTCTTGGAATAATATTTTTTGCATTTGTGTAATGATTTAATTTATTATTTTTTTCACACCTTTGAACCACATCATGAAGATTTCATGTTGACCTTTAACGTTTCAGAAAATGTTCTATAGCTTATATTCATCAGAAAAAAGTAGGATTCTAATGGTATTTTTTTTTTCAAATCGGTCTAGTATCCTATTCAAGGTAAGCAAACAAACAATGTAACTCTTTATAATATTGATATAGACATACGTAGAATCGTTGCAATTTGAAATGAAAGGAAAGTGTGCAACGACATTCCGATTTATATTCAACTCATTCATCGGAACTTATGAAAAATTCATGTCTTTTGTATGTGATATTGCACACACGCACACAAGTGCACACACGTACACGTTCCATTTTATTTATTATTAAAAGAATTCGTTCGATATGGAACTTGCTCCATTCATCTGCACCGATATCATAATTTATTTAGCGCACTTTATAAAATTGTGTGTCAGCTCGGATATGAGACTGGAGTTTACTCCTTAAGAATGTTTACGAATATAGAAAGAAGGATGCGCAAGAAACGTGAGTGACGTAACTGCGATGAAGTGTTCGCTTAGATCAATATTTCACACCACTTTACTCCTCATAAACATTAGAATGTTTACATTACGAGCATATAGCAACAATTTGTATACAGACCAACCAACTGGGCGGGACGAGGTATGATACTCAAAATATATTTTCCGATATAATAGCAATCTGATTCGACCAAAGGGGAAACACCCCGTGCCTCAGTGAACTGTTTCCCTCTGGTCATAGTCATCTGTCATACCTTAAATCCCAATGATACATTAGGATATAGTACACTACAAAGCTGTATAACTATTCACAAAACAATTTCACTTTTGGAAACTTTCATCACCATTAGCCTGCGAGCCTCTTTGAACATCGCGCCTGAGAGATTTTTATACCTCTTGGGCAAAACTTTTGTATAACTGTTACTTCACCACAATGTAGTGTGAGCAAAATATCACTGTCATGATGACACGACTCGCAATACTTAACAACGCAATAGACTATTGCTTGTTTGCGTGCGGGAAAACCCGGGCCTATATATTTCACTTAATAATGCATACAGAATAACCGGAGAAGACTCGAACATTCCACAACAAGTCGTAGCGCTACTAGCACTTTACGAGCTCTACGAGACTTAAACGAAAAATGTAGGCGGAGATTTAAAGAAATCGCATCTGCGCTCGGCTGTCCCCATAAATCGCTTGCCTTGCTCCTGCCGCACCTGGCGTAATCTGCTGTCTTTACGTAGCTGGATTATATATATGACTTTTGTTTTATCTAAATGCTGCTGTATATCTAAAACATACGAGTTATACAAATGAAAGTTTATATGTTTGATATGTCCGCTATATTATCATATTTCAAGAATTAGGTATGTAGGGTATTAGCCGACCCGTGGCTGATTTGTAGGTTGTCAAAAATGTATTTATTCCATCATAAAAATATAACTACTTGTGACAATTATTTTTCGAGCCTTAAATATTTAAAAAAAAATTAAGTCTGTCATCTTTGACTTTAAGGCTTAACATTTTCTGTGATGAAGAAATGTTACTCTTTTTACTTTTGGCGATGGAGAGGATGGCAGACGCTATCTACCACCGCCAAATCATAATTAAATAGTTTTTGTCTTCCGCCGGGAACCTACAGATTCGTGACACAATGCACGAATTATTAATATTTCATTAAAAGGAGCTCTACTCCTTTTTAATGTTTTTTCATTTTACTTATTAAATTGTACACTGATTATGAAGATCTGATAGAACTATATTCTTCAAATATGGTATATGATGATTGAGGAACAATACGTCTGGAAGATAACAATTATACAAT
>JAFELO010000311.1:98505-136754 GCA_017140195.1 Eumaeus atala
GACTTCATACCCTAACCATTTTACTAACCAATACCAAAAACTCTATTAATTCCATTGTTGTTCTTGTACTATTTTGAGTCTGTCCTGGATTGTGAATGTGGAAAGACCAATTGAAGAAATGTATATAAAAGTTTAATTAAACCTTGATAATCCTTTAACTCTTAACCCTTGACTCTTCTTATAGAATTCCTATATAGAATAAATTGTAACATTCTGTACTGAACTATTATTACTAACGTGTAATTAACAATTCGCTGTGATTATGCCACTTTCTGTTGCTAAAAGGACTTCATAATCGTATTAGTACCTATTCCTGATAATAAATAGTATTAAATTGAAATTATAGAAACCGAAGCTAAGAGGGTCGAAAAGGGCGAACAAACGTAGTAAGGAAAAAAGCCCTTCACTTTGCTTGCTCCTCGGATTAGTCACATTCAGTACCCTTCCTTTTTCTTTTCTTAGTAGAGGAGGGAAACAGATCTGGTACCTTAAATTTGTCTATGCAAATATAAGATTGACACAGTGGTATTAATAAAATTTGTGAGAGTCTTACCGGTTATTTGGGTATGATGGATAGGTAGATATGCCACTGACATCTTAAATGCAAAAATTTGTGTTTGTTATTGTTTCATGCAGAAACTACAAAGCAGATTTGGTTAAAATTCGGCACATACAATGCAGAGTAAAATAACATCTGTTACTAGTTAATGAAGTTCTCGTCACGTCTTTGTATTGCCTTTTAACTCCATTGAAGTGTTACGTATTCCGCCAAAATGCAATTGCATCGAGTAACTTACATCTCTGTTACAATATTTGTGGATTTAATGTCGACGACGGAAAAACAGCGCTATGCTGGAGTCCGCCGACGTACTGACGTCACGGGTTATGCTCGATGATATGATAGGGAGACGGGGAGAGATTTTAGATTCCAGCGGGGTCTAAAGATAGTAAGACCGCGCAATACATATAATTTAATATACGACATCGTAAAATGACAGGTTAGGAAAAGCGATCAGTGTTATTCCTTATTGTTCTTGTCAGTAGACCATCATCGTTCCGTACCTTCTAGAGCGAATGGCTAATAGCCATGGAAGAAAGAAAACAATTTTGTTCATGCCTTTGAACGTTGGTTACTATTGTGCCTGATCAGTCATTGAAAGGATCGCTCCATACTGTTGCAGTTCAAATCGTGTAGCATTTCAGTATATTTAAAACTTCTCGTATTTTACAGATTACTCGAACGAATGCATATGATCGAGGTAAAGCTTTGCGGAAATATATATTGTGGCTCATAAAATTAGACTAAATATCAATCGACGATTCTTATTCGTTCATTTGAACTAACAAGAATTATTGTTCGATGGTTCTATTCATTAATAACAGTTCAAATTAACGAACTTGCAACTGTCGAGTATATTCGAGCGTAATTATACTTTCTTACCACCATAATGAGGCTCGTAATATTTGAAAAATCTCTTGCAACTGTGAAGTTTATTCAAATGTAATTATACCTTATTGTCATCAAAATAAGGCACAGAATATTTAAAAAGTAACTAGACGACTTATACCTAAATTGTCCGGTAGGAATTAAGAGCAATGAATAGTTCGAAGTAAGTGTAGAGAATTAATTCCTAAGATTTTTTCGTAAATGAAGTACACAAGACTAACATTAGTGGTCACTACTTATAAACAAATAACCGAATTGCTCGTTTGTGTCCTATGCAATAAAAACAAAACAAATTATAAAATGCGCGCCACACACACACATACACACACACACACATACACACACACACACACACACACACACACACACACACACACACACACACACACACACACACACACACACACACACACACACACACACACACACACGCACACACAACTTCCTATTTGAATGTTAAGTTTAAATGCTTCAAGAAATAATAATATTTGCTTCCCTTAACAATAAACATGTCAATCTAGAGATGTGATATTACAATATTTATGCGTGCCCCCTAACATTGCCGCCAGACATTTTTGATTCTCCGGGGATTTCTCTCAGAGATCGGGCCCTCTTCCCATGTAGCTATATAATGAGAGCTTGGCAGATTACCATGATATTGTCAAAGGATAATATAACCATTGCAAGGCCAAATAAAAATTCAATATATGCATGATGTGTAAAGAAAAGAAAGGAACAGTAATGAAGGTGTGTTATGTGTAAAATTTGTTAAATTCAAAATTAAGTACTAGGACATTGTCATTTAAAATTTCATATTTTTTTCGTATCTTAGGGAAAAATTGTCTCAAGCACTATATAATGTTAAATGTGATTTCTTCACAGTCAAACACTTGACTATAATTAGCTGTTCGTAGGTAGCTCGTAAGTCGCTATCGCGCACGTTGTTGTATTCCATCTTTTTGTCGTATTTTTTATATTATTCATAATTACAATAGTTGTTGTTTACTATTTATATATTATGTATGTATGTGTAATGTAAGGATTTAAAAACTTTAACAGATACTTACAAAGTAACAGTATATTTCGGGCATATTTTATTTTTGTGCATATATTGGGTATGTGAATATAGTAGGTACATTATTATATCACGTATATTTAAATTTATTTGAAATATGGCTATTTCAATTTACCATTTATTAGCGTTTGTCCCAACTGCTACCTTGTTAGTGTACATTGTTTCAGTCGAATTTTGTTTGCCTGGAAGGGATATAGTGGAGCGGTAAGACAGCCTTTTTTGTACATGTTGCTAATTAATAAGATCATTTTTTGTAATGTTATCTATATATTTATTATAATGAAGGAATTTAACGTTAATAGTGCAATTGTTGTATTCACTTTTTACAAATATTGTTTTAATCAGGTCTTCCGAGAATTTTTTTCGTTCCTCTTTCTGCTTACTTTACGTTATCTTTATAGAATTGTGATAAATGTGGCAGATTTTAGTCTCAGTTTATTTATGGGAAGTAAAATCTGTTAGCATTTATATAAATGATATACACACACAGGAATAAATAAATAAAATTTTGATGCTAAATCGAAACCGGTTAATTATATTAAATGAAATGAAGGAATTGTGGAAACAGTAAATATTTGACGGCCTGTTGGCTCTGTTGGTGGCTTTAAGTCCGTTTGCTACACTAGAGGTCACAGATTCTAATCCATAGAGGTCATTTCTATAGTAACAATCTTAAATATCTACAGTTTACACATCAAAAATTTATAAGAATATTAAATTTATTTCCATTGGTACCTGTAATGTGAGTTATTTTTATAGCATGCTGGCGGGCTTCGTGAGGAATGTAAGTCCGGTGGCAATTAGTTGAAAAGGAGGAATATGGGCAATGTATCTGCATATATTTGTTATTCTAAAGTTCATAGCGGTCGTAAGTCATAAATATTTCTCGTTTGACTTATACTTTTTATATCTTCTATCTGACCGCAAGACAGCAAGATATAGTAAGTTTTGTTTGCGTTAAACGGAACAACTAAACAATTCTAATTCTTTCTGCATTTTTAATAAATTGTGACATTTCAAAATCTGCCATCTCTGTCAACCCGGGAGGGAACATGATTTGGGGAATTAAATAAACCGCGATAAAAGCCATAAAATAAGATTGTATTGCAACATTTCCATAACTTTTATTAAATTGTGAAAACGGAGGAACACTTACAGAAAACACAATTAAGTCCCCACACACATCAGTAAACATATATAAACACAACACACAAAAACAACACAAACTCATTATGTAAAACATAACCTTTGTAGTAAAGAAATGCATCAAAATCATTTGCCATCCAATAATAAAAGTAAATCAAAATAAATATTTCATATACATAACAAAAACATTTGTCAACATATATATATATATATATATATATATATATATATGTTTTTGTTATGTATACAGATTCAAATTATAAACTTAGTAATTATAGTTAATTATAAATTGTTATAAAATTAATATATATTTAAATAAATAAACAGATGCATAAATAAACTGTAAGGGAATGGAAATAAAACGCTGAAAACAAAATATTATTGGGACTGATTCTAATGCGGCTCTCGGAAGCATAATTTGCGTCATTGAAGGAAAATTCTATCCCGATCCCTCAAGTATCTTATTTTCATAATAATGAACAACTTACGTAAATATACGAAAACAAATTATAACTACTTCCGGCAGACGAAGGCAACAAGTTCTTCGTATTGTTCACGATTTTGTAATGAGTTATAGGATTCGTGACTGGAATATACTACTTTCAAAGTTTAACTATAACTCATCAAATAAACATACTTATTACTTCGGTTTAATTTAAGCTCACAGCGAATTAAGAAGCTTTTACTGAATTTATTGATCCTCAGTGGCACCTACTGCCACCAGTATGAGGACGCCTTTTTACGTCGTTCGAGCAGCTAAAGAGAGACCATCTTTTAGGAAATGTAGTGATAAACGTCGTCTTGAAGTTACACTTCTTTTGGTGCGTATGGGAAAAATGTTGAGGGAAATTCTACGACCGAAACGGAAACTGGTAACCCTATAGTCTTAAGCATTTTAGTTTCTCCCTCGTGCCAAAGAAGTATAACTTCTAAGGCGCGCCTTAGGATATTTAAATAAGTACACACATACTTTTTTTTTGATAAAGTAATTAGTTCAAACTATTTCTTATCTCTCTCCTCCGAGAGGAACATATAAAATAGTAATCTTGCAAAATGCGTAGATATTCAACTTTTTCTTCGCGTATTTTTAATACACGTGAAGAATAAAAATCACATCACTTTTTAAATGACTTTCGCTAATGGAGGAATTTTAAATTTAGTAGAGTTGAAGATTATGTGGCGAAGACGTACAGATAACTGTTTTTTTTTTTTTGCATTAGGTCTTATTCTTTATACTAATAAGCACGCATACATGCATTTACTTGTGTAAAATCATACCTACAGGGGCATCAGTCTCGTTACCTAACTATATGTGTGCAATAATTACATTAAAAACATAAAACAATCCAATTTCTTCGGTAGTTTTCATTACTGCCCTCTCTTTTTTTTTCTCGAATAATGCTATAGATTTTTGTAGGGTGTGCTTGTCGAAAGCTACAAGTTACTAAGTACTTTTCTATGTAGCTTTTTCTCTATCGGATACGACGTGAAGTATGGACTGCAATCACCAAATATAATATGGAATTTTCGCCATTATTACACCACATTTTATGTAGTGAACGTTGTGGGTTCGATGATGATAAAAACGATTTAGATGTAATTTGCAAAGTGAAATTTTCATATGCCATCCTCATTATTAACTTCTCAAAGTTTTGTTGATAACGGTGTTTTTCCACAAAGTTGGAAACTTCAAGAAAAACTGGAACGAGCTTACGAAAGGAGGGCGAGCAGGGAATAAATCTAAAAAAATTCAAACCGTTGCGAGGAAACGAATCCACATTTATAATTTAAGAAGGGGAGAGCCCCCTAAAAAGCAATTTCCTATCTAGCAACTTATACTGTTGGGAGATGATGGGGTTTGGCGAAAAAAATAATTTCACCTCTATGGACATCATTGACAATGACAATGGGGTGTTGACGGGTTAGCAAACATAGTGTCGGGGGACATTGATTTATTAATAAGATGATTACTTCTTTTTAAACCAGCCTAGCCCACAAGAGGCAATGTTACCGAACACTTTAATGACAATTTTTTTCTATAGCATAAGGAGGCAAACTAGAAATCGGAGCCTTTTGATGACGACCGACGCTTATGGACGTTAGCATGACTGTTACGCAGTTGCCCTACCAACAGGGGGGGGCCCTTACTATTAGTGCGCGTCACCATAAAGCACATAATTTGTTCGCAAGTAGCACAGACTGATTTTTTATTTATGTAGTTAGTTATTTATCAAAAACGCACAATACTTTTTTTCGGCTAAATCGGCCATGTGTGAGAGCGCAAGAGCGCAGATCGTATGACGTTACACAAGCTTTTATGCAGACAAGAGTAAACTCTCAATTTCCTCATTTCCTACACGAATGGGATGATAATTCAACACAGCTCCTGAGATTAGTATGTTCTGGCAAACAAACAAACTCTTCAGCTTTATTTTTATTTACTATAGATATTCAATACTTAGCTTAAATTTAAGCTCGGCATTTCGATAAAAAAAACAAACAGACGCCAAATCGTTACCAAACCATAAAAATGCAAACCACAATTAATAAAATGTTAGGTAGGGAGGGGTAACGGTATGAACAAAGCAAAAAAGTATTTCGAGGATGAGAGAAATCGACAAAAAATGGCGTATATTTTTCCATCTCTGATATCAAAGCCGAGGGAATAGAGGGTGAAGGGAGACGGGAAATGCGCAAACAATTAGTACGAGCTTTTTGTGCTCATAGGGCACCCACAATAGCACTTTATGGTAACGACAGTTCGCTCCCATTTTAAAAATGCGCCAGCCTGTTGTGAGCCCTGCACTCTGCATCTGTTACATTTACACCATATAAATGTTTTTTGCCACTTTGATAGGTTGTAGGCTGTTTTACTTGTAAATCGACGATTTACAGACTAGTTTTACATTTGAAAAAGTGTTTTAAATTTAAGAAAATATATGGTGTGTTATGCTATAGCTTTACTTTATATATATAGAACGTGAAAGTAAAGCTAGAAAAATGATCTATGGGGGAGTGTGTAAATGTAATTGCATGTTTATAGAAATTGAATTAATTAACGTAACTGATGACAGAACCGCTAAGGACTATATCATGTTTGGTAGACCTATTTGCTGACGTTAAAATTTTTTTTTCTTTATAACTCTACTTTGAATATAGACATTTTCATTTCGGTGATGAAACATAAATTATCAATTTATTAGCTCAAGTTAGTTAGTATTAAGACCTGAATGACCGCTAATTTATCACTTAATAAAAATAAAAAATGTGTCATGGTATTTGATGCACTCCTTCAAAATAGTCCTGTAGATTTTATTAATAAAGATCAAGTGAGTGATATTTTATTAGATGGCGATTATAGCGCATGCTATTATAATTTGCTTTTAACTGAAAGATAGACCCACTAGGTTGCGCTGCATTTGATGTAACGCCAATTTATTCGTAGTAAGCAATAAATTACCAATTTCTCTCTTTATGTAATAAATGATTGCTGCTTGTGAAATAATTTACACGTTTACAACTTAGATCGTGATGATATTGATTGATGTTCAAGAGCATGGTGCAGAAAGGAACCGATTAGCAAGGGCTTAAGTGACAAGAGCCAAGCTCGTAAAGAAATGGTGGTGATGTGGAAGTTTTTCAGCTCCTCTTTGAAAATGAGTCTGTGTCAATGTTCACATGTGAAAGATCGAAAGTATGAATAATAGAGAATGTCGATACGTAATGATCGTAATGTGAAGACACTCACGTCGAGAATCCCTGAAAAAGTCGAAATATGATGTAGTGTAGATGGTTTCGCGGCATCGCGATCGCAAGTCATACCGTTCTCCATGGATGTTTTGGTGCGCAAAGAATTTGTAAAGCGTGAACTCATTCGCGATCATTTCATTTCGCTGCCGTTCGCGACTCGATTGTAGAGTGCCATTTGTTTTACGTCGCGCGAATCGTGGTCGCGTCAATTTTCTCACTATGGCAGGTATACACGTACACTTTATGTAAATACTGAGTGCCTATTTTAATAGATATGCACTAGGTGAATACTAATGCACGTGTACGTCTCATCGTTAGACATATTACGATACTATAATCATTGGTGTCGAATCAGAGGCGGAGTCAAATTAGTGGCAAATCAAAATTTTGCCCAGCTATGAACAGTATAGTAATTTAGGTCCAAATTGTGGTATAAAATATCCAATTGAACCGAAAAATTATATCACGTGCTTCGTGAGCCAACAAAAGTTTAAACGTCTTTACTAATCTTATGACAACAGAAACAAGGAAATAATGTTGTGAAAAAATTCAAAGTAAGTCCTCTTTTAGCTGCAGAAATTATTGGTAGCTAGTAGTCCCGACAGACGTTGTTCTGTCATAAACTGAATTTGTTGTCATTATAACGTGTAATGTTTACGAGGCAGGCGAGGAAGAATATTGTAAAATTTCGTTACATTATTCTTAAATCAATTAATTTTGGCCACATTTCTTGAAATATCCTTGAGACGTCGGGATGGACTGTTATTTTTGTTGTAAATTGGATTCGGTGTCAACGTTACACGTTGTTCTTTTTTTTTGTATTTTTGGGAATGAATGTATTTTTGCCAAATTTTCTAAAATGTCTGTGTGTTCAACTCGACTCAACAAGCGAAGGATAAGTAACAAATTTCCGTTTTATAAGTTTAGATTGCTTTCAACCTTTATGAGTCATTTGTTACTATCCCTCTGGCTAGTCTTTTAATACCCTTGTCTGACTGTTTGACAAGGGTGTTAAAAGCCAGATCACTTAGACACGGCGAGACAGGCGCGACGGGCTAGCTTCTCATATCGTAAATATTTTTTAACCTTACACATTTTTTTTGTATTGTTTCTCTTTTATTTCTTTCAGATTGGCGTCCATAAATATTCAAAAAATCAGGATTGATGGGTTGAGCCATTCGTGCATTCACTTACTACAGAAACACAGATGCATAGCCGGCAACTCGATAATACAATGAAAACTTTTTAGTCATTAAGCAACTTTTTAGTTTTATTAGGGTACTTTTTGTTCAACGACCCAGTAATGGCGCAACATCCAGGAATATCACGTAGTGCGCGGAGTACAGTGCTTTGGCTAATCGTGGGTGTTCTTGTATATCTAGTGGACTTATGAGTTGTGAATGTGCTAGGACACTTCTGCCTACCTCTTCGGGGATAATAGGCGTGAAGGTCCTTTTTTAATTTTTGCGCGGAATAAGGATACTCATAACTAAGTATGGGTTACCACATCGTTCATTTATTATAAATGATTAATGTATAGGTATAGGTGAATAACAAGTGATTAAAATAATAAAGGGAAGAGGAAACTCATATTTCACATTATAACATGAAATTCATTAAATATAAAGGACAATATATATCAATGATATTGTCTGTAGAATTACACTCCACGCTAGCCTAGCCCTGTGCTATGAACCGCAAGGATTTGTGTTACAGCTACTAGACAACGGAAATATATTTTATATTTTTATAAATTTAAGAAAATTTTAATATTTAAGATATATTGTCTTACAGAAATACAAATAATGCATATATTAAGATCCATGACCTATGCGGGGTTCCAAACCGCGACCTCTGTTACCAACTGTTAACGACCGTCACGATGACAACTGAGCCAGCTGGTTGTCTAACATTAGTTGAGTTTAGCGTAAATTGTTTAACATTTACTTATGACTGAGTGTTAAGCATTGCTTTATTATTTTCTTGAAAGCATTATTATTAATTACAAATTTATTACACCAAACAATACAATTTCAAAGACTGACAGACTCATTTTGCGTAATGAAGTTACTCACAGAAGAAGCCCCAATAAATATATAATATTCTAAATAATGTTTACGTATAATCTAATTTTTAATAAATATTAAAATTATATCTATTGTGAGTGGCATTCAGTATGACTTATTGTTTGCTTTTTTTCCTTAAAAATTGTCCCTCTTCTTATAAGGAGCTCAACCTAGCCTACAACATGCCCGAGTGTAAGAGCAGTACCATTCTGTTATTAAGCTGAAATGAGCAGGCACGACTGGGGGATACCTCATAATGTTTTCGTGTCATCGACAAAGTCAATTTAAAGACGTGGGTTCGTTTGATAAAATCTATCGCGCGTGATTTCCACACGCAATTCCACCCCCGTTTACCAGGATTGTTTTTTTTTTTTTGCAAACCGTCACGGTGGTTCTCAGATCATAAATATCGTTTGGAACGGATAGTCTACGTCTATTTCGATTTTAGTTTTATTTAAGTAAAATTGTTCACGATATTGACATTCACATAATTTACGAATAATAAATAGTTTAGATCAGTCTAAAACAATTCTAAAATAAAGGATCAATCGCATCATCTGACCCTACATATTACAATGCCCAATTTGGAACAAAGGCGTGTCAAGGTCCCGGACTGTTGCCGACATGATTCCCTCTCTAACAGATCCGGAGTCACTACACTACCCCAAGTCGTTTGAGGGCTTCCCTGAGATTTTAGTGATATAGTATTATGATGAAATGCTGCGCTTTGTACACCACAAAGCGCAGCATTTCATCATAATACGTACTAGCGAGTTAAAACCCCCACACTGGTCGCCGAGCAAACCATGTATGCTGACGCAGCGTAAAGCTTCAGGAATGAGATTTTCGTTGCAATGTATAAAATTGATTCATTTCGTTGTAATAAAAAAAAACGTTGTAATAAAAATAAATTTTCTTTTATAGGCCCGTTTAAACAATTTTTATTCAGTCGGCCAACTTAATTCTACTTGGCTTATACCTGTGAGCATGATGCTGAACATGACTTTTTAGTTTTTGATTATAAAAAAATTACTTTCACCTATCTCTTTTACTCAAATTTATTTCACAGTGTTATCACCTTTCCTATAAAAATGATTTTAAGTTATTTCGTGTAAAATAAAGAATAAGAAACTAGATAGAACGTAGACTATATAATAAAATAATGATAGTAATAATATCTGTGGACTTATTACACCACGTTAGCCCAGTCTTGTGCGAAGTACCGTAAGTACTTGTGTACAGGAAATTTTCTGTATTTAAGATTTTTACTATAGAAATACATAATTATGTCTTAAGTTTACGCGAATGTTACTCATTAAAATAAAACTATTTTTACGGATTCTATCGCGGTTTATTTAATTATTTAGCTAGCCCAAAGTTTAAGAAGCCTTACAGCAACCATGGTCACAGGTGGACTACTGTGATCCGTGACCATGGTTGCTGTAAAGCTTCTGAAATGCGGGCTAGTTAAATAATTAAATAAACCACGACAGAATTCGTAAAAGTAGTTTTGCTGTAAATAGAATGACATGTGATACGTAAATAACATTCATGACCTAGGCGGGATTCGAACCAGCGACTTCTTGCGTAGCACGCGCCACGTTACAAACTGACGTTACAGCCTGTCGTCAAAATTGTTATATAGTTTCTTATTTTTTCTTTTATACACCAGCGAGCCTTCATATTCCTAAGAAATCAAGGAAGTGGGTGACACATATGCTCTCAATATATGTATTATAATTTCTCGAAACGCGTAATAATTTTTTTAAATAAATTTATAAATAAAAAATAAATAAATTTACGTTTCTTTTGCGTCGAGGGTATAAAACTGTAAACTGAAGTAATACTTCTTATTCTTCGGAAAAAAAATGTAATCTATGAGTATGTTAATCTTGCCTCATGTTACTGGTAGAATTGTGTGCATAGCTTATTTTATGTTGTCATTCTTCATTTAAATGTAATACTAAAATAAAATTTTGTATTCGCTTCATTTGATATACTTAACGGCTTATAATTAATGCTAAGCCAGCACGACTGGGGAGGAACCTTTCAGTCTCAAGACGTTGTCGTAAGTGACAGTGTTGTTGCATTTTGTGTGGATTGTGAGTATCCGGTGGCTTCTTAGAATAGAGGGGCAAGATATCTGGATAATAACTATGTGGATGTATGTTAGCGCTGTTAGTTTTGAAAAGGCTCTAACTACACATTTGCGCCCTATACTATAAATAGTGATTACTCACCATTTTTCCTTGTTTCCTATAGCCATAAATCTTGAAGTGCACTTTCGCTTCTCGTGGTGGTACTTAAAACTCTTTTTAGGGTTCCCTAACCAAATGGCAAAAAACGGAACCCTTATAATTTCCGTCCGTATGTCATAGACGCTTCACTCGGAGATTATGGATTTGAAATTTACTATATAAGAGTATTTTATTAGCCGCTACAATATGATGTAGTATTATTTTGAAAAATAAAAAAAATGTTAAGACTAGCACAACGTACATGTCACTAAGTTTTCTTTTTATTTGTAAAATATTCCATTGACTTGTTATTCAGGTGTATTTAACAAATTAATAAAATGAAATAGTATTTACCAAACGTAATAATTATAGAAATTTTTACTTAAAATTTTATCGATATTCATCTTATTGATATGCAAGAATTGAAATACGGATTGAAGTCTTTCTTTTTTATTAAAAAAAAATAAGCACTGGCAATCGGAAAGTGAAGCGGATCTTCGCTGCGTGAACGTATTCGATCTCATGCATTTAAATTCAGAATTAGCGAAAAGCTTGGCCACAGACTTTTTCTAAGGTAAGCAACGACCTCTTTTAAAATCCTTCTTAATACCACTTTAATTGAAAACGTGATTGATTAAATGGCCTTCGTTAAGGAATCGAGGTCCGGACATTGGAGTAATTTGTATAAAAATATGTATACATGATTGGATTTTACGCTCTTTCGAAGGGTACAGAATTGAATGCTTTTTAAAAGTACTGGAGGAAAATTCTCGTAACTTCGTTGTATTTTTTATATTTTTTACTCTTATGCCTATAATGATTGCTCGATTTTATGAAACAAAGTCCAACGTAAATACAAAATCAATACTAAACATTATTTTCATATATTTTGTATTCTTATTTTGTTATTTTGAAGTTATTGTGCTGTGTTTTGTTATTGCAAACACAGCACATGACGTGACAACCGACTGGCTCGGTTCGTAACGTAGCGGTTAAACCACATGTTACGCCAGAAGTCGCGGGTTCACATCCCGCATATTTCATGGATGGATATATATGTATTTCTTTAAAAGAATTCTAAATCTATAACATTCCTTAACTTATAAACGCATTATATGTGTCGTTGTCTAGTACTTGTAATACAAGTCCCTACGGTTTGAAGTAGGGGGTGGGTGGTAATATGTACATTATATTACTAATATAAATATTTTTTGTCTATCTATCTAGCCATAAGAAAACAAATTGATTACGAATAACTTTCGTATAACTAATACTTTAGAATGCACTTGCTTATATCCTCTTTGAATAACGGACAAGTAAACTGTTTATTTCTCATATTGAAGTCTGAAGTTTACGCGGATATTACTCATTACTATGAAACTACTTTTACGGATTTTATCGCGGTTCATTTAATTATCAGGGGTGTTTTATATCAGGTGTATGTTCTTTAACACGACATATGGCTGATATTAGACACCGACGTGTTACAAAATCTGCGGTTTGTGAGCATTCTTCAATTACATTAGACTTGATTCCTGTCATTATATTATATTTGATAAAGCGCAAATCCTCTTTAGAGAGCACCAATTCCTTTTAGGAATGCCTCAGTTTCCCTCAGCTTGGGACCCAGTGATTCTTATCATACATAATCAAATCAAAAATCTAAACTTTACGCCTCAAGACAGCAAGTATAATAAGTATTGTTAGCGTTAACCGGTTAACCGGTTAATAGCGTTAACAAATAGCGCATGCTAGGTACCGGTAGGACTTGTGTTACAGGTACTAGACAACAGAAATATATATAATATTTATATAAATTAAATAAAGTTTCGATATTTAAGATTTTTATTATATAAATACATATAATACATGTATAAACATCCATGTCATAGGCGGGATTCAAACCCGCAACCTCCGGCGTACCACGGGGCCAAGCCGTCACTAACTAAACCAGCCGGTCGTCAAAAATAGTAATTAACAATTAAATGAACCGCGATAAAATCCGTAAAAGTAGTTTTAATATAATTTTTATTTTTCTTTAATTAGTGTCAAATTTTCTAGTTATGAAGACGACTATCAATCTCTGCACAATATAATGGATGATAAGAATAAGTCAGCATCTAGTTGCCCATGGGATTTATCTGGGGTATAATCCATAATGCGAGCTCCAAGTGAGTCGTGATTCCAATTTTTTATTCCTGACATGGGTCGCCAATAGCAATCAACATATCTTACCTTAGACAGTAGCGCCGCATAAATAATCTGCCCCAAGACAAGTCGCCTTTCCTTGTTCGAGAGAAAAAATATCTTTCACAAAATGGCGCTAGGAGCTCGGTTCCTTACATTTCGTAGTTCCCTAGAGGACGCCTTGTTATGGAGCGTTCCGGAGCATGAATGCTTTAGAATGTCTACTATACTGATTTGTACTTCATAACTATGTTTTTGTTTTATAACCTTAGCATGATTCAATTCATGTTCTGTAATTTTCTTTTATTAAAAAAGTTGCGATATAACGTCGTGAAAAATAAAAGGAATTAGGCAAAAGTGTATGCCTAATTTTTTTTTTTTTGCAAATTGAAAAAAAAATCTGCGGTATGTAATAGTATATAGTTTAAATTTATTTATCGCATGAAACAGTAACTCTGAACTTAGCGTTATGCTGGTCAATATCTCATGCGCGCCTTTCCCTTCGCAATCGTGTTAATTGTTAAGGAGTAAACCATTTAGGAGTATTAAGGAGTAAACTATTCAGTTTTATACAAAACAAAGTTAATTTTCATTTTGATTTTTCGGCCTCGTTTCTCTATTGTTCATAGAGAAAACCGTGAAATAGCACAAGTTCAGTGGCTGATAACAACCACGCAGGAATAATACAGAAATGTCACTTTGTACAGTGATTTCTGGACTCAACTATCAAAATACTCAAACAATTTCCTACAGGGAACTCCCTGAAGGAAATTGTTGGAACTCTTATACACTTTCTATATTTTAATGAAGGAAAGAGAATGCTTACACAAAATCGATCCGCTAGGCCGAAGCCCCGGGCATTAGCTCTTTTGCAAAGGAATTAATTTGATGGATAATATTTCGTGAGCATTATAGAAGTTGTCGATATTTGATAGCGATATTAAATAACGACGGCTTATAGAAGCTATATAACAAAGTCTCCTAAAGCTCGCTGTCTGTATTTGATCGATTTGCTCAAAATCTATTGAACGGATTGCGATATAAATTTCACCAATGAACACAGTGATTTCTGAGGAAGGTATAAGTGTATAATTTGTTAAGATAAAAATACGGAAAGTGTTTTTCCACGGGCGAAACCGGGACGAATCGCTAGCTGAATAGAAAATGAACACAACATAATCCAATTCTTTTTTCCTTTATAGCGGAACAGACGAGCACATGGGAATCTTCTGATGACTCCCAGCGCCGTTTCACAACCACCATTGCTAAGCAGATGTGCTATTCTTCTTTCCATCTGCACTACAATAGGCCATCGGCTACTCAGAAATTGCACGAAATGCTACAGTGAAGATGTCATTTTTCAGCGGAATTACACTACAACTGGCCTGTTTCCGAGCTATGTACTTATAAATCATTAAGTATTCGCTTATAAATCACCCAGCCAAATTTCTAGATACCGTCCAAAACCAATTTTAGCGGCCAACTATCTGTTTATTAACCTAAATTCAATATTTAGAGACAGAACAAATTACATTCACTTGTTTGACGCGGTATGTAACAAGGCTGAACAGCATTTCGATAGAATTAATGATACTAATTAATATTCATGAAAATCTCAATCGAATACTGCTATGGTTCGAAAGGAATAGTCTGCCTTTGGACCCAAATAAATCCAAGTACATGATGAAAGTGGAACAAAACTTTAATTATCTAAACTTCAGTTCACAAATAAAGTGCTATTAATGAGCCTGTAGAACGGGTATGGGAAGCACGTAACCTTTAACTGCAAATGCATTTGGCCCACATAGCTTTAGTCTTATGTACCTTTCATTTTTGCAATATTTGTTTATTATGTGTGGATTTATGCAAATAAATATATTATTTCTTTCTTCTTTGCTTTCAAAGTATAGGTACCAGTCCACGCGAAATTGATTGCGAGCAAACTGAGAGAAGATCTAGGAAGGGGAGCCTAGGCTCGTTACAAGAAACCCTGTCCTCACAGACAATATTAAAACACAGTGGCTAGCACAATAAGGACTCAACGCTAACGATTTTAGCTCCGTCTCATGGCCTTATGATAAAAAGGAGCAATACACGTGCTCAATCTCAAAATAGCATTAAATAACGGTTTAGCTCTATAAAGGCAACGGATACACATAGTACATATATTATTTTGAAAATTTAATGTTTAAACAGTATGTCAATAAATTATAATAATATTTTTTTATATTATAGAGGAACAAACTAGAAGTCGAAGCATTTTGTTAACTTCCGACGCCCACGAACTTCCTCATAATAGTAATGTAAATGCATCGTCCTTTTTTTCCCATCCCCTCCAATGGGCCACCAGCTATTTACTATCACTTTAACCGGAATCATGTGAGCTCCCTTGTCGTGCCCGCTCAGTTTCGCTGCATTACAGTATTGTAAAACCTCTTTTTTATAGAATAGGAATATCCACATAATTACTATAATATGCCGATGCGTTGTCCTCCTCCCCCACCCAATGGGCCACTCCGGATACTCCCAAAATGCGACACTCAGGTTGTCACTTTACGGCGATATGTTGTGAGCGAGAGGTACCTCCCCGGTCATGCCGGACCAATTCCGCTGCATAGGAGGCTGTAGTGTCATGCACTATGCATGTCACTACCTCCACATATGGAGCATGGCACTGGCTATTCCTAAAAGTAGTCCTAAGGTATCATGCACTATGCATGGTAGTACCTCTGACTAACATGTAGTGCCATGCCGTATAGTATCTATATTAATAAAATAAATCATTACCTTTTGTGCTTTCCACGGCGAAATCCATTCGCCATAGGAGAAGAGCGACGTACACAGTGAGATGCATTTTGTTTTTGCAAGGGAAACGCCTATTATGGCAACAAAACATGTCCACGGAATGTTTTGGCACTAATGCCTAGTAGGGTTGAGTACGGTAACATCAGAACGTTTTCGATAAGCCAGATAACCAATATTAGATGACAAATGTACTTTCTAATACAAACAATGACCTGGGAATAAAATTATATCTTAAATATTTTAACTAATCACTTATTATCTATTATGTGCATTAAAAAAGTCAATTTATCAAAGTCTTTTAAGACATTAAAGTTGTATTTTTTAATGAATGATAATTTTTAAACTGGATTTTTATGATTTGATTTAGATATTTCTACAATTTTAAAACTTTCGACGCACGTCGCATCTGAAACAAAAAGAAAGATTTTTATGAATAAAAAAATTTTTATAACACATACGAAGGACTATGAACGATTTGCCTTGTATATAAATACTATAGTGATTGCGAACCATCTCTTCTAGGTTTGGTGAATTTCCGCCCCCTTAGCAGGTCGAGCATCGAGTAGGATACGAGATTAAAAACTCATTCAAACAGTATTAACTTTCCTGATTATTACTACAAAAACACTATAACTAGCCCCTTAGCTTAGCGTCAATCTTTATAGGCGATATCCTGAATACTGTCAGTGGCATAGAACACAACTATCATTTTCCAATCACATAATCAATGTAGCACTTAACACCACAATAACCATTAAACATAGATCCGGAATCACCTCATCCACCTTAAGGCGATGAGGGCTTCAATGTTGTTTTTGTGGGGTCGGGTTATCTTACTAGGTTATTCATAATCCCCATACTGGTCACCAGCCTACACAACGCGTGTCGATGCAGCGTAAATGCTTTCCTTATGTTAAAAAACAACCATTATACTTCAATAAAATCATCTCACTATACACATTTCAGCCCTAATAAGGTATAATAAATAAAATATGGCAGGAGCTTGTACACTACGTGACTTCTCTTTAAAGCGGCACAAAACTCTACTCAAGCCCAACTTCGACTCTTACAAAGATACCATAGGATTAAATAACGATTAGACCTTAAGGCAACGGATACCCATAATAAATATATTATTTTTAAAATTTAATGTTTACACAGTGTGTCAATATATTATTATAATATTTTTTTATATTATAGAGGAATTATATAAAACGAGAAGTCGGATCCTTTTACCCACAAACATAATAGTCATGCGGCGTCATCCTTTACTCGTCCAGGCCACTGGCTCTCTGTCGCTTAACACCGGAATCATGTGAGAGAGAGCCTCCTCCGTCGTGTCAATTTCGCTGCAATACAGTAGCTAAATTTATTGAAGTATATGATACTTGTATTATTCGCAAACAATGCGCTTAATAATGTGATAATACCACAGATATTATTTTTATCATGGTATACACATATATTTGACACTACACGTAACAAAGTAATCATTGAAAGCAACGAACACAATGGCTTCAACATTTACTGCTCTATTTAAGGCTAAATGCTAAATTCAATTGAGGCACACAAACGGTTTCGAAGCATTAAACGTTAAACGTGACCCAAACGGCTAAATCTACTTTAGCATTCAGACTAACTGTAATACAGGTTAAATGTGAATGAGTGTGAGATATTTTACATAGCTTATGGGACAAGAGCTTTAAACACTAGAAGACAAGTGATTCTTTTTTAAGAAAATAGGGGGCAAACTAGCAATCGGAGCCGTTTTATGACTACCGACGAACATTACCATGTACATACGCACAATGGCTATGCCAATTCGTTGCCCTTCTTTCCTCCTCCACTGCAATGGACTACCGACTAACTATAAAAAACCGCAGGAATCGCGACACAAAATATGGCACTTTAAATCAGTATCATGTGCGCGAGAGGTACCTCCCCCATACTGCCGGATAATTAGGAGGGTTAGTGTCTTCACTAATCATATGATTTACATATCTTAACATACAAAAAAAAAAATATAGTACAGGGGGACAAAGAACAATCAGAGACTTTCAACGATTACCGACGCAAATGAACTGCACACAAACCGCACGAAATGCAACACCGTTGGTGCCACTTTACGGCGGAATCAAGTGAGTCTGTCTCACAATATTGTCTAATCACATATATATTAACGTCTACACGTTACATAAATACTTGACACAATATTTAATACATAGCTCTCCTTCCGAAATAGCCGGATAAAAAGAACGAAATATGTATGTAGTGAAAGAACCTGTATCAAATTATAGACATATGCACATATGATACATTTTTCTGAATCAAATATAAAGTACACAACCTGAACTCACCAATTAGCCAAAGCAGATTTGCCCCGTAATGTTAAGAATTAACGTAGCGCCATTCAATTTGAAAGATCAACAAAATATTCCGACATACAATTGCGCAATGTTTAACTGTTGATAAAACACGAAATTGCCGCTATGCACGTCTCGAGATGGATAAAAGGGTTATGAAGATTACAACGAGTTGTTGGTATTACGAAAACATCTCTAATGTAGATATCAGATATTTTGTGTATCTTTAGAAATGCTCGAGAAATCTTTTATGTGATACAAAACCGTAATGTTAATACAGTGGAATGTAACGAACTTACTTTACTTGTTTGTGTATTGTTGTAAATGTAGTTATAATGTGTTGGTTTTTTTTTTGTTGACGCGGAGAAACGCATTTCCGCGCTTTCTCAGGTCCTGGGTTGGGTCCAATGGTGTGTGGGGCTCGGGGCCCTACATAGCGTCGAATAAACATAAAACACACCGCAAGTGCCTTCAGTGTCGTCTCTGGTGACGTGCCCCGGAACATCAAATCATTATGGCACCTCGACGGCCAGTCTCTTAGAGACCAACGCCACCTCCACAGATAGAGATGACCCGCACCAAAGGATGCAATGGCGTGAGGTTCCCATCCTAGCCCCTTTCCCCGTGCGCAAAAGTGGCGCCTCCTTTTGCTCTTCTGTCTTTTGCTTTTATGTGATAAGTAAAAATAAAATAAAAAATAAGACCCACACACTTCACTTCACACTGATATCCGATCGGCGTCAGCGATGATACCGATAATAAGGCTATCGCGAGGTAAGAAAATCCACGCAAAGAATGTGACAAGATGATAAGCCTTTCATATTTTTAATTTAGAAGAATAATAATGAAGATGGTGGTAATAATATCTCATTGTACATATTATATATACACGTTCCTTGGCTATCGCTCCGAGTGATAATCTGATCACTTATAGGTAAACATAACATAATGATTAGTAAAACAAAAGCAGTAATAATAAGAATAACAATAATATTGATATTTTTTATGAATGATAAACTAATGAAATATGATACCAATTGCGCTTATATATACATAGTTATATTATTATAATAATTATTTTTAACGTACGTTTCCAATATCACACGAAGAATAAGCTCGCTGAAGTGGCAATGGGCTGGTCACAAACTCAGGAGATCATTTGGCAGAGGAAAACGAAGTGTTGGTCGATCGTTCGCCAGGTAGGAAGACGATATAAGTGCAGTAGCCGGTCCGTGATAGATGCAAGTAGCAGGAGGTCGGTCGTCTTCATTGAGAGGCCTATGTCCACCAGTGGACCAATAAGGGCTGATAGCCTATCAATACACATTATAGAACTAGGTCCCAAAAAACAGCATGTATGTATGTAATGGATTTTCTCAAAATATGCTAAACAGATTGCCACGCATATTTCACTAATGCATAAATCTATTCCGGAGGAAAGTTTTAGTGTATGATATGTCAGTGTTTTTTACTAGTGATGGTGGGGTGGATCGCTAGTTTTCAATAAATTTAAAGGCGTGATACACAACACTTGCTACAATGTGTAGAATAAATATCTTGTGCATATAGGTAATTATCTCGTGTCATAGATGATAAGGACTCGAGTTTGAGCACCGTTTCGAACCAAAAAATGTTGGTTGGGTTTTCATCTGTTTGGGTTCATGTATAATAGCAGCCCGAGTCAAGAAATTGGATGTGTTTACATCCCCGTATATCGGATAGTAAGCTACCAGACTGTCGTTCTATCGAAAAAGGAATAGAAAAGTGCATTTGTATCCGTAAAATATCTAAAAATTATAATGCATATAAATATTTATATGCAGAATAATTTGTTACCTAAACAGGATAAATTACATTACAAATGACGTCTCTATGAGATGGTCGCAGTTTGTCCAGCAATTAGTTACACTGTTTAATCTATAATAAAATTTATAATTTATTTTGTATGAGGTAGAGGGCAAACGAGCAGGTGGGTAGTAAAAACCGCCGCCATTAGACACCTGCAAGACTAATCGTCTTATAGAGGCGTTACCGGTTTTTAAGGAATAGGTATGCTCTTTTCTTGAAGACCTCAAATTATGATGGTAAATAGTGTAACTAATTGGTGGATATAAAAAAGTTAAAAAGTTAATATATTTTTGATATACGGTCTATTCGTTGTCTCTTTTTAAGTCACTTTCATCAAGCTAGTCTCTCTTCACACTCTACAATTAATTATACTATTTAGGTTTGATGACTTTTAATAAGATTAACGTCATGAGGCATACATTACTGCGGTCATTTTGGGCCGGTATGACCAGGGACATTTCGCTCACATAATGTCACCGAAAATGGGTACATATGCTGTCGTGTTTCCTGTGCGTGAAGAGTTTCCGATATCCCACTTTTGAGAGGAGATAAGAAGGGCTATTAGCTTCCATAAAAATTGTGCGGATGTGTATGGGCCTCGGTAGTCGTCAAAAGCTTTCAACACGTCATTTTCTTCCTTATAATATAAAAATACATACAGTACGTAATACTTTGAAAAAGACCTAGTATCCAAATACAATGATTGGAAAAGTGTAAAATAAATTCGGAATTAGACATATATTTGGGTGGATAACATAAATATCTTAAGCTGAAACATTTGTATGTTCCCGAACACAAAGGGGACGTATATTACGCCAGGTACGAGGCTGATACATTTTATGTTCAAGATTACGCTAGTAAATAAAACCGGTGAAACATTATTTTGCAACTAACTCTCATTTTGTACTCGTTTTTACAATGCTTTTAATAATTCTCTATTAAAAAGATGTGCCAAACATAAACATATGTCCTCGAAATGTCTACCTTGCAGGCATGTGTTTAAGCTGTTTTTATTAAGTGCATAATTTGACAGTTGCACATCTTTTATATGTATGGCTTTGGGACGCTCACTGTATATATTGGTATTTTCTAAATCCATGGTAATAAAACATAAAACACACACAGACTTTTAGACATTTTATTTTGTAATAGGTAGCGGTAGCTCCACGGGCTATTGAACGTGCTATGTTGCGTGTTTCTCTGTCAGACAGAAATCGTAACGAAGTCATAAGGCAGAGAACTAAAGTATCCGATATCACGCGAAGAACAATCCCGCGGAAGTGGCAGTGGGCTGTTCACACACTCGATCGACTCGAACAATCGTTGTCAGATTCTGGAGTGGAGGCCGCGTTTAGGAAAACAAGTGTTGGTCGACCGTTCACCAGGTGGGAAGACGATCTCCATGCAGTAGCCGGTCCGAGATGCGAGTAGCAAGAGTTCGGTCGTCTTAGCGTTCATTGAAAGAGGCCTATTTCCTTCAGTGGACCGATAAGGGCTGATAATGAGATGTAGGTAGATTATAAAAATATAAGAACTCACAAATATATTGATAACAAAAACTGATTATAACACCAACAGGGCTTACGAATAGGAAGGGACGCCTTGTGTTTATAAAAACTATAATATAATTATGCTGTGCCATCTGTCTTGTTGAATTTATAATGGTGTTCATGAGCTATATAAATGTGTTGTTGAAAGAATGCATAGACACAGTCCGGTTATTATAACGGTTTGATTGTCTTTTAGTGTTCCGCACCTGTAATGTATAGATAATTAATAGACGGTACTCGCAGAGTGTGAGTGAGCTAGTGGAGTGGTGGGAACGAACGTACACTCACTCTGTGGTAAACGTCTGTGCGAGTGGGCGCAAGATTATATTTATTCTATTACGGTACTAGTATACTACAGTTCCTAAAGGTTGAAAACTAGACTCTATTATTAGACTCTCCGTCTGACCGTCTGTCACTTTGCAATACAGCGTGCATATTATACTTACGTTAAAAATTGTGTACAATGACGATTTATGAACGTTTACAATAATTTGTTTATAAATCGGTTTAGCAACGGAAAAGATATTATATTGCTAATGCTACTTGTTGTCTATGACTTTGACCGCGTGGGCAAAGTTTGACAAAGCCACCGACTTTCATGTGTTTCATCTGTATACGTTCAGTAGTTTTAAACTGATTGAATAACCAAACAGCCACACATCTATCCAAAATCGTATTTATAATATTCGTAACTTTGACTTAATATCTTTAAATTTTCCTAAAATAAAAATAAAATATTGAATGATCGATTTTTCAATTTATTTATTTATATATTTATTTATCTATCTAGTTATTTATTTACTGAACATGCGAGAATAGACATTACAGTTGCCTAATGCGCCTCAACAGGCTAGTTATGTTAGCCTCACCCATCCCTACTATAAAGGTTAATGCTTAGTCAGCATATTTTATGTTCACAAGCATATTGTATTGCATGTGAACCAGGAAAGTCTTGACTTGATGAGCAGATTTACGTTTAATATAATATTCATTCAACTGGACCATCTAAGTCTGTTCAGTTGTCTCTTTAATATAAGTTAGAATTCAAATCTTTTGAATTGTTTAATTATTTTTAAATTTAAATCAATAATATTTGATTATTTACCGGAAACTTGACTGGCTACAGTTAAACACATACAAAACTAAAACAAAGTAATAACATGCAACTATACAATAACATAATACAAAAAAGGAAAAAATGAAATTATGAAAATTATACGAAATTATTTTTTTCCTTATTTTCTATCATTGATTTTACATTTTTTTAATAAATTGCGCTGGTGGAGTATGAAATACACCCAAATCGTTATTATTGTTAGCTAAATTATTAAGCAGGCGTAGTACACCGGCCAGTGGCGCATATCCTGCGCTTGCTATTTTGTAAAACGGTAAAGCAAATAGTCTACGACGTGCAGCATTTCAGTAATTATCCGGTACATGTAAACACACGTGGCCTAATAATATTGATTTTTTTCTCTTGGCTTGGGTCAGATTTACAACATAATACAGAAGCGCAACGTCTCGCCGTACTTCCCGTCAGTTATATCCTACCATCCCCAGAAGGAACAGGCTTGTGTGTATATTGGGATAACGCTTGTCATTTATCCGGTGGAGGAGATGGTGGGAAGGACGGCATCTGCATGGTATGAACGGCGGTAGAAATCATGGCGACTGCATGTTGCCCCTTAACATAAAAAACAACATATTAAAATACTGCTGCTTTAATTTCTGAAAAGAAGGAATTTCATTTTTTTTTTGTATAAAAACATTAATACTTTCATTTCCCTAAAGTATACATAGGAATCTATCAAATTATTCTAATAGCATTATAATACGTTGCATCATTCGTATTTGTAGTTCGTTGTAACAAAAGATTAAAATAAAAAAGTGTGGACGAGCAAACGTTTCCCAGGGGAGCTATTCTTAGCGCTTGTGTGATATTCTTAGAAAGATAATTAACTCTTTAATGCTCGGCGACATCTGTTTACATTGTAACTTTGACTTGTGTAACATTTTACTCAAATGTTGATTTAGTTTTTGGGAATGTTGTCTACAGATTTTTTGCGTACCTGATGATGAGAAATCGAAAAATAAAAATTGTTTTTATTCATCAAGTGTAATCATGAATTTCTATCAAGAAATGGCACTCCGTTAATTATGGCTAAAATAATTAGTAATACAAAAAAAGATAATAATTTTCTGATAACTTGTGTACTTTAAAATATAAAAGAACCCACATAGCACATAATTGGATTTTGTTTAATTATTTTTTTCACAACTTGGTTATTACCCCCTATTGTTTTCATTATACGCACAAACAATCATTATGTTACTTTAAATTTACAATTTATAATAAAATTATTACTACCTAGTACTAATAAATAATGTGTATTTTATAAATATTTTATTTCATTTCTGTTATATAATATAAT
The DNA here is from genome assembly GCA_017140195.1 of Eumaeus atala. Classification (NCBI taxonomy): domain Eukaryota; kingdom Metazoa; phylum Arthropoda; class Insecta; order Lepidoptera; family Lycaenidae; genus Eumaeus; species Eumaeus atala. Next base: position 123,412 of record JAFELO010000311.1, read on the forward strand.
CAAATTTAAATTATAACTTCAAAAAACTTAGGTTTAAAGACGTGTAGAATACTAGCACATACAAATTATATATAGGTTTAAAAGAACATTTGGACAGTAATGATTAAAGTAAATTTTTTAAAGTATTTCTCATCCTAGATGAATGAATAAAATGTAGGTGGCGGAATGGACCCTTAGAGAGATACGTGAAGATCGTAACCGTTAATAGCACCTATGCTCTGACTGTAAGGACATTAAGGATATGTTATATGACCGTTCAAATTCTCGTATTTTATAAAATAAAAGCAGCGTACAGAAATTCAGCAATCGTAATAATGTACAACTTTTTTTATAGGCTTTTTATGACTACCGTCGCCTATGAACATCCACATAAACACTATGCATATGCATTGCCCTCCTCCCTCCCCCCAATGGGCCACAGCTACTCACAAACCGCGACGCTGAAGATGTAGTTTTAAGGCGGTATTGTGTGAGCGAGATGTAACTCAGTGGTCGTGCCGGCCCAGTTCTGTTGCATAGGAGGACGTATTGTCAAGCACTATGCATGGCACTACCTCTGCCTATGCAGCATTGCCCCTACCTCTTCCTAAAGCAAACAACTTGAAATTTATTTTCCGAGATAGACAAGTAGTATCGGCATTTGGTTAAATATTTATCTCACAGTATATTGAAATCTTAAGAAAATATGTTTGTAATAAGTACTCATAAAAGATACACATGCCAAACTATGCAAATCTGAAAGAAGTATTTATACACTTCTTTCAGATAAAATTCGCTACGTAAAAACGATTTAAAATTGTGCGCGTAGGGTTGGCTTTACAAAACATCAGTTTTAGTATAAACAATCACGGATGCTTTACAATTTCAGTTCAGTATGAAATCGTGTATTTTGTAAATCAATGTGTACCTACGACATGTTGAAACCAGAAAAAAAGGTTAGTAACGTTATTGTTATCATTTTTAATTTAAATACATTGTATAAAATGGAGACTGTATAAAATGATACTCAGTCAAAACTTACTTTAAAATACGCCTCAAGTATTTTACTACTTGTAGCAGCAAAATTGCTGGAGGAAATTACTCAAAGGCGCTTGGTAATAGGTTTATAATAGACTATATTGTAGGTATCTAACGAAGTCGTTCTTTTACTCTTAACAATGAGAAATTTCTTTTGTGAGCAAACTGTAAGTTCCATGGCTTCTACTTATTATTAAAAATGTTAAAAATTTTATAAATTGGGCTGACATGACTCAGGAGGTAACTTCCGCTCACGTGATACCTGAAAGAGATGGCTGTGCCACACATTTGGTGAGTTTTGTGAGTAGCCGGAATCCCATTGGGGGAAGGTGGGTATGAAGGTAGCAACGCATCTTCCTGTTATGCGTAAGTTAATGCACATCGGTAGTCACCAAATGTCTCCGATTGCTCGCCTAATGCAATAAAAATAACCAATGACATGATTAATTAGTTTTGCTTCATTCTATATTATTTCATTTGTCAATGGTTACAAAATTTGATATAAGCTAAGATAATCTTACCTGCCATATCGGCAGTGTCCTATTGAATTGAAATGAAATCGTTCCAACAATCGACAAGTGAGGAGACCTTTTACTCACACGATAGCTTAAAATAATAATTAGATGTTGTCATTTGTACAATGTGAGTATATATAGAGGGCAACACGTCTATATATCTCCAGTCACTAGTTTTGCTGCTAGTGTGCGCGTTGCTGCCTGCTATAATTCAGAATACACAGATAGGCAGTACTTATCTCATGTTCTTTAAAAAAGGTGTAAATAGATATAAATGAAAATGTCGAATTGATGCCCTTGTAGAGTTTAAGAAAATTTCTCCGTCAACTCTCTTAACCAGTCTTAACCCTCAGGAATTATATATGCAAATGCGCCGCCTTTGATCACCACGTCCCCTAATGTACCAATGTAAAGTCACAAACTCTATGAAATGTTAAAATAAATCTAATTTTACGAATTTTATCGCGAATTCAAATTGTTATGGCGTTTAGAGCGAGCTGTACTCCCTAAAACTGACCATAAATCATAATCCAGCGGATTAAGATCGGGACTAGATAGGGTAGTCATCAAGTCTGGAACGTCCATATATATACACTCTTCTTTGACAAAAGTTTTAAGGCTTAAATCTATGTCGCCTTAAAATACAGGTTAAAAAAAAGTTAGAAATTTTGTCCATGAATACTAAAGTCTTAAAAAGGAAAAATATCCATGTGAATATTCTCCTTTGCTATATATTCCTCTCCAGCGTTCTCTAATTTATATTGAATTCGATGTAAACTATAAAGTAAAATCAGGTTATATTTCTCAAATGTGAAGCAATTTACGCGAAGTGTACAAAAACTTAAGCTGGCGTGACTAAAATAAATGCACCCGTCAACCCTAAAATACGATCTTATATATTTCAACGTCAACAAACTGCATTCAATTTAATTTTCTTTTGTATTTTGTGTCCTTATCATTGTCTTTTTCATTATTTTTTGCTAAGCAAGAAAGAAAAATGTACTTCATACTGGTGTCGTCCGAGAGAATCACTGTGTTCATTGTTATTCGTTTATTTTTTTTTTTACTTTTATAGGATTTGCCTTTTCTTCTAAAAAAATATACATTCAGTTAATTGTAATCTAATTTTGTTTGTTAAAGCAAAGATTAATAAATGTAATAAGTATTTGCTTCCGTAACTGATCATACTTATACATATTGTAAAAGTTCCCTAAAAATGTTTTGTATCAAGCCCCACCGTGGTTCAAGCTTTTTCGTGATGGTGGGGCTTAGTAGCCTGGGGTGTGACCCAGGCGAAGCCAATTAACCGAGGGGTATCTTTGCACCCTTCTTATAAGAAGAGGGGTCTTAAAGATCAGGAGGAGAAATCGCTCTCGGTACCCCTCTTATAGGAAGAGGGGACCTAAGAGCAACAGGTGGTGGCGCTTTTGCGCACGGGGCCAGGGGCGAGGATGGGAACCTCACCCCATTGCACTGTCACAAAGTCGGTGGGGTTGTCCTGTAATGCTGGGCAACGCCATCTGTGGAGGTGAAGTTGGTCCCCTAGGGGGCTGACTAGCCTGACGATTGTTGTTCTGGGGCATCTCACCAAGGGCGGCACAAATATATCATACAGTAAAGTTAATGCTTTTAGTGACATTATTTGCAGATAAATATGGAGTTTGTAGCGGTATTACCTTGTGCGGCCAGAGGTGGTGTGATTAGCGGTCGCCCTGTCTACTAAGAATTTCAAAGACAACTCAGGTAGGTCAAACTTCAAGGGCATAATTTTTACATATTTGGAATAGAGTACTGAATACGCTTAGTGATTTTGTGTTGTGTCTTCTACCAGAAAAATCAAATGGTCTTGTAGTGAAATGTTTTAGCTGACGACTCAGCACAGAACAACCAAAATAAAATATATCATGTAATATCGATGTCTATAAACTTTCGAAACATTTATATTCCGTAATTAGAGCTTATTGCGCAAAAGGGTTAAGCGCTCTAATTGGTTCAAATTATAAATTTACTTCGATAATTGCTTCGTCGTTTCTCATTTGTTTTGTAATTATTTGTTTCATCATCATCGTTATACAAGTAATATTGATTGATTTCTGAGCATTATTACCTACATAACTATCAATACCGTATAGACAATTAAAGAGTAAAAAAAGTGTGTCTGTATACTCAATATTTTTCAAAAACAAAAAATGTTACGGCAATACAGAAACATTCGTAGAGACAAAATCAGAAAAGTAAATCGTTTGTATATTTTCCTATTTGTACTGGTTAATCTCTGGAAGTAATGGACAGATTTGGATGAAGTCTTTTTTTGTTATTTAGGATATTTCTTGTCTGTAAAAGTGATTCCAATTTTCCTAATTCTATCATAGACATATGACAATTAAAAACCTGGTGCCACCTGATGTAAAACAGAAAAGGATCTGTTAAACTATCAGACATACAGAATGTCCAGAAATTAAATTTGTTATCTCAGAATAACATAAGCTGGCAGTATTTCCACGTGGTATTAGGCGCTAATAGTTAAAAGTCCCACTTTAAATTACCATGGAAGATTCATGTCATTGAAGCTTACATAGTTACTTACATTACTTTAATTATTATTAATATTATATAGCTAACTCCCACATACATAGTATGTCTTCGAGTGTCTGTTGTTTTGAGTACTTACCTATTTCCTTTTCCATCGTCATCTTTGTGACACGGTAGCCTACCCAGTAACTCAGGGGAGCAGACACTTTGGTTATATAAGAATAACAAAAGTGTTTATCGGTGCATTAGATATATTTCCTAAAAATTTATATAGAGCTATGCTAAAACTTTAATAGAATGCAACACAATATTTTTGTACAATCGGTTTGTTTTCTGTTTGTATGTAAGCTCTAATCTCTAAGGCTACTCAATTGATTATAATGGCTATATTTTGAATTTATTAGCCCTGGGCAAAATATAAGCTATAGTTAATTTATAAATAAATTTGTTATAAGCTATAATGGAGTCCTAAAAACTAGATGATACTATAAGAGATATGGAAATTAAGAAAACATGTTGATCTTTTTGTGTTGACTATTAGAACTGGAATGTTTTGATCAAAAAATGATATATTATATGCCTAGCGCGTTCTGTTGATAACAACAAAAGTAATAAGCGAAGTACTGAAGGGTCATATAATTTTTAAATCGTTAAGGTGAGTTCAGGCTTTTAACAGCCGTGGGGAGTGGATTGCGCATCACAGATAATATAAATAGCATATGCTGAGCCTAGCAATTGCACTGTATTTCGTAATTCGTAGTGTAAAAATAGCTATTTGTCTCCTGTGTATCGTCTAACAATAGTTTAGAAGTAATTAGTATTACACCTTTTCAATCTTAACAATGTAATGAGTAGTAGGGCCATAGCACGCATGTGGGTTGGGGGTATAAGGTCCCGTTTTTACACTTAATATACCTCATATGCAGAGTGTAGTAGATGCGCTGTATTCGTAGTGAAATAATAGCCATTTAGCTCCCGCGTAGTATACGGATACGATACAAAATTAATGAAGCGACTGGTATCGCAGCGCCTTGGCATATTTAAGACTAGACACTTTTCGGGATTCTGCGGCGTAGGTGGTGAGGGCTAGAGGGCGGAGCTCCCTCTGCTATCAAATATAAAATATATTATATACCGTGCGTTCCGTTTCATAGTGCAAGTATTGTCATTTATCTCCTGCGTGTCGCGAACAAAAATAACGAAACGATTGGTGTTACATCATCATATTATTTTCAAACTGGATAATGAGATCTGACCCGTATAGACATGGCTAATTCTGAAACCATCGAACGGATTTTATTTTATCTCTTATTATTTTAAGTTATTGATTCTGGCCAAAGTATAGGCAGGCTATAATCTAGTTTTGTCTCCACCATGTTCTACGTGAGTCCTTAGAACCCGATTAAATAGTAATGGATAAGGAAACGGCTCTTTAGCAAATCATATTGACCTTGATGAGTATTTTGTGTTGATACAGAAGGGTCTACAATATCTGATGTCGAACACTAAAGACTCCTGTCCATCCGTATGAAGCATCGGTTAACTATTACCAAAGTCTACGAGGACGAAGTTGCGGCCACCAGCTAGTTCGTTAATATAATTGTATTGTTTAATGTAATGTATATGAATTCCGACAGTCATCAATAATGAACAATACAACAAAACGGTAGTACAAAGGAACCCTTAAACAACAAGAATCTTTTGTTCATAACTTACCATTTTCTGACAACTAATTATCGGAAATAATTGGATCTGTAAATAATAGATCATGTTATATTTTGATTGTGAAATAAAGGCATATCATCTACTATATTAATTATATATTTAAGGCTACTTTACTCATAGAACGACAGCCACTGGCAAACAGAGGTTCTCCCGTGGATCGGCCCTGCACCGTATGGCGCTGTGTTGGATGGCCTCCTGGTGGATTCATGAAGTGAACTGTGGTGGTCAACCGTGACCTGTAGCGCTCTCTGAGAAGGCCTTTGTCTAGCAGTAGACGTTTGGATGTAGCTGTTAATAATATTAATATTCCATTAAATCCCTCTTGAGTTACAAATTATGTTACAATTAAGCGCGGCACTACCTCCTACTAAAAGCTTATTCACATAGTGAAAACTGAGTCATAACATATATATTTTATATACATATGTTCTTATCATCAAAATATTTAAAACAAAGTATCTTTAAATGACACAACCATTTTATTTGCCTAAATCATTATTGTACGTGAACCACAAAAGCCCCAAGATAAACTATTTTCCTCTTTGATGTTACGTTAAGCTAATGACGCGTAAAATAGATACGGAAGTATATCGTGGAATTTATTATCGGGACCACGAAGAATCTGTATGATTCTAAATGCGCTAATGTGCTCTTAAAAGTTTTTATGAGCATTGATGTATGCTCACTTTGGTGAATTGTTTGAGATATTTAAGTTCATTTCAGTTAATAAGTATACTAATAATATGAGGCTGATTCTTTTTTTGTATCTTCGACGCTAAGTATTCAGGACTGACAAGCCTGATTTGAATAATATTTTGTGATGTATAGACCGTTTATCGAGAAATGATATATACCATCACGCTACGGCTAATAAGATCGAGTTAAAAATCGCGGGTGTAAAATAAAAATAGTTGTCCATCAAGAACATTTTATAAATTGACTTATAACCACCAGGACGACATAGTCTTTATTTTTTACTGTGAAATAACCTAAATATAATATATCAAATACATTGCAATAATTTATGTTTTTTATTTTATGATATTACGTACGTTCAATTTTTAATTTAATAAAGGTTACAAGATGTACAACCTGTGTATGAGTCATTAGAATGCATAGGCACTACTAGAATATAAGTGTATTTACGGTGGATAACTAACAGAAGCCTGAAGTAGAAAACTTATTTAGCACCACGGGACATACTTTACTGCTTATGCAAAAGTATTCCGTTGGGGACGGTAGTCCGTCACGGTGTAATGCTTAGCTTGCTCTCCAAAGCACAGGGGTGAAAACACCGCCAATTTCCAGGCGCTAATCTGCTGTTAGAAATTAAAATAAAAATTGTTGTTCAAACCCGAGATCAATACGTGCTTACCACTACACCACGAGGCAGTTTTTTTATAATATAAGGGGAAAACGAGCAACTGGAGCTTTTTACGAGAACCAATGGCCATGAACATTCACGCAATTACGAGCCGACGCGTTGCCTTCTTTCCTCCTCTGCTTACTCACAAACAGCACGAAACGTGACACTGAAGACCTCACTTAACAATGGTTTCATGTAAGCGGAGGTACCTCCCCGCTCATGCCAGTCCAATTTCGTTACCAAGTCTATAAATGCAGACACCATTTCCTCACATATTACTGAATGCCACGGAACTCATTATGATCCTCTTTATTTCATACACAATGATTTTAACTTTCAAATACAAATATATTTTATCTGTACTGTATAAGCAGTCTGTCTGTCATTTAAGATTTCAACGTTTTTTAATAAAACAATATATTTTTCTCTGCGGGATAAAAATTATTCACGTTGTTCTGTCATTTCTAAATTGTCATGCTTAAGGAAAAAAAAAAAATAGTAATAGGCGAAAATATTTCCGATTGCCTTAACGGCACAAATTCTAATAAAGGCTACTGACTTTTTGGATGAGCCGGAGAGGAACCTATGTGCCCTCATACCTTTTAGTAAAAGGAAAACTAAGAGGTTGAGGCCTCCTGATACCGAGCCTCCAGCCGCAATTTCTACATCAAGCGCTAGCAACCCCGTTCCCCTCTAGAGCAGTGGAACTCCATCAATGGCACCTCCACAAGTGCCTGGTGTAGAAGATGACAAAGTGCCTGAAGAGCTACATGTTGCGACCTGCGATGAGTGTTATAACTAAAAAATGCTCCGCGATCCAGATGGCATTCCAGGTCAAGCTTGAATTCTTGCTCATAATGAGGCCCTTGCGCCCCAACTAATAGGGCTCTTAAGCGCATGCCTGGAGTGAGGCCAGTTTCCGAAACTGTGAAAGACTGGTAAGCTGGTACTCATTCGGAAGGAGGGACGTCCCGGAGTAATTGTGCTGCTCGATGAAGTCTGCAAGCTCTTTGCGCGTGTATTTGCCAACCGCCTCGTCGGGCATATGTCGATCTAGCTAGGCTAGACCTGACATATAACCCATGTAGTTTTAGTCAATGGAGTTCTAGTAATGCGGGGTGAAGTGGTGGTGGTAGTAAGTCTTGATATAGCCAATATCTTTAATTCCCTACATTGGAACTGCATCAGCTTATCGCCAAGTGCCCCTCTATCTCCACCAAATAATCGAGGCTTACCTATCAGAAAGGGACGTCATTTACACCAGTCACTCAGGTTGTAATCGGCGAGATGTGTGGTGTGGTATTCTACAGGGATCGGTGCTGGGACCTTTCTATTGAACGATGTGTATGAATGGGTGCTAAGTGACGCACTGCCAGAGGGTGTCGCCGTGATATGTTATGCGGACGATACTCACCGATAAGATGACACCCACCGCGAAGTAGCTTTAAGATTCTCTACCGCGACCGGGGTTGCTCAAGTCATTGGACGGACCCGGCGGCTAGATCTCGAAGTGGCCCTCTATAAGTCTGAGGCACTTTGTTTTCATGGGCCTAGAAACAAAACCACCTGATCTAGCCTCATTGTGGAAGGACTGATGGACATAAGGATGATAAAGAGGTACCGCATGATTTTCTTTAAGGTGGTAAATCCGGTAAAACCGGTACTTTGCCGTGGGGGCTGGAGCGTAAGCTTCTGCGTCATTATATAAGTGGTGGAAGAAGGCGTTGTTGCGGGATCAGAGCTCTCTGGTTCACCGGCAACGCATGCCACAATTTCAGCCAAAAGGCCTTTCATGAGGAATTTGCTGGAAAGACAATATGACCGCCTGTCCACCCGAATGGCACAGATACTGACAGTTTTAATCGGCTCATGTCGACACAACCATCTCAGTCATGGCCCTGCTGAGATGGTGCCTGGGGAGCTCTCCAAGCATTAAAAAAAAGGTTATTCACTTTTCAGGTTTGATTGTCTTTTATTAGTTTTTCGGTGTACAGATATTACACGGTTAAAGGATTACCTTAGATGTTCATTGTTTGGTCCCGAATTGCACTGGCTTAAAAAACTTTTCGATTATAAATGTAGAAAACCTGGAATGTACGTATGAACAAGGGAATGTTGGAGATGCCTATTTGTTTCAATAATTATGAAAGACAAAAAAAAAATAAAAAAGACAAAATATATATACCTATAATTTTGTAGGTGGTAGTACCATGGCGCTATACAATCGAATTGGCCCTTCATGACTGGGACAGATATCTTTTCTCCTTTCCTGCATTTTGTGAGAGTCTAGTTGCCCATTACAGTAAAAGAAAACGTTACTTATCAACAATGCCTTCATCATCATTATCATTATCATTGGCAGCCCTCATCAATCTACGGCTGGTCTAGTCTCTTTATATATAGGCCTCTATCAGAGAACACCAAGGTGACCGATCTCCTGCTACTAGTGAATAAGAGGTCCATCGCGGACCGGCTTCTGCACAGAGACCGTCTTCCCACCTGGTGACTGATCGGTCAGCACTCCGTCTTCCTTTTTTTTTTTTTTTCTTCGGAGGGACCTACTACTGATTGGCGGCACTTGGCCAGCCCTAACATTTCGACTGATTACGGAAGACTTTTTGTCTTCTGGTTATAGGTAGACGATAGGGGGACAGACCCCCTCCTATCCCGCAGATGGGAAGAAGCAAACCGGAATTTTAGTGGACATTACCCTATCGTGGTTATTTTTGGGACCGAAAAGGGGGAGCGGTCCCCCTCCCCACGCTAGTGGGACGGCGCGCGCACGGTGCCGTTTAATTTTACGGGACGTGTATAAGGAGAGTTGAGCTCGTCTTTCGGTTTGGCTTGTCAGAGGAGGCCGGCCTCCTCCCCCACCCTCTGACGGGTGGGGTCGATTTGCGCTTCAAATCGGCTAAAAGCCGTGATAATGATTTATTTTTATTTTTAGAGCTCTCTAAGATCGCGTTATTTTATTTCTACATTTATCTAAGCTCACGTCTTACGGATTCGAACCCGGGCTCGTTTCCGTAAGCGGTGAGTTTGTCATTCGGTCAGTCATATGTCTTATAGCTGTGTAACTATATGTAAGGATTCAACGCTCGACCGGTACGAGCGGTGTATATCGAATTGGTTCTAGCAGGAAGAGAGTGCATTTATGCACTGTCTAACCGACCCAAGGGGGCCTGAAGAGTTTGTCGGGTCAGGACCTACTACCGACTAAAACCTGCTATCCGTGGGTTTGCCCTATTGGCATTTTGCTGCGGATGCGTGTCTCGGTGTGTTTTTGCTTGCATGCAAGGGCGGACTTAGTAACTGCAATGGCTATCGCGTCGTCGGCGTCGTGCAGTACGTGCTTCGGCCGACGGTAACGATAATCGGTTATTAACGTCGGGTCGTATTCCGACGTTTGAACGATTAGTTTATTTTTGTGATTAAGAGCACGGTCAATGAACTTTTGAGACAGCTCTTTGAAGTGTCCTTTTATCGATGTTAATTGAAAGTCGCAATGTAGGTTGATGTTACGAATGTACCACGGGCGGATGCCACTGGAGAGTGGCCATGCGCAAGAATCTATTCTGCATTTTCTGCAAACGTTCTATTTAGGTCGGGGCTATGTGCGCGAAAGCTGCACTGCAGTACGACATGATCGGTCGTATGCATGTAGTGTACAAGGTGAGCTTATATCTATTAGCCATTTTGCTCTTCTTGTTAATGAGTCGATATAATTTGAAAAGGACATGCCGTGCCTTTTTCAGAACGTTGTCAATGTGATTCTTAAAGCTCATCGACCTATCGAGCGTGACGCCTAAGTACTTTACCGTCTCTGCTCTGGGTATCACGATACCGTAGAGCATGATGGCAGGCATGTTTCCTCGTTTGTGGTAGGGCGGGGTACGGGAGAAGAGTATGGACTTACTCTTTTCTGCGTTTACCTCTATTCTCCACTTTAAGAACCATTCACCGAGTTCGGTGACGGCCTTTTGGAGTAGCTTGGCTCCGAATTTGGGGAGGTACCACGTGTACAGTGCGGTGTCGTCCGCGAACATCGCCAGCTGTACGCCGGGGTGTCGCGGTATGTCACTTGTGTACAGATTGAAGAGAGTCGGAGAGAGGACCGATCCTTGAGGAACTCCAGCTCTGAGGGGACGAGGGGAGGACAGGGTGCCCTCCACTCTGTAGCGGAACTGCCTGTTTGCTAGGTAGCTGTTTACGATCAGCACCAGCGTGTCGGGCCATCCTAGTTGGTACAGTTTGAAGATGAGGCCTTGATGCCAGATCTTGTCAAACGCCTTTGCTACATCAAAGAAGACAGCGCCCGTGTCGCGTGGCCGGCCCTGTCTTTTGAGTCCCAAAAGTACGTACTCCGTGAGGTGGTGTACTTGTTGGGGACAGCTGTGGCTGTCGCGAAACGAGAACTGCTCGTCCATGAGGAGATTTTTCTCTCGTATCACGGTTTTCAGGCGTGCGAGGATTATCCTTTCATAGATTTTTCCTAACGAGCTTATGAGACTTATGGGTCTGTACCTAGTGGGCTCCGTCCGGGGTTTTTCCGGTTTGTGTATGCCAATCACTATGGCTTCTTTCCATGAGTCTGGGAAAGTGTATTGCGCCAGAAGGGCATTAAAGATGCACACTAAGAGGTTTATAATAACGGGCGGCAACTGTTCCAGTGCCTTGTTGGTTATTTTGTCGGGCCCGGGGGCCCTCTTCGAGTGAAGGTTCTTTATTTGATCCTTCACTTCTTCTGTGTCCGTTCGACGTATGATCTCATCATCATCGTCCGGCGGCACAGCCAGGCGGGCCGTTACTATGTTGTGTACCTCTTCTACGTGGGAGGGGACTGTGGGGAGGCTCCATCTTCCTTAACGTGGACTCCACTCTAGAACTTTTTTAGCCCATCGTGACCGATGATGTAAGATACAACAATACCTTACTCGAAACAATAGTATAATAGCCTCCTGTTGGACAAGTCCGTTATTTGTTAAGTTTTTGACTAACTCCTCATTTTATTTAAATTTTTAATTAATTATTTTTAATACCCAATCTTTGGCGTTATTATTAAATAGACATATTACGAATACTGTGTTATCTGCAAAAACGCATGCATCAAAGTTCTTTTTAATTTTTATTGTCATTAGTGTATTAATGCGTGGTATTGGTATTATTGTCCCGTAATAAATAAATATTATTAGAAAATTATAAGTGACTAGCCAGTCGCCGTATAGACGTATCCGTGCGGCTTTAATACATATTCGGTTTAGCTGTGACACCCACACACTCCTTTGAATACCACCCAGGAGCGATATGTGCACTGCAAGTGCGCAAAAAATTCCTCGCCAAACCAAAATGTTAGTTAAAACAAATACCAATAACAACGTATACATATGGTAAAGTAATATATTTGAAATACTCTCAAAGGATTTCTTGAAAAAAAGTATTATATGTAGCTATAGGCTAGTATATTTGCCGGGGTGATAATTATTGAAGTATATCTATAAATTGGATCGAAATCATTAAATATGTTTAAAAGATAAAAGGGAACATATTGTACCTTCAAAGTCGCAAAGTCTTGTCGTTTCCAAAACTAAAGGGCAAACCATAACATTCCTTATTGTACTATGGTTTGATCTGTGAAATTTTATTGGAAATATTGTGTAAAGTTTTCAGATCAATGAATTGTTTGGCCAAATAAAAAATAAGAACAAAAGAAAGGTAACTTTGGCCAGATATATTCCGTAAATTGACTTAAATATCAAATAACTTCGTATAGCGTCTTCCCCGGAACCCAAATCTAGAAATGACTGCCCCGTTACGTTGAAATCTGAGTCGGGCCTTTGTACTGATACAAGCGAATTAGTTTCAGCCACGACTTTCAACTTTCATTTGAGATCATTCTATTTTAAGTCTCTTTTGATCCCATGTTGAAAATTTAACGACTTTTAACAGTGGGACATTATAATGTGAAAAAATTATGTTGTTCCAAACTTGTATGAATTGATTCTAAATTTTCTTTTTGTGATCTTCGTTCTTTATGGCATCGGTTTAGTGATAGAGATATTTTAATACAGGTCAAATTTTAAAATCATACAAAAATTCAATTGGGACAAGAAACAATAGGAATAAAGTAAAATCGCCGCAACATACTAGTACATACGGCTATAGCGCTCTATGGGGAAATCCAGCAGTAG
>JAFELO010000311.1:136837-159544 GCA_017140195.1 Eumaeus atala
AAACAAATGATATGATATAGTGACAGTAGTGTATCAGCTTTTTTTAAAATAATATGAAACCTTCAAGCTCACAAAGACTCTACAAGCAATGAATTAGAAGCATAACATTCATAATTTGAAACAGGAATGAAGTGAAATAAACGGACACTGAAATCGCAATTTCCTGTTCGTCTAGATTCTCGTTTTCAGATCTAATCTTATTACTTTATTTCCGCTGCGCCTGATAAAAATGATATCACTAGAACAGATGGCATTTCCGTGAAGCAATTCTAAATATTTATATTATCTAGAAACACCACGGCTCATATAATGGGAAATGAGATTTCCATTTTTATATTATTTTCCTCAAAGCTCTTAACAAGTTAGGATGATGATGATGATTAGGTAGTGGCTGAAACAAGACTGCTGATTTAAAGCTTAGAAGGAAGCACCAATGAAAATTGGCCGTTCCGGGTTATATATAAGCAACAAAAGAAAGTCTTCATTAAAGGTGAATTAGCGCGAATAAACAAAGGGTAATGCTTGCATTAAGGTGAAAATGAAATGAATTCTGGATAAGTTATGCAGATTTATATGGAAACTTTAAAATAAGTAAATGTGGAAATTTTGTGGATATTTGATGTCCGCTATAAATGTTACTAAAATTAATAATAGAGGTATATACTGTTGAATTACGGCTAAATGGCTACCAACAAGTTAGAGGCCGCTACTCGCTAGCCTTAAGTAAGGGCTGTTATAAATTGGGGGTAGTGTGATATGTCCAGAGAGTCAAACTAGGATGATCTGAATTAGGCATCTATCTGTTTATGAAGGGATGTCCTTATTCGTTTCTGAAACTTTAGTGAATGTCTAGAATAGAATATTGTTTTATAAGGGAGGGAAGTGCTATATTCCTTCCCACGTGTTTTGCAAACAAGGAAAAAATGAAGTACTTGACTTCCGCGTGGCACTTTGTATTTCTTAGCCCACTTTCTTTGAAATTTCGCACTTTCAGCCTAGGTAGGTAGGGCTTCTCACCGGGGGCTAAAAAGCAATTTTTCACACGCTGTATGAAGTGGAAGGAAGGTAGGAAAATGTGAGTTTTCGGCGTAAGAGAGGTAGAGAAAAAGTTGTATGCATAGAAAATTGATGCTTGCGTTGCAGGAAATATTCTTGAGCAAACCAGCACGTCCTCCCAAGGTTCATGTGACCTTCCATAGTCGGCAACCGTAATGCGCCTATCTCACCTCGCCTGATTTCTAGGAAAGTGTTTGTTCCTACCCATGCCAAGTACAATCGGGTCTAGATTATTATTATTTGCCTGGCTATAATTTATTATTATCGCTCGAACGGATAGTTTTTTTAACGCATGTCAAAATAGCGCCGTCATATGAACATATATATGGACGCACACATGTACCACTTCAACGCTGTTTTGACACGGGATACGAAGAGATGCCTTTCTGGTCCGTACACATGCCTTGATCAGAAACTAGCTCCCACTATGTTTGGAAATCGTATTAGGCTTGCACTAAGCTCGGTATGAGGCAAGTGTTCAAAGTATTAATTAACGTGAAAATTTAATCGAATATAGTTAGCTCGCGGTGCCTGCATTAAAAATGTATGTTGGTTCACCCGCTCTTTCTTATGTAGATTTAACGATTCCGTATCCTTTACTCGAAAATAGGTATTTTATTTTATAACGCGAAAATAGATACTACTTACGCGTTTTACAACAACCGAACCATTTAGTGCATGCGTGGTTCATTGGTTGAAAAGGTACATACGTGATTGTGGTTTACATAAAATGTATGCACTGCGCCGCCAGGGAAGGACCTCTCAATATATTAATACACATAATATAGATATACCATATAATGGAATACCATTGACATCCATCGGCGCCGGTAGTCATCGAAAGGCTCCCCTTGATCGTTTCAACAAAATCAGTTCACTGTTTCTACAATACGGCATAAACGGTGAACTGGTTTTGCTGAAATTTGTTCAAACGTAACTATTCTACGCTGAGGAGGTTGCGAGTAACATCTTGTGTATAAGAAAATTCAAAAATGCTGAATGTCATTTCCCTTGAACTCCCACATTGTGAGATAAATCTGTGAACAATTATCGCCGATTTACTAAGTCAAGTATAAGTTGCGTACTTTCGGCCGGGGCTCGAGATTCCATTATCTGCAAGGCTCATTATAATCAGGTCCCTACTACATAATATGACGTCGTTTACTAAGGGCTTCTCAGGCAAGGCAGGTTTAATTGTGTGATGCATAAATAACATATTCTTAAATTAAGATGTGTTAAGAATTAATAAATGGAAAGCGGATATATTTATACGTCTAAGGGGGACAATGGCCAAAGTGGATTCATTTGGAAATACCGATACGTTTTAAAGACCTGTTCAAAAAATGATCATTTTTATGCAGACGTGTTGGACACCTTTACCCCGTACACCCTAATTATTGATTTGTAGGTAGCTCGTCGGGCTCATGAAACGTATAGCAGATGTCTCGGTGCTATGTGAGCGAGATATTTCTCCGGTCGTGCCAGTCCGATTCAGCCGGATTGCAGCAAGTCACTGCCTGGTACTAAGACACTTTTGCTGTAAAGACCGGGGTTATTGTGGTCTATAAAAACCCGGCAAAAAATCTTTAAACGTTTGTCGTACGTAAGACACTTTTAACTGCTTTCTAGCTCTCGCAGTTCATGTGATGCATTTTGGTGGTAGACAGGCGGAGAAGCGAAGCGACGGAAAGACGACAAAGGGACATCCGAGTATTAGTAATAGGGTCCCGGTTGTACCCCACCTTTGTTCAAGTCTTGTCTTGGCGATGTGGTCAGTAGCCTGGGGTGAATCGAGACACCTCGGGTGAATCCAATTGAACTAAGGAGGTGGCTGCTCTTTGTACCTCTCTTATAAGTAGAAAAAAAAGGGACATTGCTTTAGGGTTTATCTATGGTGCGGAACAGCCCCATCTGTGGAGGTGGCGTCGGTCCCTTAGGGAGCTGGCTAGCTGTTAAGGTGCCCGATCATTTGTTGTTCCGGGGCACCTCACCAAAGACAGCACCCGCTATGATTTCGCCGCGAGCCCCACACACCACAGGAACCCCAGGGCCAATGCTGTGGCGTAAATGCGTTTCCCCGCGTCAACAAATAAAAGAGGGTCCCGTTAGTATCCTTTTGGGCACGGATCCCTAAAAAGGAAATAATTTTATGCGCCAGAGAAAAACTCCACTTATCCATCGCCGGGACACTTATGGATAATTCAAGATAGTCCGTCCTTTGTCCTTAGCTCAAAAACAGGCGTTGGTGAAATAAGACAAATGAGCAGCGTAAAAGTGTCAATTCTATATTTCAGTGCAAACATATCATTTGGGGTACTTGACAAATCCATTGCGACCTCCGTATATCTCGCAAAAAATATAGATAACCTCATAATAATAATAATAATAATAATAATAATATGTATGGACTTAACACACCACGTTAGTATTTCAATGTGATAAGTACCTCAAGGACTTGTGTTACAGGTTACTAGTCAACGGAAATATATTTAAGATTTTTATAAAAGAAATACATACTATAATACATTGATATACATCTATGACCTTCTTCTGGCGTAACACGCAAGATTATGTACGTTACCACTACGCTAGCCGGTCGTCAAATATATCACTGTTCTTAGTGGAACCACCCTGGTAATCCAGGGACCCACTCGGGAAATGGCTTGGGCCATTTGCCGACTTGCCACGCTAATGTAACGCCTCTGGCACACTAATGTCCTTATCATGGGAAATACAAATATCCCATCCCATCGAATTTACGGTTACGCAATCCGCAAAGTGGAAAAGGCAATACGATGTTTTCATTAGAAAATTACCTCGAGTGTTACGATATTTTATTTTAACATTTATCAAATACTCGTAATATTCAATCAAAAAAGCACTCCAAATTTTCACTAAATCTATTTGGCAATTAAGTTTGTATTCCAGAATATTGTACTTTCAAGTATATCAATACAACATTCCGAAACAATAAACGAGTAATCAAATTAAAGGTTGGATCGCTTGATACGAATACATTCCATATTGATTTCCATAAAGTAATTAAATACTAAGAAATCTAATTGATTACATTACAAAGTAAAGTTAACGACACATTTGAAATAACAATGTATATTTAATTGAATAAACCAATTAATATTTCGGTTTAGTATCTAATTAAATTTACTATCTAATTTCAGAGTTGGATTTACATGTATGGTTACTATTTTCCATTGGGTATATTATGAGTATACCATATAATCTATATAATACATATTGCGGACAACTAAAAAATCTCACAAAACGCGACAGTACGCTGCTATTTTGAGCACAAAACAGACATCAGATGTGAACGTCAAGTATTTCCTATACAGTGTCACAAATCCAACAACTACAAGACCATAATTTAATTTTAAAGTGTCTACAGTCTAACTAAATACACTGAAGTTGAGATGATAGTTGATAAAGGAACCCTCATAAGTAGCTTCGCACGGACGTTACAAGTAATAACAGTAATAATTTATGGGAGTATGTGGCCACTATTTAACCCTTGTCAGAAGTTTTTCAATTAGTTGCCTAATTGCTGATACAACACTAACAAACATAACTTTGTACATTGCGAACTTCGCAACTTTCATTGGTCTTAGCTTCAGGTGATTTGGAATGGCGTGTGAAACTTGGTTAGAGGTTTGAGGTGGCGTAAAGATGTGTTGTTGTTACTGTCTGTCTAGAGCTTCACCGCGGCAACCTGGCGGGTAAACATCGAGTTCCTCACGCCATCTCTTTTTGGTCGTATGCCGTGTTGTCTCTGGTTCTGGGTCCCATAAAGCTATTTAGTAAATAATCACCTTAGTAAAACATAAAAAAAAATGAATTCGGATAATTAAATAAATTTAGAATGGGAAATAAATAAATTTAGATTCAATGTAAACATTGTATAGTGGTAAAATTATCAACTAATTTCCGTATGATAAATTAGGCTGCATTTTACTGAGAAGAGATTACAAGAAATCCTTTTTGAAAGAACTAAAATAAACAGTTCCAAGAAACATACACTTCAAAGTCCTTTTCAATCCGTAAGATGTTTCTAATTTTAGCAATCTAGAAATAGCCACTTTTTGTTCACATCAGAAGAAAGTGAAGTAAAAGGGTTTAAATTTAATCCTTAAAGCTCTTTATGTTCTTTTAAAACCAATTGCAGTATCGTAATTCGAATACGATGTACACACCCTGTCCCAATTTTATTCAGTCAGGTCAACTACTGATCAGGTGGAAAAACTATCTCTGAGCATAAGTCGGTACAGATTAAATGCTGTATTTCTACTCTTCATGAATTCGGACTGTTATTAGACATTAAAAAATCCCAATAAATCTTTGACCCGAGCCTGGAATCAAACCCAGGTACTAACGACTGTGGTTGAGCATGCTTAGCACTAGATCATGACCACTAGCGGTAACGGTAGCACCTAACATTAAATTGAAAAACATTAGACCCAGACTACTTAAAATATATTTTAATGAAACAACTGTCACTCGCAAAATCAATACAAATCTAGGGACACTTCATCCGTTAAAACATAAGACGTTCAGTCTGCCGCAAGGAAAACGTAAATCTACAAACAGAGATACACTAGGTAAACTAGTAACCACCTCACGCAATTCGCAGGGTTCCATAAGACACAGCCAACTTAAGCTGCCGAGCGTGAGCAGCTCCCGCCGTTAGAGAAGGGGACCCGGTCCTCTCGACCAAGATAATAATAGCTACTTTAGCTAACTTTAAGTGACTGTTGAGGTGCAAATTTCACATGCCGATGGGTCTGTCCCTCTATCGACCACGAGCTCACGTCTAAGGTCGCCCGACGCATCTTATTGTAACCGATGGAGTAAAAAAAAGCAGGCGGATAAAATTAGCTTAATATGCACTTCGACACGTGGACATGTAACAGCGTCAACTTGCTGAGTCCTGCACTACAATTTTTATTACAAATATAAGAAATCTAATAAAACCTTTTAGTTCGCATAACGTGAGATCTTTGAACTGGAACACAAGACTTCACGATATATGATTCTTACTACCAAACCATCAGATAGTATTTACAAGAGAAACATTACAATGAATGATGATGGACATACAATTTAACACCTATTTATATCACATCACATCACATCAATAATGTAATGTTCTGATCCGCCCTATTCGTGTTTAAAATGATCTTCGTTTGAGGCCGATGTTATCTGTGAAATGTCTTACTATCATCCTAATGTAACGGAAAATGTTAAATTGAAGATACCAGAGAGACTAAAGAGAAATTTTGAAGATTTCAGAAATAATTCGAACTTTAATGTTTTTTATTTATACATTATAAAATTCATATTTTAATCTACTTATTATATCTGTTATTAAATACTTTATCAAATCATACATTATTGATTTACTCTTTTCTTCCGCTCCTAAATAAAACGTGTAGTATGACATATTGTAGTTTATGTATTTGTATATAAAATTTACAACTAATAGTAACAGGGGTTTCAGAAATAAAAATCGTAATCAAATTTCAGTGAGATGTTATGATACACCTATAGAAAATCTATAAAAAAATCAATAAGAAAAGTAATCAAATTCCTATAGAAAACTACTACCAACTGCAGGGATAGACTATCACCAACGGTAGCTGAATTTTGACACAACTTACAAAGCAAATATGTAAAACATATATCCACGGTAAACAGATCCATCGATTTTTTAATAGTATACCTCTTATCGATAGATGGAATATTATAAATAGTTGTAAACAAAACTAGTGATATCTGACACTGAGAAGACGGGTGTCCTGATGTCATATTGTATTGAAACTACCTGAATAATTATGATTACTTAGTTGTTCCGATTAACGCAAACAGTACTTATTATATTTTGCTGTCTTTATTTGAAATTAGGACACCTGTCATCTCAGTCCGCCCACGACCATGGCTCCTGTAAAGCTTCTGAAACGTTGGACTAGTTAGATAATTAAATAGGCCGCGATAAACTCCGTAAAAGTAGTTGTAAATAGTGATCATCTATCCCGAAAATAGGTTAATCACCTTGATGTCTTCCACAGTTTGAATTATTATCAAAATTAAACTACTTAAACTGGAGCATTTCGAAGCTTCACTAATTAATAAATTCAACCAAACATATTACACAAGTGTGTGCGCACAAAATTGCACTTTCTATTCCCCTAATATAATAGGACAGTTCTATTCGGTTTGTACGGCAATCTGACACGACCGGAGAGAAATAAGGCGCAGGATAGCCTAACGTGCTCCACGGGCCACGGTGGTATTACATCGCCAAAATAATATCGTCAGACTGTCATTGGGAATTGAGAAATCCTAATAACACCCTGTGTAAGCTCCAACCCAGAATTCGAATCCGGGACTTCACACATGTGGCTGAACGTGGTTATCACTAGACCACGAGCCAGCTCAATATATTATATACAATATATGTGTAGTCTAAATACCTAGTCTACTATGAAGGTAAATGGTATTTGGTTTTACAAAATATTTTTTTACCAAAGGTGAATAATTTTTTTTGTGGTAATTTTATAAATGAATTTGCAGCTGATTTTAACTATAAATTATCATTATGTAATAACACGGAAGCGAATTTAATTTAATCCTTGAGCCTTTAAAAAAATTATAATATTATATTTCGAGTAAATAAATGTCTAAATTTAGTCGTTATACACAAAAGATCGGTTTAAAGAGGACATCTCTTTAATGCGTACATAACACCCGAAGCGACTCAAAATTCCCTTAAATTCTCGGAGCCAAACCAAGTGAATGGTCCTTCGAACTAAGCACCTATTAATAATGACTTGTGAGGTAGCACTTGTATTTTCTAATCTCAAGTCTCCCTTTGAAATTGAAGATTTCTGTAGCGTATTTCCAAATTTAGATGGAATATCTGTCAAAGTTACGATCGCTAAGCGATAGAATTCGGTTGTTATTGATTGCGCGATTCGATTTGCAAATTGGCACATTTGTCGTTTTCCTTTTGCAAAATCTACTGCATTTCGTACAGGAAAATGCGATCGAAATGGCTTTTTTTGAATCTCCTCTCATAGAGTTGTATACAACTTTCCGTAACTTACTTTTTTAGCTTTTTTCTGTATTAATACTTAATGTTATATAATCACTTATATATATGGCTACTGCTACAACGAAGTTCCTTTGCTAACGGCACTAATATTATAATGAATAAAGTAATGAAACAGCCTATAGCCGTCCCCTGTTGAATGTAGACCCCATAGAGCGCTAAACATCCACATACATAACATAACATAATGTTACTTAGTTAGTTAGATATGACGTTAGTTCTATTCTAAAAAAATGTGTGACACGTGGTTTCACCGGAGTAAAATATATCCCAATGGAACCATAGTTCTGTTCACACTAAAAAGCATATATTTCCTTTCAAACTATTATCACCTATTTATGCAGAATATTTACGCCGCAAGCGTAAGACGAACACATACAGACAAATTCTGAAATTTATAATACGGGTATATAAGCCTCCCCGTTGTATTAGTCTACAATATACGCATTGTGGTATATCAAGATGTATCCCAATATACACAAATTTCTTAAGGAAATCCGAGTTTTTCCGTATTTTTTATATATAAACACGCCCGCCCACATTTATATATTTATCTCCATATCTCTTATTAGCGGAAACAGGTATCGTTCACTTTTTTCCATGCATTCATCCAAAAAAAAGTTATTTAAGGGGCTGCTTTCCAATAAACAATGTTACCCACGCTTAAACCTAGCATAAATTCTTTATCAAATTAAGTACAATCTCTAAATCCACTAACATTCAAACTTGGCTTCACATTTCCACGTTATATCTAAGTTGCAGAGATATAAGAGTGACATTATGGTCGGGGGGCAATGACCCTCCGTTTTATTCTTGCATTCCAGACGTCGGTTATGGCTATATGTCTGAAAGTAGCATGGAATCAGAAATTTATATCGCTTTCTTCATTTTATTAACTTGTCTTCGACCAAAAAGTATTACTATTTCTTACAATTTGTTGAATTTCTATTGCCTTCAGAAATCAAATATATATCAAATTCCGTGTGCCCCATGGGTAGGTTCCCTGGGGCTAGCGACTTAGGAGCACAGACAAGCGGTGGCTTTTTTAATATATACTAATATCATAAGGCTGATGAGTTTCATTGATTCAACGTACTAATCTCAAGATTATTTCGGTGTAAGAAATGGCCTTTACCAAGGAAGGTTATGATAATAATATCTGTAGACTTATCACACCACGGTCTAGCCTGGCCCTGTGCTAAGTACCGTAAGGACTTGTGTTACAGGTACTGTACAATGAACATATATTTAAGATTTTTATAATAGATATTTATACTCGTAGATAAACAACCATGACCTAGGCGGAGTTCGAACCCGCGGACTAAACGCCATGTTACCAACTGGGCAGCACGCCGTCTAAAATACGTATATGATGTATATATCTAATAATTTTAGAAAACTGAAAGGAACTATGCGGGTGATAAATATAAAACTTTATTATTTATTATATTACACAAGAAAATGTTTATCTTAATTTAATCTGTGATTAGTTTTATTTATATGAATCCATAAAAACAATCACTGCTGCATTAAAGTTAAATGCAATCTGTTTACTAATTATTGTACCTAATCACAATAGCTCTTGGTTTCAGTTATTGAAATTAACTATACGAGAATAGAAAGAATTTTATCTGTTTCAGTCTCGTATAATCCATCAATTTTGACTGCAATTTTAATTCAACTAGAGACTAATCACCGGTTATAAAACCATATTTTAATATCATGTCGACCACCTAACGTCTTGCAAGCATCCTAGCTCAGCTGATTAATTGACCTAGGCTGTATAGAAGTCGTTGGGTCATGTGGGGTATTGGATAATAGGTGGGAGGATCATATTGGTATTACCGATATCCGTCCCATCGTATTTCCTGACATTTTATTTTTGTAGTACAAAGTGCGCAAATGAGAAATCGGTGCTTTTCGAAAACTACCGACACCCATGGGTAAACTCATAATTATTATACAGATATGTCATACCAGCCTTGCCCTTCTTACAATCCATTGAATCTCCTCAGTACCAATGAACCACCGGAAGCATACCAACCGCACGAAACGCGAAAACATAGCTGTCACTTTAAGGCGGTGTCGTACGAACGAGAGGTATCTCCCCGGTCGTGGGAGCCCAATTCTATTGCAATGCATCATCCCCTGAATAAGCATCTTACTCGAAACACACCCTGTGATGACTCACAGCTGGATGCTTGGTTAAACATTGCTTGTAATTGTTAAGAAGCACGAAGCGAGATAAATCGGCGTAGCGACGGCCTAAATGTGGTGCGTGTGTTACACAATGACTCATTGTTATAAAAAGGAACTACATTTTTGAGTATGGCGTGTTAGATCGTGGTAAAATGTCTCTTAAATCAAATAAACACAAGGCGCGTCTGCAAATTCACAAGAATCTGCTTCTTGCAGGACTGTCAACGCAAAAGGTTTTGCTTTGATTCACTAGGGGAATATATATATATATATATATATATATATATATATATATATATACATGTATATATATAAAAATTATTATATATAATTACATAAGATTTTTTTTTCGAAACTCCACTTTTATAGATCCGTTAGTTTATTTTCATGCGATCAAAATGAACAGATGTCATGTCACTATGATATAGTCTTAATAGATCTCTAAGCCTTTCGGGCCCAGAATACATTGAGATCTGATGGAAGACTGATATGACAAGAGACGCTTTATGTACAATTTGCATTTTCTTTTCGGGAAAGTTAAAAACAAAAAATAACAAAATGTTTCATTTCCATTTTGTTACCCGCAGTAATTAGATAATGAACGCTAATTGTCTAAAATTAAGGGCTAAACAAGACAACCCCTTTTGATGTTCCTCGCAAACCATTAGAATCGTTGTGTTCCTTAATGTTGAAGCTATTAATTCCCAAAACGAACCACTCAACATTTATTCTCCCAATGACTACTACCAAAGGACTACTCAGTTACAGAAACATATTGTTTCGTTTCTAGCTTCAACCATAACTAGCCTTTACGTAGCCAGTTATATTGACAAGGATGTTTTGTTATGCCCCGCTGAGTCTTACCATCAGGTAAGTAAATATATCTGGTACCTTTCACAAAATAGACACTCTTCACCCCCCTTCTACCACTCAGAGACGATCAATTCGGTTTCCGACCCAACCACGGTACCACTCATCAACTGGTCAGGGTCACCCATTTCATCGCAGTGGCTAGAAACAAGAAAGAAGCCGTAGCCGCCGTATTTCTCGACATGCAAAAAGCATTTGACTCCGTATGGCATAGCGGGTTAATATACAAATTAATCCAAAGCAATGTGCCTAAACCTCTCATAAAAGTGATTGCGTCATTTCTCTCTGACAGGACATTCCAGGTGAGAGTGAACGGGGTCTTGTCCGAGAGGAAATGTATTCGTGCAGGTGTACCACAAGGGAGCTGTCTCTCGCCAGCCCTCTACAACTTTTACGCCGGGGACGTGCCTGTTTCCCCCGGAGTGACAGCCGCGCTCTACGCGGACGACACCGCCTTCTTGGCCGCGTCTATTAACGCGAGGCACGCGGCCAAAAAAATACAGAGAACCCTCGATCTCCTGCTGGAGTGGCTCCAGAAATGGCGGCTGGCGGTTAACCCATCTAAATCACAGGCGATCACCTTTCCCAGACAGAGCACCCTTGGTGTGCTCCAGGTACAGGGCGTCGCGATTCCATGGCACAGGACAGGCAACTACTTGGGAGTCGTGCTAGACTCCGGACTCACGATGGCTCGTCAGGCCGAAACCGCCATCAGAAAGGCCAGATCAGCCACCGCCAGGCTGGCGCCACTCCTGCGGGCGAGTGCCATCCCACTAAAAATGAGGATGGCACTCTACAACATCCACATAACATCGAGGCTAACATACGCGACTCCTGCCTGGCATCACTTGCTGAGCGATACGAACAAGCGGAAGCTCCGTGTCGTTCAAAACAGGGTGTTTCGGCAACCGGTCAAGGCTCCAAGGTTCGTGAGGAACCAAATTATACTCAGGGACCTGCGCGTCGAGCCCCTTGATGACTTTGTCGGCAGGATGTCGAGCAACCTGTTCGAAAAGGCGGACGCGTCGGAGCACGAGACTCTCAGGGGTCTCGCGCCCTGGCACGCCCGACCCCCGGACAAATATAGCCTGCCGAGGAAGGGGGACGGATAACCAGTTTCCGTATACCTCCCACACAGGCTAGAAAAAAAAATTACTACTAATCCATTTGACTTCATTTCCACAGGTTATATACATATATACATTTCTCCCTCTCGCTGGACGCTGCAGACGGACATCGCCGACACCGCACGGGCGGTACCGAGTGGGACGTGACAACCCCGTTGCCACGCTCCCGCAAGGATGCGGCCCGCCGCTTCTCCCGTGACACCAACTTCACGACCAGGACCCATCTTTTTCCTTTCTTTTCTTCTGTTTGTCGCGTCTGACCTTTGACCTTTACTTTTCCACCAATACACCGTATTGTAAACACAGCGTGCGATTCGGTGCCTGTCCATAGGGCCATCACAGGAGTGAAACCATACACGTTTCCCAGTTCGCTCTGGGACCTGTGAGAGTGCCCCGACAAATGGATAGACGCCGATCGTACAAAGATACCAGTAGCCCAGGCACATAAACATATGTGCATACGCACTCAGAGGTCAACATGACCTCGCATCAACCACAGCCTCGTATTAACGAGGCTCGAACATCACATCTCCAGTAGGGAGCTAAGCTCCGGTCTGGACCCCCCTCGACCCGGCAACGGGAAGAGTGCGAAGACGAAACGAGTAAATAGACACTCTGCTGCTTTGTGGACGGCGTTTTATTCTAAATATTTAGTAAATTATTTTTTATTGCTCCATTTTATTTTGTTGAGATTTTTTGTTAAGCATCCGAGCACACAGTAGTGCCTCGATAAGGCGTGCAACGGCAGAAATAGAAGATATCTTGTGAATGGTTTATTTTGTGAACGGCTCTGAATTCAGAATTTGTAGTAATTTGTTTAGGTTCACTTTAATTGAATTTACTTTCAAAGTACACATTGAGGAAACCGTCGCATAAGGGAGCAACCTTTTCATAGGCGTTTCCACGTTTTCTAGAAAGAGACCTATTGGCTGAGTTGACAGAGATTACTTAGCCCAAACTGCTTACTCAAAAATCTAGATTTTTCAAATAACTTTAAAATATTTGAAGAAAGTTTGTATGAAAATTTGTAAGTCCCATATCTTCTTAATCTATTATACTTATGTTATAAATGTAAAAAAATTGATGGATGTATGGATTTTCATAAGTCAATCACACCAAAACTACTGAATGGATTTTGATAAAACTTGTAAATTATGTAGACCATGTACTAGAATAACGCATAAGCTATAAAAATACTGACTTTTGCTTGTGGTTTTGTAAGTGGCATTACACGCATGAAACCGCGGAGGTAAGTTAGTATAAAACATTTCGCCGCGAGTTCATCTACAGTCACTGGAGCTATTTCACATACCAGGCGTTACGGAAAACTGAAATGGGGGTCCCAGATGCCTAAGTGAGAGAGTTACACATACCCCGAGGTACTCTTAAGTGGCAGAGTTGCACATACCCCACCAATCACAGTTCCGAAAACCCATGGTATGTATCCTGTGATTAAATTACTTATGTTCTGATGTATAATTAATCTACTCCTCTCCCATAGTAATAGTCGCTAATGATAGAAAATTTTTTTTTTACCAATTACAAGATCGCCTGATATATGTTTTAACGAGATCCGAGTGTATAGCTCTTTCCTCAATGTATCAACACTCGTAAGTGTAAAGTGGCTATACTTATTAGCCATTAGGAAACACCTCTTACCACTATTTACAAAGATGTTGTTGCTTGGTAAAAAAAACAACGCAAAAGAATTGCACGCACCTAAATAGGTTGCAATCAAAAGCAACAAGATACACAGTTAGAGTGTCAGAAACGTCTATATAAAGGATGTGCATATGTAAATTATTCATGTCAAAGACAACTTAAACTTGCGTTTGGTGGTAAAAAAATTGTTTAAATTATGCACTTCTTTCATTTAAGATCTGCTTTGTAAAAACAACTTAAAATCTTACTTTATTTTGCAATCCATCTTATGGTTTTTTAAAACCGGACCAGAAGCTCCTCAGATTAGCGCGTTGAAAATTGATTGAAGGTTGAGACATACAAACCCTTTAGATTTATATTAGTATAAAAACAAAACAAGTCACAATCAATATAAAGCAATGTACCATATCAAAATAATCAACCTATTTAGTTCTTAGGTCTGCAGCCTATACGAGCTAGCACCAACTTAGTATTGGACTTAGTGAATTTCGAATAGAACTTAAGCCGCGGAATCCACGACTTAGATAAATAGAGGAAACGTTGGCACAGATACTAATAATGGTATCTGTGGACTTATCACACCACGTTAAGCAAGTCCTATGTACCGTAAGTATATACCGTAATATATAGTTATGGTGCTTATGGTATAATACGCAAACTCTCGATTTATATGAAAATAATAATATATACAGTAATAATATAGAAGTATATATTTATAAACATAATTTTCATTCATTTATCTTTACTTAGTTTTATTTCCTAAATAGTTTATGAATATATTATGTGCTTCGTATGTACGACCACATAGTTAGCCTGCGAAGAAAGTTTCACTCAAAAATCTCAATCCATGAAGGTCATATGTCAATTCAAAGTACCCTTTACAATAAAAAGACAATTTTATACTTTAGCCCCTATGACTATAAAAAAACTACGATGAAACACAATTTATCAAGCCACTTTTTTGTAAAATAAATTCTCAGTTTAAAATCTGTTACACTAAAGTTGATCCCTGGAAACGCAGATAATTTCACGTATGCAATATGCAACGTTTTATGCATATTTTAGTACGACAGGACAGCGGGGAGAGTAAACATTTTATGCGCTGTAAGCCCATATTTCATAGCTTAAACGGTACACGTCCTCTTTCTTTTACATGCAAACACGAAACATCTAATAAAGTAATACGCTTTGGAAACAATTTACAAACATTTTGCTTGTGTCCATTAAAGTCCTCTTAACATTATCTTGTGTGCAGTCGTTCTTACCGACTATTATTCTATGTGTAATTTATAAGCAATTTTTTTATTTCTTCGTTTACAACATACTCGTAGGTACGTACAGTAACGGCCGATTTCTATATTCTATCTAACCAAGCATTACTGGATATAGGTAAAGTCATATCTCAAGTAGCCAATAGCATGGGTAGATAGAAGACGGCCGTCTTAAATTTTATAAATATACTAACCAAAGACAACTATAACCTTTTTTAAGGATTTTAGGCAGTGACTGAAGAACTGAAGAACACACAAAATTTATACATCTCATAAAGTTACCACGTGAAAATTGCGTCTCAGTGGCTGAGTTCGTTAAGGTGTCCGTTCAACTGTTCTTTGAAGTAAATAAATCTTTGAATAAAATAATTTTGTAACAGTTCGTTGACGTCTGATTAAAATACTCGTATTAATTATACCCTGGCGGTAAAATTGATTTAATTACATGATTGTGTTCTAATATTTCATATCAAGTGGTATAATATTCATTTTAAAAATGAAGTTTTGGTTAACTGCCCGTTTTGTACAAATAGCTAGCAACAGTTGACATTTTTACAGATTAAATGATGTATTTCTTCTTTCGCTATAATAACAAATAGTTACAGAATTAAAGAAATATATAGGTGAGGTTCCCATGAACCAAACGTGTTTTTTGCTGATTATTATAGATTATGGTACGGAACCCGTCTCCGTTGACTGGCCCTGGGCCAATTTTTTACTAACATAAATATATCAGCTTTTGTAAAATTTAAATATGACACCCGACTGGCTCAGTTGGTAACGTTACGCCTGCGGTCGAAGGTTTGAACCCCGCTTAGGTCATGGACGTTTGTATATGTATTATTTGTATTTATATTATTTTATCTATATAGAATTTTAATATTAAATATATTTCCGTTGTGTAGTACTTGATCATAGAAGTGGTGTGAATTTAACGTTTCAATGTCGCTTCGAAGTATTGTAGCTTTCATCCCTGTTGTCCCACATCACAAAATAATTTTCGATCATCCTGGACCGGCTATGGCGCAAATATTAGTCTGATTGCACGATTGTCTCCTATTATATATAAAATAAACCAAGCGCACGAGGAAGACATTAAAGTGACGTTTGAGAGCTGCCGTATTCAGCTCTAAAGCTATTTTATCACCAAGCTATCGCCTTTTCACACAACGCTTATAACTATGGCAGGAAACTTTAGTTTTCTCGTCATCCTACAAATGGTTTCTAAATATAGCTACTACAACGATACGAGCGTAGAGGTTGTATCGCTCATATGAGTCGTTTAAATTTAAAGCCACTAGGTTATTCTGTCGCGATACGAGTGGTTTGTGAGTAGCCGGTGGCCCACGGGAAATATGAGGTGGAGAAAAGCAATATATCTAGATATGCAGATAGTACTATGCGTCACTAATTATAAAATGGCGACGATTTCTTGTTTGTCCCGTTATGATGTTAAGAAATACATAATATTTACTAACACTACAAATTAGTTTTGTATAAAATAAAAATTTCTATTTTTCATACTTTTAAGACGATTGTCTTATAAGGAATATTTATCATTTATACATCTGACAGAAAAGTATCTATATAAATACCATAAAGAGCAAAAGGAAACATATTTGTAATGACCATCAATTATAGATTTTCTAAAATGTTTTGATCATTGTGAAACTTGGATAATGTAACCAAAGTTGTAATAAATACTCGTATACCGGGATGGACTGCTAGTCAGCTTTATCAATATATATCTGAAAGAAATATGTAAGGCTTCAACCTTCCAAAACTGAGGGCGGAACTGAAAAATTAAGACGGCCCTGTCTGATGCCAAGGTATGCAGTGAGGTCTGCTTCTTTGGACCTACTCCTGTTCGTCATTTGTGGGGTAGGCTATTCCCTACCTGATCATTATTACTATGAGTTATTAAATCTTACAAGTATATCGATTACTTATTTTCGATTATATTTGTAAATATAACTCGTAGTTGGTTATTTTTAGGATTCACAAAAAGTTAAAGTGGGACTCTTTTACTAAAAGTCTACTGTCTGTCTGTCAGTATGTTCGACACCCGGTTGTATCTCAAGAATCATAATAGCTGGACGTTTGAAATTTTTACAGATGATGTACTTCTTAAATATAAAAATTTGATAAATTAGTGTTATATGATTGAATACACCGAGAACAAACTTAATCGTGTAGTTCGTTTCATACGAAATGTGTGCAGCCACTCGCAAATATAAGTTTGTCAAATTATATAATTTGTAATGCCCGGGATCCGACCAGTTTTTTGCCCATGCCAAATTTTTGTAAAGATAGGATATAAATATTACAATAAAATTACCCTTACAGATTTTATCGCGGCCGGCTTATTTAATTATTTAACTAGCCTAACATTTCAGAAACTTCACAGCAACCATGGTCACGGGTGGTAGTTGGAAAACCGTGATAAAATCCATAAAAGTAGTTCTATTGTAATGATTAATATTCTCGTTAACTTAAGACATCAATAAGTAAAAACATACCAGGGTAAAAATGGAGTCATTCACGCATCCTTTTATATACATAGTTTTAACGTCAAGGAACTGTTAGAGAACTAGCGTGAAGCTATATTGTTTCTGTACGTTAACATGTCATCTTCCAACACTAAACTGCCTTTCTGGTCTATAATTAGATATAGTTCCTTTAAATTAGATAATTTCTTCAAATGCCATTATATCTTTCCGATTAATAATTTAAAAATGTTAATAATCATAAATAATCTTCGATTACGGGGTACAAGTTTCATGTTAGTAATGAATTAAATTAAAAAAATTACCCCTACACAATTACTATCAAATGTATGTTCAGATTTCGAATGAACATAGCTAAGAACACTCTTGATTAAGTCACCTCTGTAACAAAAAAAAATATCGTAATAGGTTCTCACGTTTGGGTGCTACGCTGCCACAGACACACACACACACAGGTCGAACATAAACACGAGGGGTGATTTTTTGCGTAGGGGTCTAAAAAGGCAAATCCAATCGTGGCGATGACTAAAACAGCATTTTCCAATACTAAGTCACATAACGTAAGTATGACTTCGTAGGCTACTCATATATTACAAAATATTAGGAACAGGTACTGACGTGCTGCATAGGAGGAGGTAGTGCCTGCGTTGCATAAGAGGATGTAGTTTCATGCATAGAGCATGAAACTACATCCTCTTATGCAACGCAAATGGGCCGGCATGACTGGGGAGGTACCTCACTCTCTCATAATACGTCGTAAATTGACATTTTCAGAGTCGCGTTTCGAGCGGTTTGTGAGTAGCCGGTATCGGTCTAGTAACTATGTATATGTTCATGGGCATTGGTAGTCGTAAAAAACCCCCAATTGGTCATTTATTCTATAAAAAAGTATTATTTTATCATGCCACGTGTGTCATACCTACTCATTATTAAATTTTAATAGTTTATATTAAATAGTTTTTTCATCTGTGGGTAGTTACAGAGATAAGAAGTAATTTTAGTGTGGTCTTACATTTTAGTTTATTTTAAAAAATATTACTTCATTTTTATTACAAAATTATGTGGTTAATGTGAACAATGAGTAGAAGTGATGGAACTTCCATCTACTCATTGTAATACAAGTTCTCCTATAAAATTTCCGAACTCGCAACTTTTTCTATTTATTTATTGTGGGATCAAATAGCATATATGTGTTAAACATCTTTGCCAAACCGTCAGGTTTGGCAAATACGTTTGAGACCCGTATGCAGGAGTATGAATATAAACTGCAGAAGGTTACAGGGATCTCAACACAATAAGACCCAGATATTACTACACTATCTAAGGAATTCTCTGAATTTAAAACCTTAATTAGGAAATTATTTAGTAATGTTATATCACATATGGAAACACTTGCAATAGGAAACAATAATGAGAAGAAAAATCCTCAAAGGCCAATTGGTAAGTCTACCATACCGCCACCCAATGACTTTGACTTAGGCGAACTTAATAATTTATTTTCTTAGACTCTTACAAGTTTTTGTTCTAATTCCAAGGATAAAACTCTTAAACACCTTTCGGATTTGCAAATTTTCACTTTTTCCTTTAACTTCACCCCTGTCACTGATACTCATGTCAGAGTAGTAGTTCAATAAATTTCATCCCAAGCTGTTGGTTCTTGCGTTTCTCCTCCCTGATCTCCCACATTTAAAACTATACACTGTCGTCAAACACCTTCCACTGTCCTGGTAAATGACAAACGTTACTCCTCTGCCTGAAGTTATTAATCCATCATCTTTAGGTAATTTCCATCTTATGTCTATCCTATATATCCCATGTAAGGCTTTTGAACACATTATTCATATCATCATAGAATTAATAATGGCACCGAATCCATTAAATAACTGGCGTAAAGATGTATTGTGTTTGTTGGGTTGTGTTACCATTATTAACATAATGGTAAAATCACGTTTCACGTTATCAAGTATTTATCAATTAAATAATTTCCCAACCTCAAAGAATTGTTACTATATCATAATATAAATGTTAGGTTAAAATAATAAAACCAATATGTTATGACATAATACTTATATATACTTATTATAAAGAAAGTCTTCAAAAGCTGTCGGACTGATCGACTTTCTCAAGATCTACGGTCCGGATTCTCATACAATTATCACCCATGGGTAGAGTTATCCCCGAGTAAGGTTTAAAGCAAGTAAATTGTAGACTAAAATATATATTTTATTTACTACCGAAAGCCAGGGTGGATCGCTAATATAATACTACTATAACCTTGAAAACGACCTTGAAATTAACTATATAATATATGTTATTGCACTTAACAATAAAATCGTAATATTTAATGGTTTATATTATTAAATAATAATTAATATTATTATAGGAAGTCTATTTACATATATGCCGTATTGATATACAATAACTTAAATTTTTAACACATTATTAATTTTACCACTTTCATTTAATTATTTTATGTGGAGTTAAAACACACTGCCTATGTGATCAGATATTAGATCGTAGGTACAAGAGTAAAATAAGAATAAAAGTTAAATTAAGTTAGTTAAATTCTTCACATTACATTTATATGTGTAAACTGCGAACAGTCAACACTGCCTAATTAACAAATTTGATTTAAGCTTAAGTGGCAAAAGCTTTTTGAAACTTACGTTAAATTCGCAATAGATTCCAGTTCATTTTAAAATTTTTCAGTTTTAAACTTTCAACACTTTTTGGAAATCTTTCATCACCCACAAAAAGAAAACAAAACACTCGCGCTAATTGCAAAACATCTATCGCCACTTCAATTTTTAACGGTCATCGGTCAGTTTCAGTTCTCGTCGCGTAACGAAATAGCGGTGTAACTCGATAGGAGAGACACGACCCAGCATCCGCGCGATCCGTAGTCATCTAAAAAATCTGAGTCCTGGAAGCTTATTGCCATGCCGTTTCATGTTAAAGCTCGATTTGTTATGACAGAGCATTCTAAACTCTAAAGCATAGGGGATGAAACTCAAAACATTTTACTCGATTTACGACTTTGTTATTTCACAACTAATAGACAGGGGAAGCACAGATGCTGCGCGCATGCGATTTCGGTAACACACACACGAGCTTTTTGTTTGTTTGTGTGTTCTGAACCGTTGTATTGCTTGAGTTGGTGGTGGACATTATCGTTGGTGGTAAGTGTCTTCTGCATCATCCCTAGAGGTAAAAAATTAGGTTTCTTATACAATGTTTGTGATGTTGTCTTATTTAACATTGTGATACTAGAGTTAGAAGACAAACGCAACATCTGTACAAAGATTGTTTAAACAGAAATTCTTCTTTGTATGTTATTTCAAGTTTGTTCCGATTTCTCACAGATATTTCACAAAGCGTGGCAAAAATTGACTGATTTACAAAAATATAAAAATTATAAATTTTGCGACCACGTGAACATTACAATGGTAACAAGTTAAATCTATGTCGGAACAACGTCTGTCGCATGGTTGTCAGTAACTTCTCCACAATATGAAAAAATAATCAGAGAAAATCCTTATTTACGTTTTTCCTGAGTATTTTTTTTTTCACATTTCGGTTACATTATCGAAGTTTTCATAATCATCAAAACTTTTTAGAAAATTTTATAAAGCCTATGTTCATCACTGATAATGTCTGTTTCTAATAGTAAAGAATGAGTAAAGGTAGCGCGTTTCGCCTCGCCTTCGCTCGTGTATAAGTTATTCTCTTAAACCTTCCTAGAGAATAGCACATCAAACCAGTCCAGAGAGACAGCATATGGGTAGTTTATTAATAATAAGTCTAGATATAATATTTCGAAAGTAAGAAAGCGTTCCATTGTGTGACATTTCTGTAGTACCATAAATAATATTTTTATAGCATAACGAGCAATTAGAGCCAATTTATTGAAACCAATGCCTAAGAACATCCGCATAATTAAATCAGGCCGGTTCGTTGCCCTCCTTCTACCCCTCCTATGGGCCGCCGGTTACTCACAAACCACACACTGGAGTTGTTACTTTACGGTGGTATCATGTGAGCGAGAAAAATCTCCCTGGTCATCCTAATTCGGCTTCAATGCAGTATGGCACTACCTTATATTTAAATTCTTTAATTACAAGAATAAGAATATTTAATTAGAAGAGTTATTCGTTCATACATTGATATTCAACATCAAGGTGCTGATGTTTTTTTTTATTTAACAATTTTGTGTCTAGCATAATACAACATTTAAGATTAAAGTAACATATTATGAATAGTTATATAAGAATAAATAAGTGAACGAGGACTAGTTGATAGATCCTACACGCTGTATAATAATGTAATGAAGACTAGTTTGCAGATGGCCATAAGTTTTCTAATTCCAAAGAGCCAACAAAGTACAATTTCACTATTTTCGTTTAACGAATCCAATATAGATTTAATTAATCAAAATAAATAAAATGTTTTTACTTAAGAGCTCTTGATATAAAAATAGCGCTTGTAAAGTGTACAATTGAAATGAACTCAGCATTCACAATGCGTTGAAAATATAATTTTATTTCTCTTTCAATTTTGATACTTTTTAATATGCTATGAGTTATTTGTATGACTTTTACCAGTATGTGGGGATAAACCATCAGCCGAAGCGTTTTCACGATTACGAAAAACTTGCTAGATACTAAATATTTTGAAAATTTGTTCTAGTTTCGTGGAGATATCACTAACAGAGAAACATACAAATCAAGTTATACTATCACGATATGCTAATCATGGTGGCGCTCATTGAAATACTTTGATGCACGCAATGGTATCTGTCTGTCGTATTGTGGTTATTGATTTTTGAAACTTTTACAAACGACCACGGGCCATTTAAAGCACAGACGTCGATTATGATTAAACCAGAAAGTTAC
>JAFELO010000311.1:168135-185701 GCA_017140195.1 Eumaeus atala
GAGAGGCGTCGGTCACGCCTTCTCCACAGAAGATCTGTCCTGCCCAAGCATGGGGTTCACCAGAGGCTACTAGGCCCCACCGCCACGATCAAGATTCAAAGCCTGAACTATAACATAATATATCCTATGATATTATGCTATGTCTATATCTTTATATTATACTTGTTTCATAATGAATTAAATGAAAAACAATAATGTTAATAATATTATGATAATCTATTTATCATATTCTATTGAAATTATAATCAAATTAATAAATATGTCAGATGAGGTCAGATGTCACTGTTAGTTCTACATTAGGTAATCAACTCCATGCATTTTATGTTCACAGAACGATCCAAGTTTGTGTACTCAGTATTTACTTTCGGGATTTCGTGTTTGAGTTTCAATATGGCGGAAAAATTCCCGCAAATTCCGTGTAAGTTATAGCAACGAGCAAAAGCTTGTAGTTATAGTAATCAGAATGTTTGCATCCGAACTTCCATATTATCACCTTGCCACCTCGTATAACATAAAAGCCGTTCCACAATTTTCATTGTCTGGGCCGTAGGAAATGAGAGCATTACAAAATAATAGTAGTGACGCAGCCAAATCTAGGCTGACGTCTACAATCGACTATAATAATTTTTTTCGGAGGGACCAGTAGGTCCCTATAGGAGGTGTTTCTTTGTTTGTGTTCTTGAACGGGCTTAGCTACTGGTCGAATGCATGTAATATACAAATTGAGCTTATGTTTATATGCCATTTTACTCTGTTTTGGTTCATAAGAGGATAGAGTTTAAAAAATATATGTCGTGCCTTTTTCAGAACGTTATTTGTGTGATTCTTGAAGCACATCGACCTATCGAGAGTAACTATCAAGTATTTCACCGTCTCTGCTCTAGGTATCTCGATACCGTAGAGCATGATGGGAGGCATGTTTCCTCGTCTATGCGAGGGCTGGTTTAGTGCGAAGAGTGTGGACTTACTCTTCTCTCTGAGGCGACGAGAGGAGGACAGGGTGGCTTTCACTCTGTAGTGGAACTGCCTGTTCGCTAGGTAGCCGTTTACGATCAGTACCAGACTGTCAGGCAATCCTAACTGGTGAAGTTTGAAGATGAGGCCTTGATGATCTTGTCAAACGCCTTTGCTACGGCAAAGAAGATAGCGCCCGTGCCGCGTGGCCGGGCTTTTGAGTCCCTATAGTACGTACTCCGTGAGGCGGTGTACTTGTTGTGGGCAGCTATGGCTGCCACGAAATGCGAACTGCTCGTCTATGAATAGGTTTTTCTCACGTATCACGGTTTTTAGGAATGCGAATTATCCCTCCATAGATTCTACCTAACGAGACTTATGGGGCACTCCACTTAAAATATTTGGGGTCCTTCGGGCACCCCCTGTAGTTGGCCGTGTGGCCAACTCGCCCGCACAGCACGCATGTTGGAAGCTCTTTGATGGTACTGTCCCTGAGACAGTCCGCCGTGTCGTAGTCACCCAGGCACTTGACGCACCTTGGGCATCCATAACAATTATGTGCCGAATTCCCATACAGCTGGCATCGGTGGCATTGCGCCTATGCCCTTCTACGGCTCGTTGGCTCTATGCTGCATATTGTGAGTCCGCATATCGCCTTTAGGTTATGGATCTCCTTGTTCTCTTGAGCCAAGGGAACAGTGACAAGTACCATCTTATATGGTACATTCGCCTTCTCGTCACCATTTTTGAGTGACGGTACATCTTGTATACCTCCACTACCGGGATGTTTTGACTGACTAGGTCAGCCATCACTCTGTCTTTCGAGACCTCTTCCGAGATCCCCTTTATGACAAACCTCAGGAGGCGTTCATCCTCCGGGGCGTATGTATGATACGCGAATATCTATCTAGCTTTCTCTTCCTCGGCCTTATCGCCTTCCTCACTAGCGTGAAGTCCGTGTCATCGGAGCCAGAGTCTGAGCTGGCGTTCTCCGATGTCGTCATGCACTCCTTAGCATGGGTCGACCCCGTTTCAATAGCCTCTACATGGCTAAATAATTATTCGGCTCCTAGATGCAAGGCCCTCCCGCTATGCGGGAGGGTGAGTAAAAAGTTAGTGTCCTATTAAAATATGGTGCGTGAAAATCGCCCTGATAAATTAAAATTACTTACATAATTTGCAAACAAAACAACGCGCGAAAACTAAAGAATACGGTGACGCAACACGGGCCGAGCGCGTGCGTCAAATTCACCGCCCTCGTAGATCATCGAGTTGACCGATCAAAAACTGTCGCCGGGTCGCGGTATCGCCCTGGTACGCTAGCGGGGAATCAGTGCGTGGGCGGCGGCCACCCGGCTTACACAATAACGGTCGCGTCTCGCGAATACGGCGGAAGGAATTATGTAGGATAGGTAATACAAATATATGTACTTGTTATACAATAATATAAAATAGAATAGGAATATAAGGTGTTATATATATAAAATAGAACATACATCGCACGAATCGTAGATCGCACTCAAGTGAGCACAGCGAGCACAATCGTAAATCACGTCTGCACCGATCGGGAATCGGACGCAAAAACGTTAATGATGAACTATAGAATTAGATACACAGTTTATATAGAAAAAACGTCCTCCCTAAATATCTTCCCGCTGTTATTTTGGTTAGACTTACATGTTTTATACCTTATATAGTTAAGGTTTAAATTAGATTAGATTGTATAAAAGCTTAGGACTTTTTTGTAATTCGTTGTACGTATTAAAGATGGCACACATAATTATATGACAACATAATTGACACATAATTTGTATGTTCAGTCAATCAAGTTGCCCCTTCCGCCACCCGCCTTCACCTCCCAATGGACCACCGGCTAGTCTCAAACCGCACGAAACGCGACACTTACTTTACGGCTGTATTATGTGAGCGAGATATACCTCCCCATTCGTGCCGGCCCAATTACGTTGCATATCAGGAAGTGCGTGCGTGCGTACTTCCCTCGTTGCGCGATTACCACCTCGTGAGGTCCATGAGACCAGAGTCTCAGCGAATATTTTAGATTCATAGATATTCTCACAAAGAGAAGGTCAAAACCGCTTAAAATTTGATAAAAATTAAGAGACATATGAAATATTTCAAGAGAAAATATACTAGGGCTTTACTCTGCCTAAGGCGTGTATACGAGATCACCACATTAAAAATCAAACATAGCTTTCAAATTTTGTAAGCATATTCTGTTTTTTATTGTATAGGGGGAAGGTTAAATGAAGAGCCTAAGACTCTTTTACGAATGCCGACGTCCATGAACATGCCAATGTATTGCCTTCCTATCCTCCTCCCCTCCGGTGGGCCACCGGCTACCCACAAACGACGCGGTATGTTGTGGCAAAGGTACCGCCCCGACCGTGTTGGAATAATTACGCTGCCTAGCAGTATGGAACTACCTCTTGCTTTAGTGTTAATCGAATTAAGGACCTGAATAATTAAAATATTCATGTTCGTGTACATAAGATTTTAATATCTTTTATGTCGTTTTACATGGCCGCGACAGGCTTCCGCGTATAAACAGAAATTATAAAATGTCTGATAAACTACGAAAAAAAAAATATTGATACACTTAAATATATTCATTTGCTAGTATTGATATAAACTCACACTACTAAAGAGTAAAATATTAAAAATAATTGTCTTATGTAACACCCTCACGTTTATCCTTTACATTCCCTCAATAACCTATCCCTAGTTTGGACACAAAATCCAATGGAGTCGCTATATTCAAGACTATGCACTAGAAGAATTTACAACTTGGTTTAGTTTTTTTTTTAATAATAATTACTGTCAACTTATCACACCACGTCCTGTGCTAAGCACTGTAAGAACTTGTGTTACAGGTACTAGATAACGGATATAATTTATATTTTTTATAAATTTTATAAATTTAGGAAATGCACAATCTAGTCCCTTAAGCGTGTATGAATAACAATTTATTGGGCGCAGTTTTATCAAAGCCGTTTTCATTACTACCTGACTTTTAGTTCGCTTTTCTTACACTCTACGGAAGAAAAGAAGGTCTAGGATGGCTATCCTACCATCTGAATTTTAATTAGCACCCTCATCATCATCATAATCAGCAACAAAAACATCATCATCGCCAGTATTAAAACATATAATCCATGACACATCATTATCCAATGCCATTTGTCATCATCATCATCATCATTATCAGCAACAAAAACATCATCATCGCCAGTATTAAAACATATAATCTATGACACATCATTATCCAATGCCATTTGTCATCATCATCATCATCATCATTATCAGCAACAAAAACATCATCATCGCCAGTATTAAAATATATAATCTATGATACATCATTATCCAATGCCATTTGTCATCATCATCATCATCATTATCAGCCCTTATCGGTCCACTGCTGGACGTAGGCCTACCTCAATGAACGCCAAGACGACCAATCTTCTGCTAATCGTATCCAGCCCGGAACCTAAAAAATGTATTAATTAATTAATAACCTTATTAATTGACCTCGACCGTCCTATATTACTACACTAAACACTACACCACACTAAATAATATTTTTTGTAAGTACCATACTACGCTGCTTTGCACCTACATTGGGCCGGCACGACCGGAGAGGTACCTCTCGCTCATATGATACCGCCGTAAAGTGATATCTTCGGTGTTCCGTTTCATGAGGTTTAAGAATAGCTGCTTTACCTAGAGGGGATCATGAAAGGAGGGAAACGCATCTACATGAAGAAGCTATTGCTGATATATCCAGGCAGACATCAAAATTCAATCATAGTAAAAAAAACCTTTGAATTCGAATATGAGAATTTTCACATATTAGTATTGGAATAAACTTAATATTCCAAACATAAGTACAAGTAAATCTTTACGCACGTAAAGACTTACCTAGAATTCCACGTAACCAGTTATTGGACAGTGATTAGAAAAGGGGGATAGAAGGGGCTGCGAAAGAAAATTTATTAGCCCTGAAATATACCATTCAAATGCACAAAGAAAAGATATTTTATAATGATAATAATAATAACTTTATTTGTAAGAAAACACACTGAGCTTTACATATACAGGGCTGGTTGGAAGGTCAATGAGACTTAAACGCAGATATACTAATTATTTTTCTTCTACACTTAAAACATATAGACATTACATTACTTTTTGCTGTCTGATATGGCACTTATAAACAAATGAAATGTAATCTTGCAATGATAACCAATTAAATATAAAAATGAATTCCCCAGCAAACTGTTAAAAGCACAATTTTACTTACCACACATTCTCCACTAAAACAAATTATTTGCAGATAGCTAGTTTGATATCGATATTCGTGTAACACAATATACTCGTGTAACAGCTAACTTTAATTACATAGCCATCCAGGTGTAAGACGGTGTTGGGTAAAGGTAACTATCACGTGTAACCAAAGTTAATTTGAGGGGCTAATCAAAATATGTAGCAACTACTAGAACAATTAGTTATAGGGTTAAACGGTGTGCGTTCAATCGTGATTCTCACCAAAAGGCATGCATTTACTTGACGTCACGCAACGCCTAGAGATTAGCGACAAATTCTAATACGATTCACGATTTGCCTAGCTCAAAAATACCGCCGTACCAGTCAGGTATTCCGAGATACTGTATGCATGTTCTTTCACCCGTCCGAAGATGACAAGGGGTACGGGCTTCTCAGTCATATTCGTCTCCATGGGCCATTATTTCACGTCAGCAGCTCAGGCCACTTAAACTACCGCGCGCGAGCTGCCCTCGATGTCAGACTCGGGGCATTCCCCGAGTCTGACTCTTACTCCGGACTTTCTGGTCACGAGAATAATCCTAAATTAACTACTACTATAAACACGCTCATATTTGGATACATCTCTCCCATCTGCGGGAAAGCGGAGGGTTGGAGACCTTCTTCTGGGCCCCAAATTTAGTCTCGTCTTCAGAAGAGCACTCACAGAAATCCGATGAAGCTGTACAAGTCCGAAAATTACATCAGAATACTGCTAGTAATTTCATTTATATTTAAAACATTTTATTCTGGATTGGTTTCATTAGGCTATGCCTCTTAACATGTCTAGACTATGTATTGAAACCATTTAACTAGAGGAGAAAACATAGGCCAAAACGATACGGGGATGGAATGATATGACAGAACATCAATTTTTTTCTTGTTACACGTATTTTCAATGCTAAAATAAGTACTTCATTGTTGTTTATCATTTAACTAACACCGCCCCGTGGTTTCGCCCGCGTAACACCTACCAAGGGAGCAATGTATTTATCGGTCTAATATATATTAGGATATTCCAGGTAGTATTCTAATTCGTTTTTTCTATAGCATAAACGAGAAATCGGATACTTTTGACGACTATCAATGCACATTGACAGTCGCATAATTGTTACGTGGATGCGTTGCCCAGTTATCATCCCTCTACCCCAATGGGCCACTGGCAACTCAAAAACTGCACGAAACGCGACAGCAACGCTTTTACTTTACGCCGGTATCAAGTCACCGAGAGTTACTTCCCTGGATGTACCGGCCCAATTCCCTTGCATAGGAGGATCTAGTGTCATGCGCCATGCATGGCACTACCACCTCCTATGCAGCATGTCATATGCAAAAAAAATTATGCGAAATATAACCAAACATACAGACAAATTCACATTCACAAATATTATAGTAAGTAACTATTTACATTTCAGTAAGAGGCAGTATCACTTCTACATCGAAGCTTAATTGGGCCGATCCCAGAGGTACCTCTCACTCATACACATGTACCACCCAAAGAGAGATGGCTATGTTACTGTATCGTTTTGCATGCATCTGTAGCCATCAAAATGGCTTCGATTGCACGTTTATCCTCGAACGAACGAAATTGACAAAGGGAAAATAGCCAATAAATACACTGCTGGTAG
This sequence comes from Eumaeus atala, assembly GCA_017140195.1. NCBI lineage: Eukaryota > Metazoa > Arthropoda > Insecta > Lepidoptera > Lycaenidae > Eumaeus > Eumaeus atala. The sequence goes on from JAFELO010000311.1 coordinate 175,053, forward strand.
GCTGTGGATTCTAGTTGAAAATCGGAGCTACAGGTGTAACATGTCTACTAATTAATCCATTCTAGTAACGGGTATCCGAAACCAACATCACTCCTATGCATAAACAAATATTACTCTAGCGCTGTGATTTGGATCTACGAGATTCTGGAAATTCAATTTTACAATCGCAATAACTTACGTATTCTCGTGTACACATGAGATCTGAGATAAAAGTGTTCGGAATTGTTTAAAGTATGTACAAGTTACATATGTAACAGCTGCATTTCTCTTTGGTAACCACAAATGTTTTACCATTATATATACTCGTAGATGCGAAGCTTATGTTGAGTATGTATATGTAGAGTGATGTAAAACCGCGTTAAATGTAGTCCACGAGAACCGTTCGATTTAGTTTTGTATTCAAATATATTTTTATGTTATATATCTAAGTTGGTGAATGTGGTTAATAACGTGCAAATACGTTTAGCAGTTTTTACGTGAATGGACAGATACACATACAAACTTTTGCATTTGTAATACTAACATTAACGTTTGTTAATGCTGACAGCTTTATGTTATTATGTCTGGCAAATTTAGTTATACAAACTTTTATGAATCTAGGTCAATCGTGTGAGATGGATGATGGAGTAGTAGGATATCGGCCGTCTTTACGTTCATTGAAAGAGGCATTTGTCCCGCAGTGGACCGATAATGAATGATAATGATGATGGTGCTGATGAGGTCCTGTCTTTACGATCTTCAACTGTATCAAATTCATCCATTCGCGCATTCGTTTAAAAACGCATGGTTTCTTTTGCAATGGATACAGATGAAACTATTTTTTATAGTTAGAACTCATTTCATAAAAATCATACGTAATTGCTTACTTATACGAAAAATAAAATAAAAGAAAAGAGCAATAATATATCAGCCATTATATCCATTCAAACAGTAGACTAAAAATTTGAAATACGTTTTAAAACCAAAAAAGTAAACACTTGAAGATAAAGAAATTATTCAAGTTTTCAGAAATATTAAAGGTTTATTTATTTAGTAAGTTTCAGCTGAGCTGTCGTATTTCGTCCCGAGTATGAGTTTCCGGTGAAAAGTTTCTGAATATTGGATGGGAAGGAAAGGCAACACGTCGACATATTCACCAACCGACTGCTTACGGGTGTGGGTAGTCCCAAAAAGCTTTTTTATTTTATTTTTTTATAGTATAGGTAGGCAAACGAATAAAACTCCAAGGGCTAGGCTTTTATTCTCTTTTTTTATAGTATGCCAACCTATGGCGAATGGACAACAGAATCTTTCTGACGACTACCGAGGTCCATAGACCTCCGCATTTGCTATATTACTACATCTACCATTGCCCTATCTTAGTCCTTCCTTCCAGTGGGCCACCGTCTACTCACAACCTACAGGTACTAGATATGATGATCACTATACTTTACAGCAGTTTCATGTGTGGAAGAGCTACCTCCCCGCTCGTGCCGGCCGAATTCGGCTGCAATGCTCTACATCTAACTGAATTACACCCCTCTTTTAATAACAATCCAAATTAACCTTAATTTATCATGCACCTATCGCAAATATGTCTATTACACTAGTCTCTGCAAGAGCACTAAGTTGAACCCGACGGTTTAATGTGCAGGGTCAACTTAATATTACAAACAACTTGTACTTGATATAGCACAGGTTAATAGTGTTTGCAGACGCCATCTTGTCTGTAGTAGCAACAGTATTGAGACATGTGGAACTACGGAGCACTGGTCTTCATGTAAGGAAATTTTGCATATAATAACAGTTTTAGTCACAAACTGGTCACGATGGTCACATTTAAAGTCACTTTCAGTTAGTACTGTAACGCTGGCCAAATAATCAAACATATTCAAAAATTAATGACCAATTCGTGACCAATATGAGCGAAATCCATAATCCCACCTCCGTCATTTACTTCTTTCATTAGTTCTGATCAGACCATCGTAATTACAAAAATTACTCTGCGATAACTCACACGCATCCATCTTCGTTGAAGATCTCTTTTAATTGAAGCGATTTTGTATTTCCCGCAAATAATTATACCTATCCACTATAACGACGGAAGTAAAATTAATTGTCTCTAATTAAACTTAATGAACTTAACAAAGTTCATTAACGTAAATAACTGCCACATCATTAGTACTTTCCCGACAATTCCTGAACATAAGCCAATGAATAAAAACTTATTGGTTCTAAAATCTACTATGTGTGTAACAACTACAACACCTTTGCTGAGCTTGTAATATGAGTAGTAGGTTTATTTGGAAATACGAAAGATTATCATAAAATCGTATTTAATTAAAATCATATAATATTATCACCCGTGTTCTCGGGGGGTCCTTTTTTAAAATTGTATTTTATTAGGAAGGTGTATTGAAAAGTATTCCGTCAAACCAAGAAAATAAACATATTTAATATATCAGTTATATTTTTATTTTTCATATGTTAATCACCACAAAGTTCGATGTCCTGTTACAATCTTCTATTTAAAGCATTTAGGCCGTTGAAAAACAATGATTATTCATTAGAGACAAAATATGCGACTATTGCTGTTTTGACGTTTGTCGAATACCTTTGGCCTCCCAAGTGCTTTTTTAGGTTAGGAGACAGAAAAAGTCTGGCGGTCTGGTTGTGTCCCTGAAAACTGAAGCCTTATTTGCCGACAAAATAGCCTTAGCCTTTTAGGGGGTGGGAAACATGGTCTTCTCCACTACTTCCATTGTTTTGTACCTGGCGTACACTAACGAACCCATGTTTTATCTGTTGTAACAAACTGATTAAAAAAATCAACTGCATCGGTTTCAAATAATTCCAAACAATCATGTGAAATAGTCAATCGCGTCCTTTTTTGTTCAACTGGAATCAGTTGTAGAACCCACCTCGCAGACATCCTGCGGAAACCCAATTCGTTTACTATGATGTTTTGAGTTCGTTCATAGGAGATGCCTATAACTTCGGCTATCTCTCAAATTTTTAATCTGCGGTCTCCCATAATTAAATCAAGTACTTTTTAAATATTTTCTTCAGTCGTGGGCACCGAAGGCCTTCCAGAGCGGGATTCGTCTTTCACACACTACCACGCTTAAATTATGATATCTACCTTTTCACGGATGGATAAGGCAGAGCAGAATCTCATAAGCTGCGGACCATATCATCATGGATGGCTTTCGGTGATAGCCCCTTCTTATGGGTTTACTCAATGACGGCACGCTGCTTGATTTGCCCCATTTGCAGAAGCTATGTCTGGCTGCTTTGTTACTCGTAAAATAATCCACCTAGTAAACATGTTATGTGATATTCCGTAATTCTAGGTAATTTTTTTTAACTCTATTGATCAATGGTATAATGACGAATTTGGTGCGTGCAGTGGTACACATAAGAGAATCAAATGCATCCACTACACGTACATTGTATGCTAATTCAAATTGAACAAATATTTGCTACACATGATTATTGACCATCCGGCAGCAAAGGCATAGGATAGTGCATAAATAATAAGATACGCTACTGTAAAAAATATTTTCTTTTCAGGTTCTTTTACGGGACTACGTCTTTATATTTTGGTACCACATGAGCTTCAAATGAGGGAATTATTTTTACACAAATACATAACTAAATTCGGCGACACACTTTGACGTTGCACTTTTGAACTTATCCTCTTCATCAAAAATATAATGATATTACCGGGGCGCTGGAAGATTGAAGAATTCACTTTTGAGATAATTTTACTGTCTCTTTCTGGATTTCAATTCCGCGAATTTCCACCGCGAAAAGCTACGAATTTCATTTGTATTTTAACCTGCAGCTGTCGCGTTTTTACGCAACAAAAAGGAGAGTCGGAATGCAGAAATTGTATATGTACAGTTAAGAAATGCTACTTTTTTTTTTCTTTATGGTATACAGGGGCAACCGAGAAACCAGAGCCTTTGCACGACTACTGGCGCTCATAGACACCGCACATTTATCATGCAAATGCCTCGGCCTCCTCACCGTTTCAATGGGCCGCCGATTATTCACAAACCAAGCGAAACGCGACAGCATGGCTGTCATTTTACGGTAGTCCCTGGTCATGCCAGCCCAATTTGGCTGCTTTACAGCTTGGCACTACATCTTATTATAATATGGTCTTGAAGTGCTACTGAAGTGCACCAATAATAATTGCAGTGAACATATAAATAATGTGATAAAAATCATTCAATAATGTGCAACTCATGCCACGCCACAGCATCCGTCAATATATCGCTCGGATTGCTCCTACAGTTATGAGATTTGCAATTAGTATAATTTTAGACTCTAAGAAGACGGTGCGTGTTTAAGATTCAACCGACAGTGTAACAATATAATTATTTGCCTTGCTCTTAACATAAATACATGAATAGAAATAAGTTATTTAAAGTAAATAAGCCGCTAATACGTATTCACATTGGTACTGCAATACAGCCGTTCATATAATACATATCAGTGATTGCCACACCACATATTGTGGGTATAATATCGCATATCTTAAAGTAGGTTTTTTTTGATTACGTTTTCGTCTAAATTTTGGAATAATGCGGAGTTTCTACTATAGTATACTCGTATTCCTATTATAAAAATCGCTGTATAACAATACAGCTAGCAATTTTCATAAGCAGGCCGTTTTATTTTGTGGCGGGCCAACGATCAGCCGGAACGTCGTTGCGAGACGTCTCAAATATGGCAGCTGACGTTTGACCTCTTTAAATATCTTGATTTTTGGCAGTGATGCTGATCGATACAATTATGAAATCAGTGTTTTGATTGCACATAAAAAAATAATCTGACCCCGAATGTTAAGGCGGGAGCTACGGTCCCTCCGAAACCTTTTAATCAGTCTGGGCACAGTATTTTATTTCTCTGTATTCGACAATGGACACCATTGTTGTTGTCACATCAAGCAACGAAGCAAGTGTGAAATCAGGAACTAAAACGTGTCTAGTGTTTTTTAATAATGTATAAAGCCGTACATTCAAATCAACAACAATCCGGCTTAGCGTTTACAGACCACAAAACAAAGCGGCCCTGTTTTTGGAAATGGTAAGCCGTAATGAATTACGGCGACTTAGGTAATTTTGTTCATCATATTATACTAGAAGCTAGCTAGTAAAATAGACTCCTTCAAAAATGTACAGTTAAAGTTGGATAATGGAACAATGATTGAATCTAAGACACAAAACCCTTTCACCTAAAACCTTCATTCCGAATACTCATATACCCCGGATGGAAGGGATTGGTTTTAATTTTAAACATGGCGCTTGAGCAGTGCCTTATCAAAACCAATTTACATAATACACGGCTGCAGCTTTTGATATTGCGCCACAGATTATAGTATAAGCTGCCGTCTTTGGCAGACTCAATGACATTCTATGAAGATCTATAAAATAACTCCGCTTCCATAGCGACTAATGAAAAGTGGCCTTTGGTAATCACATAGCTAATCTTAAAATAATAATATTTGCCCGACTGTGTCAGAAGAGAGGTAATATTTTGTTCATATATATGAATGTTTGTATTTATGTAGGCTAGGAATGACTTGGAAGTGACGTGGTTTTGTTTTTCAGAAGGGTGACAAATCACTTCTTCAAAACGACTGACCAATTTCACTACTTACCCATATTTAGAAGTTGAGAAACTCAAGAGTCTTGATGAATCGTCTAACACAAAGCTTGACGAATTCCAATCACCGGAGCAGGCTGGGTTTTGCAGAGGATTTAGCACCATGAACCACATTTTCTCCACACGACAAGTCCCACAAAAGACACATACCTTGCCTTTGTCGACTATGAGAAAGCTTTTAACTCTGTCCAAAACTGGGCTGTTCTGGAAGCTTTACAGCGATATCAGGTCGATTGGCGATACGTCGAAGCACTGAGAGCATTCTTTGACCGTTCACCGGGTGGGAAGAAGACCTCCGTGCAGTAACCGGTTCGGGATGGATGTGAGTAGCAGGAGATCGGTCGTCCCGGTGTGAAAGGCATATGCCTATCTCATTACATTGCTTTATAAGTATCTTACCTTTGTGGATATTGTTTCGTAAGAAATATTCTCTGATCAAAGGAAGTGCAATATAAAGGCAAACGAGCAGGTGGTGGATAACTACCGCCGGAGACTACCATTCGCAGGACCTAAAGTTGTGTAAGCGCATTGCCGGCCTTCGGGACAGGAGTAGTTTCTTTTTTGAAGAATCCCAGGTCGGAAATACAGAATGTGGTAGCTGGTTCTACAACGATGATATGTGTAGGAAAATGTACCTGCTGTGGAACGTTATTATTGGGAACATCAAAATGGTGACATCAAAATGGTGATGATATCAATGTAGTGATGTTTATGAAGAGGTAGTGCCATACTGCGTAAGAGGAGGTAATACCAAGCTTGGTGCATGGCGCTACATCCTCCTATGCAAAGGAATTGGGCTGGCACGAACGGGGTAGTACCTCTCGTTCACTTGATACCGCCATAAAGTGATAGCGTCGCTGTCGCATTTCGTGCGGTTTGTGAGTAGCCGGTGGACCATTGGACGATAGGACGGGGGATGATAGGAGAGTAACTGATCTGTGTAACTATCATGCGAATGTCCTTGGGAACCGGAAGTCATCAAAAGGCTCCGTTACTCCCTTGCCGCCTTATGCTAAAAAATACTGAACATAATGGCAAATGATTTTATACATTAGCAATATTTTCCATTATTTGTAGTATTGTATATTGGTCACGTTGGACCATTACCTACCGTCTCCTAAAAATGATATTCACCATTCACGTTATACTACCACCCACAAATATATCAATTTGCCTGCTACAAGGAAATGTTCAACGTAATTGGGAAATACTACGACGCAAATAAAGAAAAATGCATTCATGATTTAGGAATGCAAGGATAATGGTACGAGTTTAATCGTCTGAGCGAACATATGGACGCAGATCCCCGCCTTGCGATGATATATTACAGTCACACGGTTCGCCAAAACGCATTCTAAAGCATTAAAAATGTGAATCCCGTCTATATCACTTCTTATTTTTGTTGTATTTACTTTATTTGTTATTGTAATTTCATTTTTATTTTTAAGTGATGTGAAGAAACGTATTTACGAGCCTACAGTGCCGTCAGTGCCGCCAATGTTAAGGTACCATGGAAGTATACATCTGCAGGGATCCTGAACATATTCACGAGCCTTCAGCAGCGCTGGTTCCAGTGATAGTGAGTCCCGTGGCGGCGGTATAAACTCGCGGTCCATTTCACTCCCTCTTCTGAGAGGGACAAACAAGCAGTTCCAATGGATTAGACATGGTGTCTGTGTTTAACACACGATACATCTCGAACCGTTGATATGTAATGTTACAGCAGATTCTAACGGGCACAATTTATGTATTTATAGAAAATAACAAGTGTTGACTGAGTGATTTATCATCGCTGAGAGTGAACTACTAAAGTTTCGTTCATAAAATTTGGTGAGTGTAGTACTAAGAAATATATTTTGGAATTTCCACATCTAATGGTGCGAAATACGTTCGAAGCCCATCGTTTTTGAAGTTAGTATTAAACTCTGTATTCAGGCTTTAGATTACAAATAAACTAACCTATAAAAGATGTGAAAATAAAATAGCAGTGTGACAGCAGAGTACTTTTAGTTCCTCTGTCACAATCAAAAATTGCATTTCATTTTTTTTTTTCGGAGGGACCTACTACTGATTGGCGGCGCTTGTCCAGCCTTAACAGTTCGACTGATTACGGAAGACTTTTTTGTCTTCTGGTTCTAGGTAGACGATAGGGGGACAGACCCCCCTCCTTTCCCGCAGATGGGAAGATGCAAACCAGATTTTTGTGGACATTACCCTATCGTGATTTTTTGGGCCTGAAGGGGGAAGCGGTCCCCTCCCCACGCTAGTGGGACGGCGCGCGCACGATGCCGTTTAATGTTACGGGACGTGTATAAGGATAGTTGAGCTCGTCTTTCGGTTTGGCTTGTCAGAGGAGGCCGGCCTCCTCCCCCACCCTCTGACGGGTGGGGTCGATTTGCGCTTCAAATCGGCTAGAAGCCGTGATCATAATTTCATTTTTATTTTTAGAGCTCTCTAAGATCGCGTTATATTATTTCTACAATTGCATTTCATTATGGCTGGCTATGGCTTAAGTAGACGCATTCCCTCCGTGTGGCTGTCAATGGCAGTGGCAGGTGGTAGGAGGGGCAGTCATCTGGCGGCTAGGTGAGGCATTGCTAACCGATGACGTCACTTCCGTTACATACATGTATCAGCATTTATGGAAATTGTACTCCTAAGGAGGTACAGGTAGTGCCATGCTGCATATGAGGAGGTCGTGCCATGCGTGGTGAATGACACAACATCCTCCTATGCAACGGAATTGGTAATTGTGCTGTCACGACCGGGGGACTCATTTGATGCCACCATAAAATGATGCCTACGGACTACAGACGCCCATGAATATATTTCGTTATACATGATCGTAACATTTCAAAGATAGCCACACTGGCGCCTAAGTTGTTCTACTACTACCAAAATTAGGTTACAACCATTTGACTTTAAGAGCTTTCTAAAATGTTAGATGGACACGAAATCCGGATGCCGTCTCAAATAAGAGTTGCTTAACTTAGTTAATCGACTACGAACTACTAAGGGACCGTGTATCTTCACTTAGCTTCTGGCTTAGTTGAATGTGATTAGTGTTTAATTTTGATTGTTATGATGTTTTAGAAGAAAACAAACCGCCAGATAGTGTTAAGTATTATGTTAAGTATTTTATAGTGCCATAAATACCTAATGATTTTGGTTTTTGGTGACAAATATTGATATCTTGTAACTTTTGCCTGATTTGCTTGCAATGCTTCAATGATAAATATTTCTTCAAAACCTAAGTAGTGGTTTTTTATTACATTATATAAGCTTTATTAATAGCTTGACTTGTATGTGTGCATCGATGTAACGCAATTCCTGAATGTTATTTTTAATCAATTTCAAGGTATCCAAATTGGCATACCTACATTTAGAAAAATTAACTTTATTGTTATTCCAGTCAGTTACACGCTAACAGATTAAGTTATATATATATATATATATATATATATCTATATAAAATTTAATTCAAATGCAACAACATAACAAAGTTTCGTCACATACTAAAACATCTTTGGCATTTCTCATGTATTGAAGTAACAAAAAACATCTATGTGCATGAGACTCCGACAGACTCCGCTTTATTTGGAAGAAACTCTAAAGTGTGTACAGCCGTCAGATAACTTCTGACCGAATTGTGGTAGTCTTCTTATAGACACATTGTAAACACTTGTCCTCTACCAAGGTCCAGCCTTGTCGAGGCTACAGTGCTCTTGATGTAAAACCAAGCATGTTGGATGAAGTTAAATCAATGGAATGGGCTGCTCATTGTAGCCCTCTTATGTATAAATGGGATTAAAAAGCAAGAAGAGGAAGTGATTTCTCAAAACAAAAACGCAAGACACCGCACTATTATACCCATTGCACTATTTTGAAGTTGCGGTTGCAGAGGTTAATATGAAGTAGTTTTGTGTTAACTTATAGCAGTTTAATTTGCCCGGTGAACTAAAGAAGATAACGCTCTCTCCTCTCTTCAGTCGACGTTAGTTCAATACCTTCGAAACGTCCTCCTCCTCCTCCTTAATCCAAAAGCCTCACCCAATGCGTGCCACTGAGCCCGATCTCCGGCTCTCCTCGTGCAGTTGCTTCCCGCCGCCTGGCGAAGGTCACCTCGCTCCGTAAAGGGAGGGAGTCCCACGCTGCGTTTACTTTGACTCTAAAAGACTTCTGCTTCAACAGTTGTCAGATCGACGGCATATGTGGTCAGCCCATTGACACTTCTGCTTGCTAGACTTCAGAGCTATGTCTTCAGTCCTCATGCGAACTTCTTCGTTCTGGATTTTAACCCTGAGATTTACACCAAGCATAGCTCTTTCCATTGCTTGCTGTGCGACCTTGAGCCGATGGTCCAGCCCCACAGCGAGTGTCCACGTCTCAGTTGTCTCAGTTTCATATGTCATGACGGGTAGGACGCACTGATTGAAAACTTTGGTGTTTAAGCTCTACGGCATGGGCGACGAGAAGATACGACGAAGCTTCCTGAAGGCTGCCCAACTCAACTGAATCCTCCTATTAACTTAAGACTCCTAGTTTTTTTACCTAACTGCAAGATTTTCTCGATGGAAACATACTTCGGAACAACTTCAAGGGTTTCGCCATTTACGATTATAGGGCTTGGTGTTAAAAGAGAGTTGACCATAACCTTTGCTTTGTCTAAGTTCATACGCAGTCCTAACTGTTTGGAGACGTCATTTAAGCTGGTCAACATTTCATACAGCTCTTGCAGTAATTACGACACGATGACGATATCATGGACGAAGCGCAGATGTGAGATGCGCTCGCCATCAATATTGATGCCGCGACCTTTCCTGTGAATACAGTAACACACACAAGGTAAGTAATGAATTACTTTATTCGTTTAAATTATTAAATTAATGTGGTACATTTGTACAATTTAGTTTCCGTGGCTGGGCAACGCACGCACGCACGCACGCACGCACGCACGAACACGCACGCACGCACGCACACACACACACACACAC
>JAFELO010000311.1:185712-225505 GCA_017140195.1 Eumaeus atala
CACACACACACACACACACACACACACGCACACGCACACACACACACACACACACACACACACACACACGCACACACACACGCACACACACATATATATATATATATATATTTAGTTCATGTTCCTACGTAACCGCGTTGTTAGTCTTTTCAACTATATTTTACTTATATACGCCTTAACTTTACGCGAATGTTACGCATTGTATAAAGTTATTTTTACGGATTTTATTATTGTTTATTTAATTATTTATCTAGCCCGATGTGTCACGGGTGGACTTGTAGCAGTTACATTTTTACTAATTAAACATTTTATAAAAAAGTATAGCTGTCATCTTTGACTGTTAGAGGGAAAGTATATTTGAAGTCGTAGAAATGACACTCTTTTCTTTTGCTGGACGTGGAGGGCGGAATGTTGGCCGACGCTATCTGCCATCACCAAATAATAATTGAAGAGTTTTTTCTTTTCCGCCCGGGAGCCTACATTTTTGTGTCACCATGCACGAATTATTCATAACATAAAAGGGTGTGTTCGTTATTCGTTGCCGAAGCCATGTTTTGAAAAATTTTTTTGATGTTAAAATGTCTTAATTCTCTTATGTGTGCATTTCGATAGTAATTTATATGAGATACATGGGTATTAATTTGATAGACCGTATCATTAATTTGTTAGTTTGAATAGTATATGCCACGTGAAAAAAATGGGAGTTTAATACTACTTTATTGTAACGGAGCATATGTCTTGCCTGATTTCAGCTAGCTCATGAAGCCAAAGAAAATGGGACGGGATCTTATTAGTTGTGTTCTTTATCAGAGCTCTACTCCTTTTCTTTTTTTTTTTATTCATTTTAAATTTGAGCGCAATATGAAGATATGATGTCTGCATAATCTTCCACTATTGTATATAAGGAATGAAGAACAATCCGCAAACAAACAGTGGATTGATAATTATGTATAGACAGGAGTCCTCTAGGTTGCAGCAGGGAGTTTAGGACAACTGTCAAATAAGACTTAATTCCCTATTTTTTTACTAACCATTAACAGGAACTGGATCGAGTCTATTGCTTGTTCCTTGTAATATTTTAAGTTTGTTCATGATTGTGAATATGGAAAGACCATCATTATATAAAAGTATTTAAAAGACAGACTTAACCTTTAACAGCCCTTAACCCCCCTATTCTTGGTAATCCCCCTTTTTTAGAATTAAATCGTAACACATATTAGGACAGGAGATGACAGACACCAGGACATTAGACATCTCAGCCCTCCCGGGACCAGGGTTGCTGCAAGGCTTCAGAAACGTCGGGCTAATTAAAGAATTAAATAAACCGTGATAAAATCCTATAAAGTAGCTTTATTTTAATATATTTTATAACGCTTCTTTTTAGAATAGGGAGGCAAACGAGCAATCGGAGCCTTTTTTACGTCTACCGACGCACCATTACGGACAGATAGGATGGAAATTACCTAAAGAACATGGATTGTTAACTTAAGGCAGAGGAATAACGGTTTCCATTTTCCAGGTCAGTGGTAAGGAGTTTGACGACAGTGAATAGCTATAAGTGTGGGTATGAACAGGAAGGACGAACGTAAGAATTAGTTTAATCATTTTGAGACATAAGTTATCAAAACCAACAGCTTGGGATGAAATTGATTAGACTGCTACTGTATCAGTGATAGGAGTGAAGTTAAAGGTAGAAGTGAAAATTGGCAAAGCCGATGGGTATAAGAGTTTTATATTTAATTAGGAATTTAGGGTTTATGGCAGTAGTTGGTAGAGGCACTTTTGGAGGCGCATCTTTTGGTGTTTGATTTTTTCCCGTAGAAGAAGGTCACGGAGATATTGTCGTGGTTCCATTTTGTATTGGAGAATTTAGTAAGTCATCGATATAGACTTGTCCTGGTCCAACCGTTCGGTCCCGGGGCAGGGGTGTATTGGCGATTGGCTTTTGGTATCGTTTTTGTTTTTTATTGTGCGTGTGTGTGTCTGTGTCGGACGTGTGTGGGTGGATTTCCGTAGTTTGTTTTCGTAAATTTTAATTTGGTGTAACTTATGCAGGAATTGTCTTTGGTGTTATTGTCGTATTTTACGTGTTTTTGTTCTTGTTTACGTCCTCTGTGGCGTGAACATGTCGGGGAAGGATGGGTTTCGGGGAGGGGGACGGGTTCGTTAAGAGGAAGGGGTAAGGGTCGCTCTAGGGTGGGGGTGGAGGATATTGAAGTCTTGGAGGACTTCTTATCTTTGGCGTCCTTGCCGGAGGCGGAGTTGGGGCGCGAGCGTCTCTTTACGGTGGGGTCTGGGGACTCAGGTTCCGGTTCCGAGACCAGCGTTGTGGGAGCTGTTGGGTTCCAGTTGAAGTGTGTGGCCAAAAGGTGCAAATAGCATTCGTTAGCGGCAGCATGGCCAGCGTTTCGAGAGAACAAGCAGTGAAAAGGAGGAAACCTTTGAAAAGGCATTACGCAAGAGGGCGTTCCTTAAGGAGAAAGACGGAGGATTGAGCCACATGACGACTCCTATAATTTTGGAGGATGTCAGTTGGTGTGGGGCCGTGAAAGTAATGGTGGCGACGGAGGCCAATCTAGACCTTATACTGGAGCTGGCGGGTAAAACGACCATTCTCAAGGAGGAGATGATGGAGTCCCTAGTGGGCCGCACGGAGGACGGGGAAGCCTGGCGGCTAAAGGCCAGCAACGCGCGGTTGCAGCGGGAATTGGGTAACCTACGTGAAGTGGTCCTCGCCTACAGCGCAATTTTAAAGTGGTGAGGAAGAAGTCGGCCGAAGAAGGCAGAGAAGCCCCCACAACCGCCGACGTCATGAAAGGCGTTACACAGATGGTGGGGAACATAGTGGATGCACGCTTCTCGGGACTGGAGATGCCCTCCAGCCGCACCGTACCGCCCGCCTCTTGCCGGGGACAATAGGCCCCTGGTGAAGAAGTCAAGGGCAGCGATCGTGGCCAAAAAGACGGTGCCAGTGGCCAAACCCCCTGAAGAAGCGGGTCCTAATTTGAAGGTGTTCCCGGCCCTGCACAAAAGTACAAAGGGGAAGGGCAAAGGAATGGGGAAAGGAAACGGACCAGAGTGGACGGCGTTCGGTCTCTCCAAGGATCAAGCCCCACAAGACGACGGTACAACATGGATGAACGTCACCCGCCGCAAGGTGGTGAAGAAGCCGGCGGCACAATTGCCACCAGCGGACAGGAAAAATACACCGGCGGCTTCTGTGCCGCCGGCGAAGAAGATGGATACGGCGAAGCCGAAGCTGTCGCCCCCTCGCTCCTCCGGCGTGATCGTTGAGCTACGGCCGGAGGCAGTGACCAAGGGGGCGACATACGCTTCGGCACATTTGAAGGTGGAAGGGGCGGTGGATTTAAAGGAGCTGAGTACCGGCCTGGTGATATGGCACGTGTCCAGTACGTACCCCGGTGGCACTGACCGCAGCATATGGTGCTACCGCTGTGGTCATTCCGGCCACAAGGCCAGTGGGTGTTCCGCCAACGCTCGTTACGCGGAGTGCGCGGACACCGGCAGACCGGTGGGCCACGTGATGGGGGCATGTCTTGTACGCCCTTCGTACAGCGCGGGAAAGTTCCCAATCTCTCTCTCATAGGGGGAACCGATCGTCGTCAGACGTTGAGATGGCATAATGGCTAGGCATCTCAACATTCTCCAGGCCAACGTCTACCACTCCGCCAGTGCCCAGGACCTTCTTCTGTAGTCCAAGGCGGAGTGCACGATTAACGTCGCGATCGTAGACGAGCCGTACGTCGTGCCCTCCAACCAAAGCTGGGTGGGGGACACCGGCGGCTCGGTGGCGATCGCGGTACGGCCTGGCGCCGGCCCCCCTCGTAGTCAAAGCGAGGGGCCGCGGGTACGTGGCGGTGGTTCGGGGAGAAATGACGTTCGTAGGGGTATACTTCTCTCTGAACCGCAATTTGGCGGTCTTAGAACGGTTTCTCGAAGTTCTAGTGCCACTGATAGGGCAGCTAGCCCTCCTCCAGATGTTTATAGCCGGGGACCTCAATGCCAAGTCCACGGCTTGGGATAACCCGGTTGCGAGCCCGAAAGGGGGGGAGGTGGAGAAGTGGACGGTATCTGCCGGTCTGTCCCTCCTCAACATAGGGACAGTCAAGATATATGTGCGTTAGTTGGGAGGTTCCGCGTTGGACGTCACTTTCGCCACGCCGGCCATCGCATGCATATAGGAGGAGTGGAGGGTGGAGACACTCTCAGACCACTGCTACATATGGTTCGGGGTATCTCCGGCCTCCGTTTGTCCGACGTCAACGTCATCATCGACTAGGGAGCAGAGCCGATTTCCGCGTTGAGCACTCACTAGGCTCAACCGGGAGCTGGCAGAAGAGGCCGCCATTGTCGGCCATTGAAGGCACCCATCGCTGTCGGAGTTAGGGATCGACGAGGCGGCTGATCGGCTCTGCGACGCATTCACTGCGGTGAGCAGAGCGGGCATGCCTTCCGCGAAGGGTTCGCCCCAGCAGCGGGCACTCTATTGGTGGACGGCATAATCATCCGGCCTCCGGGCTGCCTGCAGCAAGGCAAGGAGGCAGTACACCCGGAGCAGGCATAGATGACCCCAAGACGTCGACAGGGACGACAGGCTGCGCAGGATCTACGTGGAGAGGGTGAAGATCCTCCAGCAGGCCATTTGCCGAGCCAAGGACGAGGCCCAGCTGGAAATTATAAGGGATCTCGAAAGGGATCCTTGGGGCCGACCGTACAAAAGGGTGCGGAGCTAGTTCCGTCAGTCAGTCGGCCCCCATCACGGCGATGCTCCAGCCGGACCAACTAGGGAGGATCGTCGGGGAAATGTTTCCTGACACACCCGTGGGCTTCGTGCCCCCCATGATGGCTCGGCAGACGTCGGATGAGGAGGAGGGTGCTCCGCCTCCCAGCACGTAGGCTGAAATGGAGATGATTCTGACTCACCTCCGGAGTAAGAAAAGAGTGCTGTTGATCCCTCACGTACACCTCGGGGATAGCCTCCGGGAAATTATGTCCGCTGCCTGGTTAGTTCCCGGGGGCATGGAAGGAGAGTCAGCTTTTCCTGCTTCCAAAGGCAGGACGGACCCTGGACTCGGCTTCGTCGGTTCGACCAGTGGTGCTGCTGTACGAGACTGGGAAGGCTTTAGAACGGCTTGTGGCTTCCCGTCTCGTTCAGCATCTGGAGGAGGGCACGGGACCCGGACTCTCGGAGTCGCAGTTCGGGTTCCGAGCACACCGGTCGACGATCGATGCCTTCGGGCGGTGACGGTGGGGCGGAACAAAGGGGTGAGGTGGTAGTCGCAGTGTTCTTGGACATCGCGAAAGCATTCATTAGTCTCTCAAGGTGCCTCTCTATCTCGTGAGGCTGTTGGATGCGTATCTCTCCGGTCGCAGTAAGAGAGATAACGACTGCCTTGTGCCTTGCCCTCGAGAGGTGGATGCGCCGTAGGCGCAAACCCTTCACCATCCATCTGACGCAGGTGCTCACCGGACATGGTCGCTTCTGTGAGTTTATGTGTGGGACGGCCCACAGAGAGCCGACGACTCGTTGTCACGATTGTAACGCGGCGGTAGACCCGGCCCAGCGCACCTTCGAGGTGTGCCCGAGGAAGTGAAGTCTGTCCTTTTCACCGAGGTCAGCCTGTGGCTGGAGGGGTCCTGATGTCTGCAGATCCGAGACCCTCCACTATTATATATAGTTGGTATTGCTACCCAATTGCCGAGTCCAACATGGGTCTGGGAGTCAATCCGGGCTCCCAGGTATCATGCGGGAATGCATTCCCCTTCGTCACCAAAAAAATCAAAGACTTACCGACTTTAGGGACTTTTTTTCTCATTCATGCCTGTCTAGTCCTACTGCAAGTGTTTCCAATGTGTGATCTAACATTACTAAATAATTGCCTAATTAAGGTTTTAAATTCACAGAACTCCTTAGATAGTGCAGTAATATGAAGATATGATGTCAGCATAATCTTATGGTGTTGAGGTCCATGTGACCACATTCTGAAGTTTATTTTCATACACATACGGTTCCCAAACATCTTTGCCAAACTATCTAGGCTCTTTGAATGCACAAGAAATAAATAGAAGGAGTAGCGATTTTGTGGAAGTTTTAGAGGAAAATTTCTATTATAATGAGTAGATGTGGGTTCCATCAACACTAAACACATAATTTTATAGCAAAAATGAAGTTACGTTATTTTAAATAAACTAAAATATAGGAGCACACTTAAATTATTTATTATCTCTGTGACTACTCACAGACGAAAAAAACTAGAATTGGAGGGCAAACGGGTAACAACTACCGACGCCCATGGACATCCACCATCCACAAAATTACTTTCCCGATGCGTTACCCTCCCCTTCCAACCCTCCTCTAGTATGCCACCGGCTACTCACATACCACACGAAACACGACATTGTAGATATCTCTTTACGGCAGTATTATGTTATTGGTGAATTTATAATAACCAACAATAGTTTGTCTATTCGATGAAATGTCATAGCAAACGCAATAACATCGCCAACAGCAGTAGGTCCCTCTGAAAAAAAAAGAGTATAGTTCACTTTTAACATAATATTACGCCTTTAAAACGACTTGGCCCATTGGAATGGGGTGAATAGGAGGGCGACGCATCGATATAATTATGCTAATGTTCATGGGCGTCTTAGTATCAGGCATGATCGAGGATGTACCTGCTTCACACACAATATCGCCTTAAAGTATCTACTATATTACGTCTCGTGCGGTGCGTTTCCTTGGGCCTCTTGAGAAGGCGGAAAGGAGAAAGAGCGATACGTCTGTGACACCGTGACATGTACCCGCTAGTGCCATAACAAAATGCTTTTTACAAACAAGCGCCGTCTAATTCTTACAACTTGTCTATCCGAACACACACACACACACACACACACGGACACACACACACACATACACAGGCAAAGAAAATCATAACTATTCCTCGAAACGTTCACTACAATGTCCACAATAGTGAACATGGTACTAGTAACTGGCGAAAAAGTGATACAAACGACATTAGCACACCAGTATTAATTTTGGGTTAGAAAGCTTTGGTTTATGTTTAGCAACACTTACAAAAACGCACCACTACGCTACATGTTATTGGAATATAGATTTTGCTGCTAATCTATTAACCTAGCAGTTTATATTAAATTTATATTTCACGATTTGAACACACTATACCGTACATATTTATTATGTTGGACTGGCCTACATTAAAGTAGTGAACACTAGTAGTACACTGAAGTATTAATAGACGATGAACAAGTTCAGATATTCGCTTGTGTTGTGTGTTTGTGTGTGTGTGTGTGTGTGTGTGTGTGTGTGTGTGTGTGTGTGTGTGTGTGTGTGTGTGTGTGTGTGTGTGCGTGTGTGTGTGTGCGTGTGTGTGTGTGCGTGTGTGTGTGTGTGCTGTCACGTCTAAGTATACTTTTGTCCATAAGCAAGAAACCCGCACTGAAATCTTGTCAATCATCAATATTCAATCTATTTGAGACATAACATTATATTTCCTTATTTTTATATAAAATGTTACAAATACTTTCCAAACCGTGTTGACCAATTGTACAGGGGACAAAATTAACAAACATAGACACAGCGATCCAAAGCTTATTCAGAATATCTGAGACTCTGAGAGAAAGGGTTGTCTAGACTAATATACCGCAACTAATACTTCTGAAAAAGCTTAGGAACGCTGTGTTAATAATGTTTGTTGATTTTGTCCCCCATAGAATAAAAAACTCGGTAAACACTATTTGAAAAATACTTGCAACATTTTACTCCACACCTTGTACTAATAGCCTAACCCATAACTTGAAGAGCTTTCTAAGTTCCTAACTTGGCATAAAGTACCGTGAGTACAAAATCCGTGATGTTAGTCAAGATAAACCCACTCCAAAATTTCTAATCTGTTTCATTGAATGTAATATATTTTATCGTGTAATCGTTATATTTTCTTTTTTAACCTGTGCCAAGTGTGTTATAGGTTTCGTTTAGCTCAGATTTACGTAATCACAAATGTTAGAGTTTACAACTGTTTCAAAATGACATTACGAATTAATGTTTTCTCGACATCAACCACGGTTTAAAATTCGATCTCAATCGAGGAAATAATCCATAGTTTATAGGTTTACTGTAACCTTACCTCCTTGTAGAGAATTAATTGTTAATGAATACCTAGAAGATATGGAGAAGATGTTCAGAAATCATTAGCTTTCTGTTTTATTAACAATGTAATATGTAGATAACAAGGACTTTAAAAATATTTTTAGAGATCTAGGTTCATGACAGTGAAATAACAGTACGCCTTGCTCAAAAAATAACTGAGCCAAACCGATACTGGACTTTTTATATACATTTTACTCGGTTATTTTTCTTGTTAAAAGTCACAACATCCTGATCACAATATTCTGTAAGTGACACAGTATGTATGTGTCATTTATATGAGATACTATCTATTAGAAATTTCCTAGCATTTGCAATTGAGACATTAGAGCAGTAGGCCGACCGACGCCATATTGTGTTTTATTACACATGCTACAGATATTTCAAAAAAAGGCATACGATGCCTTGTGGCTGTAGGTTTGCTTGGGTCCCGTAATGAGGACCCAATCTTTCACCGCGGTGATCTGATGCTAAGAGATCCGGGCCGCCTCATTCACGTTAAGTTCTCTTCCGTGAGGTCATGATCGGGTACATTTCTCCCAATAGGCAATTCAGAATCCCCACACTGTACGGGTAGGTTAGGGTAAGCAGACTGTGATACTATACAGACAGAAAACGCCAGTGTACGCATTTTTTGGATTTGTCTAAGGCATTTGACCTGATTTCCTATGCACAATTAGGCCAGAAACTAAGGACCCAGTCGACCCTGAGAGCTCTGACCTGTATTGGTATGGCAACCATTCAAATGTGGTCAGATGGGGTGATGCACTTGAGTGACCCATGCAGACTCAAATGTGGGGTAAGACAGGGTAGGCTGTCATCGCCAAGGTTATTTAATTTGTATGTGAATCAGCTGATAGAGAGGCTAAGTGGAGCCGGCGTGGGTTGCTCGATCGACAGTGTTCGATGATAAACACATGCAGTAACGCAGTCGACATGGTTCTACTAAGCCCCTGTCAGTTTTCTGCGTAAGCTCTTCACAATATGCGAGCAATATGCGGAGGAGAATAGATTCAGCTACAATATAGAAAAAAGTGTTTTTCTATGATTCAGCTCAAAAGCTCGATAGGGGCTATCTGGGTAATATGGAATTATAATACACACCAGCACCAGACTTGAACCCAGACCTAGATTAAAATGAGTTATAATTAATAATACTTTATTAACATAGATTAAAAATAAATGTTATTATATTAAGAATAAATGAATTATGATTTTGGATATTATAAAATTGTAACTTATATAATTTTACATGGACAGTTTTATCTGAAATAAAGATTTATTATTATTATTATTCTTTATTATTATTATTATTATTATTATTATTATTATTATTATTATTATTATTAAATCACCAGTACCATCACTACTAATATCGGTGGAGCAAAAGGTATTTGGTATTTTGCATATCATTATGGTCCATTATGCAATCCTGCGTACAGAAACTGAGACTAAGAAATAGAGATAACCTAAGAGCACAGATTAAAGCAATGGTTCTAGAATCTATTTTATTCATCATTTTTCAAATAATGTGAGATTTATGACGCGCTGAGATCACCATTTTGATTTATGTTTTCATGCGGTTCAATTATAACATATTATCAACACTACTAAGGTTAACGTATAAGATTAGAAGCGAAAAGTACCGGAGTATTTAGTATTTTCATTAATCATAATTAGTGCTGATGATTTTATTTATAGTAGAGGAGGGGGAACGAGGAATCAAAGCCACTTGATGACCATGGATGTCCACAGAAATCCACATTAATATTGTTCTGCGATTGCGTTGCCCTCCTTTCCTCCATCCCAGTAGACCACCGGCTACTCACAAACTTCGTTTCACACAACAGCATAGCTGTCACTTTAAGGTGGCGACATGTAAGCGAGAGGGAGGGGCCTCGCCGGTCGTGCCGGGTCTATTCGACAGCAGTTTAGCATGGAACTACAGCCAAAATGTTTAATGAACTCAACTGAAGCTTATTTATGATGGTGACGACGATCGCGATTGCGATGACGATGACGTTGGCGATAGGAATTTCTTATCGCCATCCCCATTCAATAAGGATTTAAAAGTAGTAATTATATTATGGTGTACTTATATATTACTGTTACGAGTAACAGAACGCGGGCTGTGCGAGCTGGCAGTACTGGCTGCTTGACAGCTGACAATTCTCTAGATCACAGCAAGGCGCAGGCGGTGGAAAATATGGCGGCACAGCGTTTATTTCATTAAATGCAAGTTGAAGTAACTATCAACTACCAAAGTTCCAATGTTGGAGCTATAATTTTATATTAGCAACAAAAAAAATTTGTAAATTCAAAAACATGATGTATACATTATGTTTGCACTGTAAGAAATAAACGCTAATGTAGACGTAGTACTAATGGTTTTTTTTATAAATGTCATCTGCATGTAGGTGGTACAGATCGTAAGATAGCAAAGACAAAACAGAAAGATTCGGACGTTTCTTTATAGATACCATTACTCAGATACGGAAGGTGCGCCACTTTTCACAAATTTTCGTGATGGGGACTCTGGAAACCATCCCCATCACGAAAATTTGAGAAAATCATTTCGAAAAAAAAGAATATTGGATTTAAACTGCGTCAGAACGAGATCACTTGCTTGAGCTAGAATAATAGAATACATAGGACACCGTTGTAACTGGCGGCCATTGCTGGCGTATCTTATTGATGTGTTTTAGTCTCAACTCATGGCATTGCAAAGAATGTATTTGTGATATCAGTAAGAGGTAGTTTTGACATTACAGCCGAATGGAGCCGCAATGACCGTGGAGCGATAAATGATGGCAAAATTTGCATAACTTCTATGCTATGTTTATGAGGCTCCGACTGTTCAACCGGGTGCAATCCTTATCTATACAATTGTTACAAAGAAGCAAAACTTTCTTACTATGTTCATTTGTTCCTACAATAAATCTACAAAAAGACTGGGTATCAAAAATCTTTCATTAATAAAGAACTACCGGAAAAGGCACTCCACTTCCAGTGGGTTTTCCTTTTTAGGCTTATGGTGAAATACATTTTATTTTTAACGCCTAAAGAATTGAGAATAGCTCAGAAAGTAAACTATATAAAAAATGCTTTATCATTCACCAAGTTAAGATTAAGCTCACGGTTTTGTGAAGCGTGATATCGTTCACCATGCATGTCTACGCGGCGAAACGGTTGAAATTATCTTATGGTCCACCTATCATTGGATTTAATTAAACTGATTAGAAGGACTACAATAGGAATGTAAATATCTCAAACAAGTGAAGAATATAACAACCAACCTTTAGATTCAAAACTCATTAGATGGAAATTTCGCAAAGAAAGAATCGAATGTAAGAACTACCGTTGAGAGGTTTGAGCTGGTTGATTTTTGACCTCTGGTATGTAGCTGATAGGTTTGTGATTCGTAGATCATCCCAAAGGCTTACAGCTATTTAGTGGATAATGGCATATTTTGTGCTGTACTCGACGCACATTTTTTGCAAATAATTGTCCTACATTATAATTAGTTTCCTCTGCATAATGTTATTTTTGTTTTAAATCACAGTCATTGAGGATTCAAAATAATCAACACAAAGTTTCAAATAGTTCAGTAAAAATAACTATTAAGTAATGTACATAGCATATTTTTGCAGCAACAAAGAGTAAAACACTCGAGTTGATTTAAATTTCTAATTCAAACGTCCAGAACCACCTGTTCTTCATTGCGGAGTATCACTTATAATAATCACATTAAATAATAAACTGAAGTTGTCCGTATTAAATGAGCTTAGCAATTAGCTGTTGCAGGGTTGGCAATAAAGATAATGTAATGTAGTGTGAATACCAAGTACCGTAATAATTTAATTCGTTGCTGGTTGAACCACAATTATATCAATTCACTTAAAATACTAACATAAAATTAAATTTGCGCATTGGAGGGGAGGAGGATAGGATGGCAACGCATATACAAGATAATAATGCGAGGCTCCAGTTGTTTGTTTGTTGAGGTCCAAACAGCCGATTAAAAGTGGGCATAGGGGATACTTAAAAAATTAATGTTAAGTTGGTATGAAAAGATGTATGGAAGTAAATGTCGGAAAGTATCACTGTTCCAACCCTATATTTATTGTAATAACACATTTCTAATTATATTAAAACTTCTATTATTTAACTACTGGTACATTCTCATTGCTTTTTCAACTTTCAAACCTTAAATAACTCCGAAAGCTATAAGAATGAAAACCATTTCATTTGACGATGTTTTTAATCAAATAAAAATCAATTTTTACTTAGTGGGTGTACCACTTGACAGACCATATTCAAAATGCTTAAGATATTATATCATACTCTGTAGCATTTTTCTAATAATATTACAAGAAGCGCTGTTTTTTCTATCAAAATTTAGTGCTGAAAATTTTCTAGATCTCACACAGCTTGCACCTTGTATAACTAATGGTATTTTAAGTGTAGCAAAATTGGTACTCATTGCAAACAAAATAAATAATGTTTTAGAACTTACTGCAACCTTAAAATCCCTGTATCACATCGCCACGAAGGATCCAAAGAAATATGTCGTTATATGTAAAGACTTCGTTTTCCTCAAAAAGCTCGTTAAATATTTTTTCATATTGAACGCTATACTCATCTGCGTATACAACTTCTCTCCGTTCTTCATACTTGCTTACTATTACTGTGCAAAAAAAGAATTTGTATTGATACTACCGTATTATATTTATGTACCATTTTCTGTGGAAACGTGGTATGGTTGGACGTCCGTGTACTTGCACTCGATATCCTGTGGTAAGATTTTATGATTTTAATAATAATAATAAATGGCCAGATTTATGAATTGGATTTTTAATCTAATCTAGTAAGTTGTGATGTTGGCTCGGTTACACCCCCGTGCCTCGGAGAATAAGTTAAGCCGTCTGTGCGGCGCCTGATTTATCTCTGGCTGTGTCAGATTGCCGACTCACCGAAATAGGAGAATGAGGGAAAAGGGAGGGTGTACTTGTGCCTGTCGCGCGCAGTTGGCTAGTCCAAATAGAGATTATTACTACTATTATATAGTTTCGGGTTTTACATTAGTGTTGTGCGGGGGTGGCCTAAGAATAGCCTCATCCTCAATCCAAGCCCAGTGTGACGTAAGGGTCGTCAAAGGGCACTAGTCTCTTAACTACAAAGAGGCTTGAGCGAGCTGGTTGTTTGGTGTCCTGTCTGTTTCATAGTGACAGTGAAATAGTGACAGTGAAATCAGCGCAGTGCTGAGTGATGGCGGTACCATCAATCGGATCAGCGACAAGCAGAAGTGACGCCGGTCCGGAACCTAATCCACCTGCTCAGCGTGGTAATTATGAGCATTAACCTGAAATAGAAGACAGCAATGGAATTCAGCCGCAAGTTCTCGGTAGTTACATTAGTCCTGGCCACGGTAACGGTGGAACAAGGGGTGCTAAGAATCACCGGGCTATGGGTCGCTACCAACGATTTGACCTGGCTACGAATAAGAGTCAGACGCTTAGACTAGATAATCACTTTGTTGAACTGGAAAAAATCCGGTGATACGATCGGGGCTATGTGATGTCCAAACTCTGTCATAGGATCACCTACTTCAATGAAGTGGATTGAAGGCGACACTCCATCACAAGGCGGCATGGGATTCCTCATGAAAAAGTCCCTCGTAGGCAAAATCGTCAAAATCTCTAGTGTGTCGGATAGGGTGGCGTGTCTCATACTTAATCTCGGATCTCGGATTAATCGAATAACCACAAAATCCCTGTGGATATCATAAATACGCCTGCAGTGAATGGCCTCGACGCTGACGTGAAGGTTTGACTCATGGTGAGGTTCATGACTGGGGGTCCGTCCCTCTTCACATTCTGACGGGTTAAAAATATTCGTGCATGGTAGTCTCAGAATAACTAACCGGTATGGTGGTACTGTTTGAGCTAGGTAAATCACGGATCGTATTGGCGTTAGTCCCTACTCTAAAGCTGTCTTTCGGACCGTTAGTGTTCGAGCGCGTGTGTTCATGTCTGCCGTAACGTGTGTCAGGGCTGTAGCGTATATTTTGCATTCATCCTCGAGGGCGTCTGCGTGTCCTATCACCGAATATGCGACATCTCTCTCGGCATCTTTTTACAGGAATCAGGTCGCTTTCAGGATTGTATGTAAATAATCACGTGTATAATCATCGCTATAAATTTTTTTTCAGGTTTTTTTGTCGTTTTGTATTTATCAACTGTTGATGCGTTATATTACATTTTGACGATGCATGCATGCAGCCAGTTTACTATATTGAGTGATGAAATATTGCAACTCGATGAAAAATCAGCTCGCAATCTCAAAAGCATCATTACAAAACACCAGAATTTATTAAAGTAACTAATTTATTTTATGATGTATCAACTTTATAGTAAAATTGGGGTACACAACAAGTAAAACCCTGTTTAGTTTTTTAAATTAATTATTATTTGTTTAATTATAATAATTATAATCTGTGGACTCATTACACCACGCTGGCCTGTCCTGTAGTAAGTACCGTTAGGACTTGTGTTACAGGTAAATATCATCATCATCATTATCAACTCTTATCGGTCCAATACTGGACGTAGGCCACTTTCAATGTACGCCAAGACGGCCGATTTCTACTACTCGCATCATCCCGGATCAACTACTGCACGGAGATCATCTTCCCACGTTGCGGACGGTCGTCCAACACGTCGTTTTCCTAAACGCGGCCTCCACTCCAGAACCTTAGTGGTACCTCGTACCTTAGGTGATAACTTTCCTCCTCCTCACTGACGTGGCAATGGGCCACGCTAATATATTTAATATTTTTATTATATAAAGCTTCCATAAACATCATTGACCTAGATGGGATTCGACTTACCACCGCGTTAGTAGCTGAGCCAGCAGTTAAAATAAGGTACAGCTAACATGAGAAGCAAAAACTAAGCATGCATTTTATAGCATTGAACAAATATGTGCATTTTAAATGAAGTGCCCCGTTCTCTCTTCCTACACTATAAGGGAACTGGCGTGAATAATTTATATATAGTGCGATAAAATAATGTGTTTGAGTAGCTAACAGTATTGTCACCTCTTGAGGTATTATGATAGGCACACTGTTGTGCACCAATCAACGTTTTTTTTTTTTAATAATTTAATTTACTTACCCCTAAATTAATTTATATGTATAAGTTGGCTGTAATTAGATGCCTTTTAAATTTAGGTTTACACTTTAAGGACTGTATTGTGTTCTGAATTATGTGTATGTATAATGTTCTCCATATGCAACAGTGTAGGTAAATTTATTATCCTCAGTAAACGTCCTCTGTTGTAGTATCTTAATGTACTTTAGTTAAATGTTAATACTAATTTTACTGTGTATATGATCTATGATATATATATATATATATATATATATATATATATATATATATGTTTCAGAATAGCTGACAGTCTGGAGGCAATATTTAGAGGACCAAACCTATTTACTGTTGTAACTATATCTTTGGAAATCTGCTGTCTTGGATTTAATGTAATTGTAAGTACACGATTTTGGAATAGAAATTAACTCGTCGGTAGGTATATAATAATATATTTAAGATTGTTTTATTTTATTACAGATGGGAAGAAAGGCACAACTTCCAGGAGTTATTTTGTTTTTGACATCTAAAATCATACAAATGTTGATGATAAGTATCTTCGGAGAGAAACTTATTCAAGAGGTGTTAAGTTACTCATTTTTTATATTTGTAATACTGATCATAAAGATTTGAAATAGTAAAAGAAATACAAAGTAATTATAATATGTTGTTAGTTTTGAAGACTGTTTGAAGTTCCTGTTAAAATTTTACACATTTTTTTTACTTTTGATAGGATAGTAGTAGTTTCTTGTGATGACAATCAAAAAGGTGCTTAAAGTATTATTAAATTCTATGAGAGCTTACCTGATCTCATTGCAATCAAGCGATAACATGTATTATTTACTGAAGAGATTGAAATAATACAGCTAACAGTCTAAATATGCTTATAGGGCATGTTCAAATGACCAACTCCAAACCGATCTAGAATTGTACCTTCTATCATCAGCTTAGTGATACGAGATACAAATATTATGCAAATAATATAATTTTTTTTATCAGAAAAGACGACTGACTGTACATGTAGAATGAGGGTAGCTTTTATCCGGGATATTCAGATCATGTTTTGTGAGAGTGTGATGATTTCTTTAAAAAAAGACCAGTCCATACGTAACCGCGTAGCATAGGTACAAAACCTCCTCTTTTCGTGGAGAATGACGGAGATTAAAAACAATGATTGTTCTGTTAGCAAGATCTCTACCACAGTTTACATTACTCGCAAGATTGTCTGTAATTCGATTCGAATTACAGAATTAGAACAACAATATTTTAAGGAATATAGGAGGTATTTTTCTAGTGTCCTAGAAACTTCCAAAAATAGGAATGTACATTTTCAGTAATTATAGAACGTAAACTTATTAGGTGTGAATTAATGCACAATGGTAGAGTGTTGTGCACATTGCAGAGAATGATGTATGTACTCTCTATTTTTTAGTTAAATAATATTTTTATTTAATGTTTGTGCTATTTGGATCGGTAGGTCCGGGGATCGGCACCTCTCGCTGGCATGACACTGCCGTGGAGTGACATCTTCGGTGTCGCATTTCGCGCAGTTTGTCAGTAGTATCTCTCTCGTTTGTCCCCTATACTATAAAAATATCACACAATTAAAACAATATTATCTTAAACAGAGTAAGTTTATTGGAGATGCTGCATTCCGTTGCAAATGGTATGCAATGGATACAGCATCGAAAAAGCTGATCCTACTTCTGATTCTTAGGTAAACACATTTTATTCTTTTTTAAATTGCATAATAATATATAATAGTAAGTACTTTGGCTAATCGTGGGTGTTCTATTATATCTACTGGACTTACGAGTCTTGGATGTACTGACACACCTCTGCCTACCTCTTCGGGGATAACAGGAGTGAAGGTACTTTTTCTCGTGAATGAAAATATTAACATGATATAAAAATGTCCGTGTCCTGTTATCGACACGGTGTTTTCAAACATTATCATTCCATTTATCAAAATGTTAAACATCTAAGGGAAAACAGATTTTTAGCTGGTACTGAAATTAACATCAACGACCCTATTCCGTTGAACCCTTACCAGCTTTTGATTACTAGGACAGATACAGCCATCTGTCATAGTAATCCCTAATAAAGCACTTTTCCAAATGTAACTTTAATAAGAGGAAGTAGTAGAAGCTGTAGAGCAGCCGAATTGTGCTGGCATAAATTGATGGCTATTTTTTTGTGCGGTATGCGGGAGATCAATGCATGGGGATGTTGACGGGCGTCGGTAACCAGTAGGCTCCGACTGCTTTTTATCCCCTATGCTATAAAAAATACATTCATTTGGAAACATCCTTTCCGTTTTCGCAAGTAAATGTTGTATCATTTACTATTCAAAACTGAATGACGCCTGCGATCCCTCACAGTCATTATCAAAGAAATTATCACTTTAATAATTGTATAGATCTTATAATAATACAGTGTGGTTACGTATAATTAACATAACATCTATTATATTATTGAAATACTTCAAGCGTACATATTGTACATTTTGCCTTTCGTTCGAATAATATTTACTTTTTTTTAGATCTAACCGTCCGTGTGTGCTGACAGCATATAAATTTTCAATTATATCTTATGAAAGCTTCTCAAAGGTAATTCATTCGTTTAATTTATAATAATAAAATGCAGCTTACTAGACGAATACGGCGTATAGATTGGCTCATCTAACAGTCACTTTTTTATATTTCATGCCTGTCGGAGCAGAAGAGGTCACCAGATACCTGAAAGCTACACGAAACGCGATGGCATAGCCAGAGAGCGGAACCATCCATCAGATCAAATGCCAGGAAGCACATTTACGCGTCATCTTTCGCCCTGGGTTCAGTGGTGTGTTGGGCTCGCTGAATATTATAGTGCCGAATACCTACTAAAACCACCGCTAGTGCCATCAGCAGCCGTTGATTGCTGGTGCTACGGAACTACAATTCACCAGGGCACCTCGTAGGCTAGTCAGTCAAGTCAACCAGCCAACTTTAGGACATTGCAATGGGGTGAAGTTCCCGTCTATGTCCATTGCTCTGTGCGCAAAAGCACTCCTTTTGCTCTTACAATATCCGAATTTCGGCCATGACAACCATCTCTATAGAGACGAGCCAACTACGTGGGACATGTTACAGTGCTAAAGAGAAATCAGGCGCAGGACCGATAGCTCACCGTACCGCCGTCAATTCACTGACTTCGGACTGTTATCAGAAATTGAAAAAATCTCAGTAACAATTTGATCCAACCCTGGACTCAAGCCCAAGACCTCACGGCTATGGTTGAACATGCTTAACCACTAGACCACGTGTCAGTCAAATAATCTTAAAATCCTTATATGACACAACATGTAAGGCACAACTTGATCGCGGGGATCGCCGTATGCCTAGTCCCTACAAATATTATAAATGCAGAGGTTCCTATGTGTTTGTTATTCCTTCACGAGAAACTGCTAAACGGACTTGGATGAAAATTATCTTCGATATAGTTTAAGCTTTCCAACTCAAGGATGTGAAACAGTTCATCTAGGATAAATGGTACAATCATAAAACTGAGAGGCACAGACATTAAATAAAAACGGGCCAAGAGCAAATTGTACTTCATAAGAACTACGTCCTTCGAAGTATTTATTGAAATTTAAAAGTTAGAGACTACAGACACCACAAAGTGAAACTTGCAATCAGACAATCTAGTCTGAAATGAAATTTTCATATCTGTGTTTTATAAACATTATATTGGCTCATGCCTGCTTGTTTTACATATGTCCAAAATTATTTACTTTATTTATCATTTCAATAAAAATAAAAATTATTCATTTCCATTTATTTCAGATAATGAGTACTTCTTGGTCCTACTTTACTATACTGCAAACTACTTATGCACCAGAAAATAATTAGTTATTTAAATAAATATGGATTTATATTTGGATTAAATATGGAAAATATTTAAACGGATTTTATCGAGGTTTTATTAAACATTTTTACAATCCCGATGTTTCAGAGGCTTTACACCAACCATGTACACGAATAGAAGACAGATGTCCTAATGCATGACGTTATTGGTTAGAACTGTACAAAAATTTGTTATTATGGAGTTGTCCAGATTAACCAGATCGCGTGTAAAAAATTACTTATTGTTTTTTTTTTTTCAATATATTATGGGGGCAAACGGGGCCTTTCGGTAATTAACAACGCACATAAGCATCCTTTCCCCCTCCCCTCCAATTTGCCACTTGCCACTCACAAATAGCAATGAACGCGGCGAAGCTGCTCTCTCGGTACGTCTTCGCACTCTTTCCGTTGCCCGGTCGAGGGGGGTCCACCTGGAGCATAGCTCCCTACTGGAAATGTGTTGTTCGAGCCTCGTCAATACGAGGCGTGGTTGATGCGAGGTCATGTTGACCTCTGAGTGCGTATGCACATATGTTTATGTGCCTGGGCTATTGGTATCTTTGTACGATCGGCGTCCATCCATTTGTCGGGGCACTGTCACAGGTCCCAGAGTGAACTGGGAAACGTATATGGTTTCACTCCTGTGATGGCCCTATGGACAGGCACCGAAACGCACGCTGTGTTTACGATACGGTGTATTGGTGGAAAAGTAAAGGTCAAAAGTCAGACGCGACAAACAGAAGAAAAGAAAGAAAATAAAAGAAGGGTCTTGGCCGTGAAGTTGGTGTCACGGGAGAAGCGGTGGGCCGTATCCTTGCGGAAGCGTGGCAACGGGACGATGTCCGTCTGCAGCGTCCAGCGAGAGGGAGAAGTGTATATATGTATATAACCTGTGAAAATGAAATCAAATGGATTAGTAGTGATTTTTTTTTTTCTAGCCTGTGTGGGAGGTATACGGAAACTGGTTATCCGTCCCCCTTCCTCGGCAGGCTATATTTGTCCGGGGGGCGGGCGTGCCAGGGCGCGAGACCCCTGAGAGTCTCGTGCTCCGACGCGTCCGCCTTTTCGAACAGGCTGCTCGACATCCTGCCGACAAAGTCATCAAGGGGCTAGACGCGCAGTTTGGTTCCTCACGAACCTTGGAGCCTGGACCAGTTGCCGAAACACCTTGTTCTGAACGACACGGAGCTTCCGCTTGTTCGTATCGCTCAGCAAGTGATGCCAGGCAGGAGTCGCGTATGTTAGGCGAAGCTGATACTCCCTCTTACAAACATATGTCTGCAGGACAAATTTTAGTGCCTATGAGGTATTACTTTTGGTTTCTGTTTGGTTCATTAAGCTGACCACTAGGTGTGTAGCAGACTTAAGCACTAATCTTCCTTTTTGAAGTTTGAGAGTTTCTAATTTCAATAAAAATAATTTATTTTATTCATACTAATGTACGTGGGGAGATGAATAAATATACGAAACGGCAAAGAAAAACTTTAATCATCTATTTAAAACAATTTTATTTTTCAACGTATTCTACTTCCACCTCGATGCATTTAGTCCATCTCTTTTCCAATCCCCTTATACCAGTTTGATAAAATGTTTTCTCTAACCCCTAAAAAATACTCGTCTGCGGCGACAATGACTTCATCATTTGATGAAAATCTTAGGCCACCTAACCATTTCTTGAGATTCGGGAATAAGTGAGAGTCCCACGGGGCCAGACCTGGGGAATAGGTGTGTTGCGGTAACAATAGGAACCGCAATTCGTGAAGTTTGGCAACTGCAACCATTTACGTCTGCACAGGTCGTGGTGGAATAAAACATTATTTTTGTCTAAATAAGGCCGATCCTTTCGGATTTCGTAACAAATTTTTTGTAGCAAGCTTGAATAAATCTCACCATTTATTGTTTTTCTTCTTTCCAAATAATCTACCAAAATAATCCCTAAACCAGTCGCCATCCCTTTGCCGGCCGACAAAACTGTTTTTGCTTTTTCCGGTGTAGGTTTTCCGTTCACAGACCACTGCTTAGATTGTTCTTTTCAGTTTTTGGAGTATAATGATGTACCCATGTTTCATCTACTGTCACATAACTCGTTAGCGTCACGCTTTAATAGCGCCAAACACGAATCGACCACACGAGTTTAAGCGTCAATCGATCAAAACGATTTTTGGAATCTTTTCAAATTCCGTTTAAATACCCAGGTGTTAATTATACTCAATGCAGGAGCATAATTTATTTACATATTACCTAAAACACTGAATTGCTTGACTTTAATCTGAGTTTCTGTTTTCCCTTTTAAAACGTAAAACTTTGTCACCGCACCAATTTCGTTTCATTCCATTCTTAGAAAATTTACGACGAGAAAGTTCTAGGCGACCTCAAACAAATTCTATCAGTTCGAATAAACTCAAATTTGGCGTCATATTTTCGAAAAATAGATATATAATGTAATAAATTTTGTTTACCTATCTTTTTTTAAGTTCGTAGTTTCGGCCAGTTATCAATCGGTCCTAGTATAACGTAAAACTAGTAACAATAGTAAACCTAGTCCCATCCGATATTTTAAATGCAAAGGTTTCTATGTGTTTATTACTACTTCACATAAAAACTACGATTTTCCGTGGAGGTATAAAATTTGATGAAAATCAACTTTGATATAGTTTAAATTTTCAACTCGTATATGTGAAACGGTTCGTTTAGGATAAATGTTACACTCTTGAAACTGCGAGGCACAGTTTCACCGTTAAATAAAAAAAGGCCAAGAGCAAATCGGACATCATAACAATTACGCCGTTCAAGGAAATTATTGAATGCTTATTTCCATTTTTGTAATAATTTTCTTTAAATTACTATTTTTGATCAATGATAAAATAGAGAAATATAGGTTTTGCAACTTTGGAAGTGAATATCTCACAAACTATTCAATTATAATACATTTACATAATCAAAAAACAGTTTTAAAAACTTAATACCATTTGAAAAGACCATCCACTCGACACTCGACCATGCGAGTTTTTAAAATCCCTGTTACATATATGGAGCGTTACCTCCTTATACTTAGTAATTTTGGTCTTCAAAAACGCAATACATACATAATTTTGTAGCGGTTGAAGCATCCATGACATGAGGACATGACGAAATTATAATGGTCCATTATTTGCCACGGAGCCATAATTGATATTATAACATGCAATACACAATAAAATAGTCTTGTTCTCTATAATATCCTGTCGTATCAGACTGTTGCAATTTTTTTAATAGCTAAAAATGTATCTTCTTATGTATTCAGTGATTGGATTAAAATGTAAGGGAGTAGCTAGTTTTTAGAGTGATGGTTGGTTATCTATATCATACCTATGGTCGTTATAACATCTATGGTTTTATATATTTTTTTATAGTTAGAATGCTACATTATTCTTGTATATCTTGGTTTTATTTTTCAGTACAATGTAGAATAAAAAGAAGGTGAAAAAAGAGAATTCACTCGTGTCGTAAGTGAATTAAAAAGTACAAACATTAACTTGTTGGCCTCAGATTTTCTTCCTTCCACAATCGTTTTTTTTTTTTTTTTTTGTTAACGCGGGGACACATGATAGTGCCGATACGATATACCCACAACAACCACCACGAGTGACGTCAGTGCCACCCTTGGTGAGGTGTTCCGGAACAACCTTCATCAGGGTACCTCGACGGCTAGTCAGCCTCCTAAGGGACCAATTCCACCTCAGGACAGGACCTACAGGACAAACCGCATCGACTTTGGGACAGTGTAATGGAGTGAGGTTCCCTTCCTCGCCGCTTGCCCCGTGCGCAAAAGCGCCACTTCCTGTTGCTCTTAGGTCCTCTATTATTATAAGAGGGATACCGAGAGCGATTCCTCCTCCTGACCGTCAACCCCTCTTATAAGAAGAGGGGGCCTCTTCTTATAAGAGGGTTGCAAAGATATCCATCGGTTCAATTGGCTTCGCCTGGGTTTACCCCAGCCTACTAAGCCCCACCGCCATGACAAAGCTTCAATGGTGGGGCCTTTCAAAATTCTCCCCTGACGCTACCCGACCGGAGTCAGGCTATGTCGTAGCTTGGGTCGCTTTAATATACAAAATGCTCCCCGTTCCTGATGAAGACTGGTCTTCACTTCTAAGCCGGCCAGTCATTGGAGTGGCCTGTTGCTGATAGATCTGGGGCACACAATTACAGCGGCTGAAGATTTTCACATTCGTTTCTAGTCAGTATTGCCATCATCCAGACGTTATTCAGATGGCTTTTCTTTTCGCTATCATCAATTTTCATTAAAAAATATACATGACAGTTGTTAGAATAAATGAGATAAATACTTGGTGAAAAAAGTTAATTAAGTCTTGATGGAATACCTTTAGCACGCACCAGGCCCAAGGATGGCTACACGAAAAAAGTGGGTGTACTGTGTGAACAAATATATTTTAGGTGAAAGTCAATGTAACCGAAAGAGCTCTTCTTTGTATCCTTAGTAAGAGGTAGTGCCATGATGCCTTGCAGCGAAATTGGGCCGGCACCACCGCGGAGTTAACTCTTGTTTATATGATGTCGCCGTAGACTTACATCTTCGCTGTCGCGTTTCGTGGGGTGAATGGAGCGAGTCAATGGAGCGAGGATTACAACCTAACCCCATAGCACTGCCCCTTAGATGGTGGGGCTATTTTGTGATGCTACAGTTGCTTTTTTATTATTATTTTTTTTTAATTAAAGGTGACCTGATTATCTTATTATAACGAACATACCGTACATAATGTCACCTTTGTCAATACATGTCATCTATGTTAATATTATGTAGAGGAATCATTTACGTGAACGTTTGTTTGTTTGCATTGAATGTCTCCAAAAGTACTGGACTGATTTGAGAAGTACTTTCGCCATTAGAATTCTACATTATTTGTAGTGAACAGAGGCCTATATAAATTTTATATAACGTTTTGATCATTATGAAACTTCGATGTTATCAAAGATGTGCGATAAATATCAAAGTAAATCCTTTTATTTAGCTGCAGATATTATTAACAACTAGCTGACCCGGCAGACGTTGTTTCGTCAAATTTAATTTGTTGTCATTACCAGGACGTAGAATTATCATTTTTTTATATTTTTTTAAATCAATGAATTTTCGCCATATTTCGTGAAATATCCTTGCGGAGCCGGGTAGACTGCAAGTATTATATTATTTTTTTAAATGTTTTTTGTTTTCTATTTTATTATTGTTATTATTTTGCTCCTCCGATACCTTTACCATGTCATAATTTAAAATATACTTAATTTATGTAAAAGTAATTTTTTTTCTGCACTGGGTATCTTTACACACATTATGTGACTTTTTAAATGTGTTTCCTTAATAGAAACATGGGTCTTGATGAGCAATATTTACTTTGTCCTCTACGTCTAATTACGTTCTAATTATTGCTTCGTAAGCTAAGAGTATGATGAAGAAAGTGCATTTTTTTATTCCAAATGTGTGATTCATTAAATACCACTCCCAAAAATACTCCCATAGGAAAGGAGTTAGGTAAAATTCTAAGCGGGTGTCTGCACCCTAAAAAGAACATGTCAAATTTCAAGGTGTTAAAGCTTAAGAGATTTCAGGATTAATAAGTAAGTGAGATTCTACTTTTATATATGTGCTTGTAGTCCGTACCGGCTTCGCATGGATATGTTACAAAATATGGCAAAAGTTCATGGACAATAATAATAATGAAAAATAATACATTTAAATTTCGGACTCGTAAATATTACACGTTATCATGATTTATTCAATTTATGAGATAACAAGTTTAATCTCTGCAGCTATATAAGGGTTTACGTGGATACTTTGTTCACATCTTTGGTTAAATTATCAAAGTTTTCACTCGGAACTCTAACGTTTTAGAAAATATTAGAAGGATATAATGAATACCTTTGTTCATCAGAGATGATGTAGGAATCAAATGACTGGGAAAAATTACAAATTAATCCACTATTAGAAGCCTATTTAATGCAAACATACAAACAAAAGAAGAATCATAAGTTTCTTCTGTATAATATTGGTATAGATAATGTGTGGTCACCCTAAGTAGATCAGCATAGCGATTATATATTAGTACAAAATTATTACAGGATTAGCATGATGTGTGTTACGGTAGGGTTTATGTTAATGTTTAAAGTTTAAGGTTGGAAGACCCTAACCATTCCTAGCTAATGTACTATCAATTAACACTAATAATTAATTTCCGCCAAAGGTTGTGACATAGAAATGTTTTTGTAAATTTGGTACTCTCATGGACATAATTAATTTACCACTATGTAACTGAAATGTTAAAGTAAAAAAGTGCGATGATCGGATCCCGGCGTAAAGTGACATCATCGGTGTCGCGTTTCGCGCGGTATTTGTATTGCCGGTGGCCCATGGGCCCCCATGAGCAACCGGTAAATCTCAAACCACATATACATAATGAAGGGTAACGCATCGACATAGTAATTATGCGGATGTTCTCATGAGCATCCACATAATCAATCAATCAATTCAATTCCTCGATACGTTGACGACGATACGATTATAATTCACTGAAAATTGGTATTATTCCTTTATATTTTAAGCTAAATCTTCCTAGGATCCTGTAGATTAAAAAAAATTGTGCCCAAACGTCTAAAATCAAAATATTTCATTCAAAATGGGCTTGTACAAATCTCTTTTTAAACGTTGTTACTTCACTACTACTGGTTCAACCCTAACGCTGACCTGAGAAGAAAACTCAGCAGAACTGGTGACTCGAGAAAGTACACACAAGTTACCCTATAATTGCATTTAATTGTAATACATTTTACTACTACATTACTTACGCATGTGTGAGGAGAGTTTTATTCCCGAATGGCTGAAATTTCATCATCATCATCATCATCAACATCATTATCATTATCAGCCTTCATCAGTCCACTGCTGGACATAGGCCTCGTTCAATGAACACCAAGACGACCAAACTCGTATCCACCCCGGACCAGCTGCTACAAGGAGATCGTCTTCCAGCCTGGTGAACGGCCGACCAACACTTCGTTTTCATAAACGTGGCATCCACTCCTAAACCTTACAGGCCCATCTGCCATCTGTTCTTCTGAGTGTGTGACCAGCCCATTGCCACTTAAGCGAGCTTATTCATCGCGTGATATCAGATACTTTACTTCTCTGCCTTATGACTTGGGTACGATTTCTGTCGGACATGAAACAACCTTTTTTTTTTTGTTGACGCGAAGAAACGCATTTACGCACCTTCACTGGCCCTGGGTGCGGTCCAGTGGTATGTGGGGCTCGCAGTACATTATATAGTGCCGAATACCCTCAAAAACCACCACAAGTGCCACCAGTGCCGCCTTTGGTGGGATGCAAATCATCAGGGCCCCACGGTGGTAAGTCAGCCCACGAAGGGACTGACGCCACCTCCACAGATGGGGTTGTCCTGCACCACGGGACTACCCAAACGACTTTGTAACAATGCAATGGGGTGAGGTTCCCATCCTCGCCCCTTGTCCCCCCGCAATTTTTTTCTCTTTTGTCCCCTCTTCTTATAAGAGTGGTACTAAGAGCGACACTCCTCTTGCTCTTTAGCCCCCTCTTCTTATAGGAGGGGTACTAAGAACCACCACCTACTACTGGGTTCAATTGGCTTCGCCAAAGTGGTGTCTAGGATCACCCCAAGCTACTGAGCCCCACCGCCACGACAAGGCTTGAACCAAGGTGGGGGACAGACAAACACCCAGCATAGCAATAGCCCGTTGACGTCCGAAACAGTCCTAAATTAAGAGAACATGTTTCGGCCCCGTAGGTCATCCCGGGATAATGCAATGGTTGAAGATTTTTGTCTTCAAGCTCTGCGGTATAGGCACCCTGAGAATGTGACGAATCTTACGGAATGCTGCCCAACCCAACTGAATCCTTCTATCCGCTTCCTTCTCGATGTTATGTCTACCTAAATGCAATAGTTGCCCGAGGTAGACGTATTCGTCTACGATTTCGAGAATAATACCATCGACGTAGAGCGGCCTAGAGAGAAAGAATTCATTGAAAAATATATTTGACTTGTCCAAGTTCATTCTAAGGCCAATACGTCGGGAGGATTCATTTAGGCTATGCGACATTTCAGGCTCTGCGACGATCAATATACATCTTACAAAAATATTTTTCTAATAACACCTGTTAGCATACAAAAGTTATTTTACGGTGCTTTAAAATTTACTTATTGAAAGATTTTAAACGTTTCTGGAATCCTATTGTATAGACATGTTACATTGCCCCTGTAACGAATTAGTCACTTTGCTTAGTCTAATCACTGGTACAGCTTGTGTATATTGCCAGTATTTATAACATGGATATCACTTTTGTATCAAATTCATTGATATTTTTACATACATTAATTACATTATATCAAATTTATTGTGAATAAACAGTAAGAGCTCCAATTCGTTTAAACTTACCTCTCAGTAAAGTAGCTAGCTTGTATATTGCACTAATAGCTCGCTTCTACAGCATAAGTATAGTATTGACATCGTCAGCATCCTCCCACTACATTCTACCGTAAGAGATATAGATAATGCTGTAGAAGTTACTAATGTAAATGAATCTTGTCGTATTTTCATCATAATACTGCCTAATTTTTCTAACAGCCTATGCTGCTGAACTAACCATATTCATGAGTCTTGAGATGCGATGACCCTACTGTAATTTAGTATGCAAGAAATATGTTTTTACCATTAAGTGACCAGTTAAGTAAATCCCAGTGGCATGATGTAACTGTCTATTATTTTAATTATTTCTGTGACCATATTCTATTACAATGTAAAGATCAAATTTATTTGATCATAACAATAGTTACATATATATTAAAGTCCGAAATATCTTCTTCTTACATATAAAACATTGTACCAAAAGGCTTTGTGTCTGTATGTGATCGATTTTCTCAGAATATTCTAAACGGATTTTCTATGGAAGAAGAAAGGCAGGAACTATCGTGATATGTGGAATTCCGTTCTCACTGTCTAATCCATGAGGGAGCTGGCGTGAAGAAGTGTTGTTGTAGTAGTAGTAGTAGTAGCTTGATGTTCGCATTATATTGAAACAAATTTTGCAGTATTGATAGCATTACCTATAATTTAAAAGCAGTAAACGGAATAAGTAATCAGAAGCTTATTACAAAGCAGTAGAATATTTAAACGTATGGCACTGATTTTGAAATGTATTTCGAACACGTTGTCGCCTGTCCAAATGTGGAAGTCAGGGTAGTTATTATTTACTGCAGGGTTGCCAAATTTCATTTTAACGTACATTAGGAATTTTATTCTCCTTTTGCGTTAATAGTCTACGTGAGACTGAATTTTGTGAAAAGAAAATGAGCAGATATAATCTGCTATGATAATGATAAAATAATTAAATAATTCGAGAAAGGGAGGAGCAATTTAGATATTTATCGATGACTATAATCAAACTAAATGTTAAGTATACATAAAATAAAGTAAAAAGGTATTTATCAGTGTTTAGCAATAATAACTGGCGTCTGCTAGTATTAGGAACTAAATACGAATAATAGAGCTTGATTGACTTAATACAAAAACCTTTTTTTATGTGAAGGGGCAGACGAGCAGGTATGTAGTGACCACCGCCACCCATAGATATCTGTAAGACTTACAGACGCATTGCCGGCCTTTAAGGACTTGGTATGCCCTTTACGTGAAGAACTCTAAGTCGTATGGAATACTGTGGTTCCACAATACAGTCGTGCGCGGTACGAAATGGAGTTTAAACCGCACCTTTGTGAGTTTATACGCCACTTCTTATCTATATTTTACGGACTAAAATTTTACGGACTTCAAGGTGATGGGCGTGGAACTTAGAATTCTTTCGAGATGTCCGAAGATAGAATTCTGCTGCCGGTATTAAGCTGAACAATTCCTCGGAACACTCCCCCTCAAAATATATGACAAAAGACGCACAGCGAACCGACATCACTTCGTAGGACCAAAGAATCGAGCTGTCCGGAAATAACTAGGGTTGTCAACAATTCGAGCCGCTCTAGGTTGTATGTGATAAAATGAAACAAGCTGCAAGCAATTGCGGGGCCCCTACCGAAAGATGGGAGTAATACTCCACATGCGGTCGGACCTGCGCTTGTAAAGTTCTCGAGGTTGGGCTGGATTGAATTCGCCCTATTGAGCAGCCCAGCTTCTTTGAGGCTAATTTAGCTTTCGTTTCCAAATGACCGCGGAACTGAACGTTACACGATATGTCGACACCAAGTATTCCAATATTGGCTGAGGCCGATAGTTAGGTGTTCCGAAAACAGGGAGATACGACGGTGGGTGACTTTTTAGCGTTAAACGCGCAAATTTGTGTCGTATAGGGGTTAAATTGGACTAAGTTTAGTCGTCCCCATTCTAAGACATTGGATCACAAATCCTCGACTTAAGACACAAGTTTGTTCCGATACTCGTTGACGTGTTCCCGGGAAATATTGGCACGGCCGATGTATAAAGTTTGCAGCATGTCATTGATATGCAGAAGAAACAGTGTAGGAGACAGAACAGCCTCGGGGATCACCAGCGTTGACAAATTTAAGGGCAGAGCAAGCGCCATCAACCACAACCTTTATGCTGCGATTTGTCAAGAAGCTAGTGATCCAATCGGATAATTTCCCAGAAGTCCGTATGAAAAAAGCTTTGAAAGGAGCGCTTTGTGCCAAGCCAGCTAAGGTAAGTTTAATACGTAAGTTTTTAATAACAAGAAATTTTAATAATACTTCCGCTTAACTGCTGCCCAGTTAGGATATCATTTAACCAGAAAGGTATACGAATGGGGAGGTACATTTCGCTGACGAGTTGATTCAACACCATGTGACATGAATATGCTTCCGCGTTTCGTACAGTTTATGAGTTTCGGCGGTCCATTTTAGGTGGCAGAGGGAGGGATTGCTTGATAGAATTTGATCGTGGATTCAGTCGTGGTTTGCCCTCGTCACATTATGTGGATGTTTATGGGCGTTTTTTTGCTACAGGAATGCTGTAAATAAGTAAATGTTCGTATATTTTTTTTGTTATATAAATTTTAAAGAAATCACCTGTTCTGGGGGTGTCAAAGGGATGAATTCTTTTTGGATAATAGTTTTTCTCCGTTTTAGTCCGTTTAGGAGGGTTAAGCCGACGAGCGTTGCCATTTAATATATTATAAAAGGAGGAAAAGTGCAGTCTGAATATTTTGGTGACACCGGACGCCGATAGATTCGAAGAATGCGCAATGTGGGAATACATTTTGATACACAAAATTATATGTACTACGCCGGCAGGCTTAACATATCTGGAACTAATGAAAACAAGTTTTGTTCCACTTATAGCGACGAGTTTTTAAATCACCGAATGAAAGCAAATATTATATTTTGTTTTAATATAAGTTCTATTAATTGAGCCTTACGGAATAAATATCCTAGCTTGTTCGCCCTTTCCGCCTTGTTGTACGTATTACAGGTGTAATGACGTATTCTACATATTCGTAACCAAAGAAATAATTCGTGTTATTCCAGGTAAAATTTCTGAACACCCCTCTCCAAGGAACATACATGCAAAATTTCAGCTTCTTGCGTACAGTTCTGTTCAGCGCTGCTTTTTCTGGCAGTCAGTCGCCCAGTAATGGAAGTGTTTAATATATATATATATATATAATTTTTCTTACCCCCAGTTAGATAGTTCCCATTAATAGTTATATATATTTCGCATTATCGATAGTTACCATATACACCTAGAAAAGCAGTTATACAAACAAAGTATGGTGGAGAGTATAGAAATGTTTAAAAGAAATTCCTATACATGTAAGCCGTCTAATGATAAATGGTGCTTGTTATAAAAATAATTTTATTCTTTATTATTTCTTATTCGGAATTTCATTTTTAGGAAAATATATTTATTATTGTAATAATATACTTTACATCACATTACATTTAATTAATTATACTCGTATGATAAAAAAATATTCGTGTCCAGATTGGTATAATTTACCTAATTAAATATTTAATTACTTGAAACACATGATAATATGTTGCCACCTATCCAGATTTCGAAGTGAGGATTGTAATTAAGCATGGTAACTGTTCAGGGCTGTGAAACCTTTATTTTTATAATATATATAGATCATAACACTCACAACTGACTTCGTCTGAAAATACGAGGTTTGGGACCGTCTTAGGTAAGATAATTCTGAAGATTCGCCAAGCTCAAGAGTATTCGACATTCACTGCTGGGCATAGGCAGGGGCCTAATTATGATAACAAAACGAAATGTAAAGTTCTGGGAGGGCCCAGAACTTTACATTTGGTTTTATCATAATTTCGATTTTATAAGTGGTGTATACATTTTAAGAAAGATTTTTTTTTAGTTATCAAAACTTAGACTTGTGAGCTCAAGTTAGTAAAAAATGCCAATAAAAATATAAAGAAGCAACATGTTTAGCAGTGGCAACCCTTATTTCATGTCTCCAAAGCCGCTGGCACACAGTCTGCAGTTGTATTTTATATCGTCAAATGTCAAAAGTAGTCTTGAAAAAAAAAAATGGAAACATACACATTTGATGAAATTTTTGGTCAAATAAAAAGATTGTTTTATTTGATTGGAATGCCACTTACAAAACCAAATCTATGCATAAGATACTACGTTCTTATCGGTTTACTTACTGTTACTGTTATACAGGAATTTATGTATTTCTTGTCGAAGTTTAATCGTGACAACTTTGTTGATCTCACTCAATTGGCACCTTGTATCTGCGTTGGAGTTTTATCTATCATGAAAATTATGATCATTGCAAATAAAAGGGATAGAATTGTAGAGTTATCAGATTCCTTGAAACTCCTTTACGAAGTTGCACTAAAAGATGAGAAAAAACGTGAGGTTATACGTAAAGATTTCATTTTCCTGAAGTACCTCGTTAAATATTTTTTTTTGTTGAACGCTATACTTATTTGCATTTACAATTATTCCACGATTTTCATTTTCACATATTATTACTATATTAAAAAGGAAATCGTGTTAAGGCTGCCGTATGCTGTTTTAGTACCGTTTTCTACTGAATCCTGGTACGGTTGGCTTTTCGTGTATTTACACTCAATCAGCAGTGGTAAGATTTAATTATGTAAATACAAATTATTGAATACTTGTCTTTTTTCGTCCACGGGATAAGACGAACAATTGGAGCTTTTTGATGACATCATAGACATCCGTATTCTTGCACTGCATTGCGCTTCTTCCCTCCTCCACTCTGACAGGCTATTTGTGGCCAAGTTATAGAGAAAAAATAATCAATTGGAGCCATATGGTGACTAACGATGCCCATTACATTTGCACATGTTGCACTTTTCACCCCCTCCTACCCGGTGTGTCTTCGACTCACAAGGACTATTGCCATCTCTTTTAAGGCAGTATGATGTGAGCGTGAGAACCTTTCCTGTTCAACAACACTTACTATGTATTTATTTACTATAATAAAACAATATTATAATAACTAACGTTATCGCAATTTATATTTACGCTAATCAGAACAACT
The DNA here is from genome assembly GCA_017140195.1 of Eumaeus atala. Classification (NCBI taxonomy): domain Eukaryota; kingdom Metazoa; phylum Arthropoda; class Insecta; order Lepidoptera; family Lycaenidae; genus Eumaeus; species Eumaeus atala. The sequence goes on from JAFELO010000311.1 coordinate 218,497, forward strand.
ATAACGTTATAAAAAATTTTGTGTGCTTATAAAAACTTGTGACATCTGTCGTCTCAGTTCAACAGTGAAATATGCTGTAAAGCTTCTGAAGCGTCGCGATTTGTTGGTATTCCACACAAATATTGTTATTATTATATCAGGTATATTTAAATTTTATTAAAATATAGTAATTCTAATTTCCTATTTGTTAACGTTTGTGCCAACTGCTAACTTGTTCATGTACATAGTTGCCGTCAGGTTTTGGTTGTCTGAAAGAGAACGCTTGGAGCGGTAAGACCGCCTTTTCGTACATGCTGCTAGTTCATAAGATCATTTTTTTGTAATATTATTAGGTACAAATAAAGTGTTATTATTACTATAATTATCATTACTATTATATTATTATTATTATTATTTAGAAAATTTATTTGCACTCTTCTAGAGAGGTACGAATTATACTAAAAGCACGGGCTTACGCCAAGTACTTAAGTTATATGATTAATTACTATATAATCCTTCCTTGCCCATAAATTTTCTTACAATTCTGCAAGTATTTAGTATGGTCGCTTTTTGTAGAAGTATGTACGTGGATCTGGGAATATTTGGAGTTTTGAGACGGGTGTGTAACGTTAACGGTATGACTCCTGTAGAGGAAATTGTTATAGGAACTGTTTTGACGGTTTGTACGTGCCATTGTGATTTTTTCAGTGTGTGTTCTTGTAAGATTATGCGTATTCGGGATGGCTATATCGATAAGGTAGACAATTTTATTATTTTTATCATACAAGGTTATATCGGGTCTATTGAAGTGTCTTGTCGGTAATTATTGTTCTGTCCCAGTATAGTTTATATCCCGCTGAATCCAATACGGTTTGAGGTTTGTATTTGTAATATGTAGTTTTTTCTGTGGTTAGTTTATATTTGTATGCGAGGTATTGGTGTATCATTCCTGCTACCTGATCATGGCGGTGTCTGTGACTACAGACACAGACAGACTTGTCTCAGCTAGCGATTTACAGGCACCCGTGATATGCTGGATTGTTTCAGAAGAACTGTGGCAGTATCAGTTATCAGTTACAAGCGTAGGATCGTGTCTAATGTGTTTCCTGTAATTCCGTGTATCTATTACCTGATCCTGGATAGCCATCATAAACCCTTCCGTTTCTGGAAACAGTTCTCCTTGAGCCATGTGTTCGACGCATTTTTGTCAACATTAGAGTTGGTCAAGTCGAGACGATGTCTACCGTGTAGTGTCTACTGTGTATAGTGACTTCTGTGTCCAAGTGTATATTTTTTCTTGTACTTTGGTAATAATTTCATTTCTCTGTGGCAGATAATCTCTCAGGTTGAGCGGTGTGTGATTAAAATCGGCGCGTACAACAGCGTTATGTAGGAATGAGTGTGTTATTCGAGAGTGAAAAAATGATCTGAGCGCGGTGATTTGCTTATTGTGTAAATTTTTTATATCGATTATGCCTCTCCCTCCTTCGCTCTTAGGCAATGTAAGACGTTGTATGCAAAAGTGTGGATTCTCACTATTCGGCAAGTGTTTAGAATAACTGCTTTCTGGAGAATGTGATACGTGTTTGCTGGTAGCTGTAGAGTCTTTAATGATTGGTGCAATTGTGTCGGTATAACACCTGTACAGGATATTACTATTGGTACTATTATTACTTTTTGCAGACGCCAGAGATGAGTTATTTCAGCTTTTAATTCTATGTATTTTGTAAGTTTTTCAGATATGGTACTTTGGAGGTTACGAGTATTAGGGACTGCTATGTCAATTATGTATCCTGTATTACTTGATTTATTTATTAGAGTAATATCAGGTCTGTTATTGTGGATAGTTCGGTCGGTGAGGATTGTTCTGTCGAAGTAGACTTTGGTCGTTATGTTTTTCAACACATTATGGGGCTTGTATTTATAGTAGGGTTCGAGGTCGGTAATGAAATGATATTGTTGAGCAAGTTTCTGGTGAATTATATTAGCAACTTGGTCATGTCTATGTTTGTAGTCAGTTTGAACTATTGCTTTGCATGCACTTGTAACGTGTAGAATAGTTTCTGGCGAGCTACAGGTATCATTATCCAATGTTTTAGTTATATGCAATTGGTAGTTTCTGGTCTCTATTACTTGATCTTGTATCGCTATCATAAAGCCTTCAGTCTCGGGGAAGAGTTCGCCACGGGTTTTTCATGCGTTTGCCGCTTCTTTGTCGACATTAGGGTGGCATAAGTCCAGGCGATGTCTCCCATGGAGGGCTTTTCTAGTCCATTCGGTGATTTTAGTTTGGTTTTCTACCAAGATCTCATTGTTCTGTATTGAGTTATCTTTTAAGTTTAGCGGTGTGAATTTATTGTCATTTAGGCTTATTGTCTTATGTAGTGGGGAGAATTGAGATCTTTTGAAAAAATAATGTCTCAAGGTCGTGACTTGCTTGTTGTGTAAATTTGTTATGTCGATTATACCTCGCCCTCCTTCTTTCCTCTGTAGCGTTAGTATTTGTATACAGGATATCGGGTGGTGTTTGCGATGTTTAGTCAATGAAGTGTTTATTTTACGTTGTAGAGTTTTGAGGTCGGTTTAACTCCAATTTATTATCCCAAAAGAATACGTGAGGATGGGTATTGCAAAAGTATTTATGGCTTTAACCTTGTTACGGGCGTAGAGCTGTGATTTAAGTATTGTGTTGAGGCGATGTTGGAATTCAAGTTTCAGTTTTTGTTTAGTCTCCTTGTAAATAATTTGATGTGACTGACTGTATCCTAAATATTTATAAGTTTCGTTTTCATCAAGTGGTTTAATAAGAAGGCCCGATTCTAAGAAGTAACTGTGCTGATACGTGCATCCTTTTTTAATTGAATCTATTTTACATTTGTCAATTCCAAATTCCATTTTTATATAATTTGTAAATTGTTCAGCTGAGCTAGCTAGGTTATATAGGTCATGTTCCTTATCAGCATAGAGTTTTATGTCGTCCATGTTAAGTAAGTGGCTTAAAGGATAACTTGGTCTCTAAATTATTGTCCCTGAAATATAAGTGGTATCCTTTCGATGCTGAGGTTAATAGGTTCGAGAGTGGATTTAATGCCAGGAAAACCATAGAGGGCTTAAAGTATCGCCCTGAAATATACCTCTTTGTATTTTAATTGGTTCTGTTTCTATAAATGAGGTAGGAGTGGTAAGTTCAAGTCGCGTTGTCCAAGCTTTCATGGTGTTTTCCAATAAATTTATTAATTTTGGGTGTATTTTGTATATTTCTAAGATCTGTATTAGCCATGAGTGGCGAACGGAGTCATATGCTTTATTATAATCAATATACATGGAGTATAAATCAGTCTTGGTTTTTTTGGACACGTTTTAAAATTACAGAATCTATGATTAATTGTTCTTTACAGCCTTGACTGAACTTACGGCTCCCCTGTTGTTGTTCAGCCAATATGCTATTCTCTTAGATGTGCTTATATATTAAATCAGAAATACAGGATGTCATAATTTTGTAGACTGTTTGTAAACAAGTTATGGGTCTGTATTTTGCTGGGTTGGTAAGATCATTGTAATCTTTTGGTATCATATATGTAGTTCCGGATGTAATATAGTGGGGTATTCCGCTAGGATTATTAATTGTTCTTGTTCAAAAATGTATGGAGGTATCCATGAATATGTGCAAAATTCTTGTACCAATAGTTATGTATATGGTCTGATCCTGGTGCCTTCCAATTGTGTAAATTATTTATTACATTTATAAATATATCTATGGGAATGTGTTCAAAAAAAAATTCCGATGTAGTTATATTTCTAGTCATTTCTGCTTTGATCTAATCAGCTTCAGTGTTATGTTTCACCGATTTTTCCCATATTCCTGCCCAAAAGTTACGCAAATCAACAGGTTCTGGAGATTCATTTACAGTTTGTATATTGTTACTGTTAATTTCCATGTTTCTTGAATAATGTTTTAAGTTTCTGTAAAATTGTATTTCATTGTTTTTAAATTGGATATTTTGTTGTTTTCTAATCGTACATGTTTTGTATCTGTTGAGCCGTCCTGATATGAGTGCAAGTTTTTGTTTGTGTGTGTCTAATACATTTGTTATTTGTGTGTTTGTTTCTTCATGTAGAGAGTGAATACTAAATTGTTGCATTATATTCTTCACGTGGTTCACCTATTTTCATTCATTATGTCAGTTATTCTTTTTTCGAGACGTTTTTGCCACTGGGGTATCCGGTTTTTATAAGTAACTCGAGTTTGCTGTCTTGGTTCCAGTGATATTCTCGCTCCGTAGCCGTCCATGCTGCACAATACAATATTGTTTGAAAATGGTTGAATTCAGTATCGATAGTAATGTAATCAGTGAGGATCACATTATTAATATATTGTACTATATCTGCGAACTTTTTAGATGATTTTTGTTTCGGAATGTACATTCGTCGGGTTGGGTATCTTTGAAGTGTTGTAGTGTTTGCAAGAATATGTTGTCTATAGAGATATGTCTTATTGGCTGCGGAATACTGAGTTCACACGTTTCTGAGATATTCAAACGTTGTGAGAAAGGTGTTTCCAAATGAAGCCTCAAATGTTGATGATGTTGTGGTTCTTCATGTTGAGCATCTTGTTCAGTGTCTAGATTCACGTTTGAAATGTTTAAGGATAATTCGCCGGCTATTCCTTGTTTAATTTGATTTAATTTACTGTCACTTATATATTTATTATTGATGATTGCTCTTCGTTGGTACGTTATGCGTTGTTCACTAAGATATGAAAGATTAGGGAATCTGCTTATAAAAGCTTCGTGCGAAGGTTTTCGGTAAGATGTTCTATTACTTTCTAATGAAGTAATTCTGTAGTAAGCTTCTATAATAAATTCGTTGTGTTCGTTCGTCCATTTCAATCGTGTACGTGCATGCGGATGTTTTGGTATATGCATTGTGATAGCGGTTGCAGAAGAAGGGTTGTTGGATAGATTGTTTAGTTCGTCTTTCACTTCATTATAAATTTGATCTATTGTATTTTGTGGTAATTTATTTCGAATTATAGCTCGTCTTTGATCGCCTACTCTTTGGCGGCTTACGTGCATATTTGGGAATTGTTCGATGAATTTCAAATGAAGCTGTTCTATGTATGCTTTGGTGTCAGTTTCTAGTGATGTTAGAAATAGGTAAGTGCGTAGTATGAACATGTTCATTTCAGGAGTCCATCGTCTACACTTTTGGGGAGCCCTCAACGTGGGTGCAAGATCTATGTCAAGGTTGACATCTTGCACAGCATCGTCTCGGGTGATAACAGATGATGAAGAAGACATTCGCCGCGTCATGTATGATGGATGAGATGAGAGTGAAGATGAGAATAATGATAGTTGATCGTCTTCAGATATCTTAGATATTCCATCGCCCCTTACATTCACTCGGAGATTATATCTCGTGGGCCGAATTGCTCTGCTTATTTGTGTTTGCAGGGCGTGATTTAAATCTGGAGCAGTATTACACTGAACAGACGAATGCGCAATGCCCCCCCCCCTCATACTCGGGGCGGGATTCTCCATCGCATATAGCTCCGGTACCCGCCTGGGTTATTTTTCTATTTCTCCGGCGCATATCACTGACCCGATTTTCTTGCCTTCCCTAAGCCCCCTCACCACGGCAAGGTGGTCCCACGAGGGGATTATTATTACTATTATTATTATTATTATTATTATTATTATTATTATTATTATTATTATTATTATTATTATTATTATTATTATTATTATTATTATTATTATTATTGTTGTTATTATTGTTATTATTATTATTATTATTATTGTTATTATTGTTATTATTGTTATTGTTATTATTATTATTATTATTGTTATTGTTATTATTGTTATTGTTATTGCTATTGCTATTGCTATTGCTATTGCTATTGCTATTTATATTATTATTATTATTATTATTATTATTATTATTATTATTATTATTATTATTATTATTATTATTATTATTATTATTATGATTATGGTGTTCTCCACCCGCAAGGACGCACGCTCAAGGGTGGAATTTCGTAAAATTTATTTTTAGCGGTCTGTCTTCATCAGTGGCTCAAAAAAACCTACTTGCCAAATTTCAAGTCTTCAGGTGTCCTAGTTTCTGAGATTTCGTGATTAATCGCTTTTATATGTAGAAACGAATGATAATGATGCTATTTCCAGGTTATATTTGCGTGGCGTATTTTACTTCAGTCGATGCTTTATACTTCATATTGACTACGCACACTTGCAGCCAATTTAAGCTTCTGAAAAGCGAAATTCTGCAACTGGATGAATCTAATGTAAAACAGAAACTTAACGAAATAATTAGAAAACACCAGTATATATTGAAGTAAACTAATTTTATTATCTTCCTTGCTATATATGTATACTATTGATTCTTCAGGGGCACGGCACTTTGGGATAGGTGACCGATGGCAGCGGATTCCACCCAAGACCGACAGCAGTTAAAAATACAGTATACCACATATATTGCAAATAGTATTGCATGTATGTGTATTGGTGACTACACCGCACGCGCACAAGTATCCACATAATTGTTATACAAACGAGTTTCCCCTTTCCCTTCAATGAAATGGGCAATTCTATCAATTTAGCGAGAAGGGCTGCAATGCAGCATGACACTACCTATTTTGAAAATCAATATATTATTAGATAGATAGATTATAGATTCCTTTTTTTTTTTGGTGACGAAGGGGAATGCATTTACGCATGATACCTGGGAGCCCGGGTAGACCCCCAGACCTATGTTGGACTCGGCCCTTGGGTAGCAATAACAACTAAACCCCTACGGGAGCCATCAGCCGCTATAAGTGGAGGGTCCCGTATCTGCAGGCAACAGGACCCCTCCAGCGACAGGCTGGTCTCGTCTAAAAGGCCAGACTTCACCTCCTCGGAGACTGTCCGGCTACTCTACGACAGTCCCCACGACGCCGTGTCATTGGAAGTGGACCGGGTTTCCATCCCGGCCCGACACGGAACACAGGGGCACTACTGAAGGCGCTGCA
>JAFELO010000312.1:0-13823 GCA_017140195.1 Eumaeus atala
AGAAAAAAAAATCACTACTAATCCATTTGACTTCATTTTCACAGGTTATATACACTTCTCCCTCTCGCTGGACGCTGCAGACGGACGTCGCCGACACCACACGGGCGGTGCCGAGTGGGACGTGACAACCCCGTTGCCACGCTCCCGCAAGGATACGACCCGCCGCTTCTCCCGTGACACCAAGTTCACGGCCAAGACCCATCTTTTCTTTTTTCTTTCTTTCTTTCCTTCTGGTTGTCGCGTCTGACCTTTGACCTTTACTTTTCCACCAAAACACCATATCGTAAACACAGCGTGCGATTCGGTGCCTGTCCATAGGGCCATCACAGGAGTGGAACCATACACGTTTCCCAGTTCGCTCTGGGACCTGTGAGAGTGCCCCGACAAATGGATAGATGCCGATCGTACAAAGATACCAATAGCCCAGGCACATAAACATATGTGCATACGCATTCAGAGGCCAACATAACCTCGCATCGACCACAGCCTCGTATTGACGAGGCTCGAACAACACATCTCTAAGCTAAGCTCCGGTCTGGACCCCCCTCGACCCGGCAACGGGAAGAGTTAAGACGTAACGAGTAGAACTCCTTTCAGTAGATTTTAATAAAAACAACTATTTGATATATATATAATAAAGGAAGAACGGAGTAGCCAGAGCCTTTGATGACTATCAATATCCACCCACACTATTGTTATAGAGATGGAGCGCACCTACTCTCCTCCAATTAGCAAATAATATAAAAGTTTTATTTTAATTAGATATTCTTTTTAATTATTAAATGACTAAGGTAGACCGATAATAGTTAACATTGCATGTGTTCGTAGTGACAATAATTAACGAAACCACTAAATCGTAGTGCAGGCAATGTTACTGTCGATCAGTGGTTGAGCTGGTAATATGCATATTAGATCACTCTGCAGTGTATTGATTCAATGAAATGGATCGCGTCACTTTGACGGGCCACACAGAATACGCACGTTGCATTATCATGATATTAAGTTAATTAGTAATTGAAGAAATAAAAGTCTTTAAAAGAGGTTGGGCAGGTGCTCTAATGTGCATAAAAATATCCAGTTGGCACAATATTCCAAGAATTTGATCTGCAATGGAGAGATTTTATACCTGGATGACCTTAACAGCGTTTTCCTCTCCTCTTTTCTTCCTCTCGTGTTTCTGTTTCGAAACAATCACATAATAATCATGGAACGAACAAAATGAATTAACAATGGGTCCCCCCCATTGATCACCATTGGGTGAAGGACTATTAGGTTTGATCTGATTTTATATATATTTATTCAATTATGGTCTCTCCACATTCACAATCATGAACAAACTGAAAAAAGTACTACAAACAAACAATAGAATCAATACAGTTTTTAACAAGGGTTAGTAGAAAGTGAGAAAATTAAGTCTTATCTGGCAGCTGTCCGAGACTGCCTACAGCAACCAGGAGGTATCCTTTCTACTTATAATTCTTCCAAACCACAAATTTTCACGGATCGTCCTTCATTCCTTATATTCAATATTTGGAAGATTATGGTGCAATCATATCTTCATATTAAATCTCAATTTAAAAAAGAGGAGTAGAGCTCCTTTTATATAATTAATAATTCAAATTAACAACACCGGTATTTCGCAGTCGCGACGGACGGAAAAGAAAAATATTATTTGGTTATCATCTTTTAACAAATGATTCCGTCCTCCTCGACGAAAGAAAGTAAAGAGTGTCATTTCTACGACACAGGGCATACCATCAGTCTAACAGTCAAAGGTGACAGACATGTTTTTGATAAAATATTTAAGTAGCCATACATATTTGCTACAAGTGTAGGGAGGCAAGCAAGCGATCGGAGCCTTTTTACGACTACCGACGTCCAGAAACACCCGCACAATTACTCTATCGTTGCGTTGCTCTCCTTTCCAGAGGGCCAAAGGCTACTCTCAAACCACAATACACAAATATAATACTTATATATCAAAGTCTGTTAAAATAAATTAAATTTAGCCCCCTCTTCCTTGTAACTTCGTGTCTGTAGCGACGACATGTAACAACATATTAGGTCATATATCAGCGAAATACTGTAGACTTTTGTACCTCTGGCGCGTGTAAAAATTATTACACTGTATATGGCACGTATTTCCTGCTTTATTCTCACTAGCGGGTAGTCTTTATTCGTGAAATAAACAGTACGATAACTTTGCGCTGGGATGGTTTAGCCAAACGTGTGATATCTTTGTATGAAAGCTTTTTATTAATTCCGTTTACTTCATATGAAAACATTGATTAATGGTATTAAAATATGATGAGGAAAATCCTGTGAAATAGTACCGCGCTGAACTCTACATTGGAGGGGCGGAGAAAAGGGGGGCAATACATTTGCATGACAATAGTGTAGCGTCGGTAGTCATCAAAATGGCTGCGATTGCTCGTTTACTCTCCTATGTTATAAAATGTACTCATGTTTATTTCACGTCAGAATCATTTTCGATTATCAGGAGTAAACCCCCAGTTATGCCCAAGCCGACACACAGTTTTAATTTTGAGATATTCAGTGTCATTCTCTGAATACCGCTGAATTTATAAGCCGAATTTATAATATAATTAGGTTCATGGAGCCATTTAAGCTTCGGTAATTACAAAAAATATACATAAATATAATATAATTTTTTAGTTGAAAAATATTTTTCAGTTTTTATTTCTCATTGCCTCCTCTCTGGTAAATCTCCTCCTCTCAGTTGGTAGGTTTTAGTAGACACATCTTCCCGCTAGTTTCTTAATGTAGTAATAATAATAAATCCATGTCATAGTTAAATCCATTTCTTTTAATTTGAAATGGGTATTGTGTTACTAGTAATGTACTAAAAAACTGTAGTAATATAACTGTAATAATAAAAAAACTGTAGTAATATACTAAAACTAAATAAATTTAAACTTCTGATAGGTACAGACAATCTCAAAATCTCCAGACTGGAAATGTTTTAAAATCTTATTTTATCCTCATCGTCATCATCAGCCATAGACCTTCCCATAGAGCGAGATAGGTCACTGTCACAAGTTAGTCAAAAACTTTAGTTCCATTCAATTATATTCGAATCATATATATCTAAATAGTGTTCAGTGGTTTCCATAACAATCTTCCAACTTTTTATTGTCATAGGGATTCATTCACTTTATCTTTCTAATTTCTAATGATACAAGAAGAATACTGTATGCACATTCTTTAGGTTTTCAGCTATATGCTACTTTTCCAATAAGTGGCTGAGAACACAGTAAAATCCCTCAAATTTATGTGAAGCGAAACGACACGTAAAGCATTTTCATTTTGCTGTTTACCCAACAGCTCATCTGCGCGAAAAGATATTTCCGTCGGACTTACACAAGACATATCGCCCATGTGGCTCAATTGTTCAATAGTTAGTGTCTGTGTCTTATTTTAAACTAAGAGTTTAAAAAGTAAGATGATGTAATATCAAATGTATATATACATTTGAAATTTCAAGTGTATTCATCTTTCTATTCCATAGTCTATAATATATCTCAGTTTTGTAATATCATACTGATAGTGTAAAGCTGAATACTTTGTTTGTTTGAAATCTCAGGAACTAGTGGCTCGAATAAAAAAATTCTTCTTGTGTTGATTAATACATTTATCTATTAATATTATTAGGGCCATAGTACCATGGCTCTACGATAAATAGAGTATTAAATAAAAATGACGAAAAATAAGATAACTATTTTTTAATGCGTAAGAAAACAGAGATGTAATATTAATAATACCTGTGGACCTATCACACCACGTTAGCATAGCCAGGGCTAGTACAGGAGCTAAGTACCGTAATGACTTGTGTTACAGCTACTAGGCAACGGAAATATATATATATATATATATATATATATATATATATATATCCATCCATGACCTAGGTGGCCATATGTATGTTTCCTTTCCTTATGTGGTCGTTGTGCAATATGTAAACAATAAATAATAATACGATTGTTATTCTCTAAGTTGTCTAAGGCAGTCAATAATACAATTGTTATTTTCTAAGTTGTCTAATACAATCAATATTGTTTATAGTTACACCATCGACATACTCTAAGACAATCAATCTTGTTTGTTGGTACACCATCAAGGAGTGTTGATTTTGTTCCGGAGTACAAACATTACATAAATTAAACGCCTGGTCTTCACCAGAGCGTGAACACTACGCTGTAGCTATTCCTAAGATCGAAGCTTTCAATATAAAGCTATTAAAAAGCTTTTGTGTGGTAAAAGCTATTAGAAAGTAACTACATTGAAGATACCACAACTTAAAACTCTGCTTTTAGCAGCCTGATTCAATACCGTGTGTACAACATAAATTATAAACCATTCAAATGCTCATAAAAAATATTAGTGCATTTTCATAATGTATTGGTTGATAACGCAAAACAACATTGAGAGTGTAGTGATAGTGTAATTCGATTTTACTATTAGGTATTGATAACAATCTGTCCAGAATGTTCAATGTTATGTTGAAATTCTTATTTTTTTAGTTTGTGCAAATTATGCTGTCAAATGTTTGGTTACATTATCGAAATTATCATAACGATCCAAAACGTTTAGAAGAATGTTGTGTGCCTATATTCATCAGAGACAATAATAGTAAACAATTTTTTTCAAACCGGTCCAGTAGCTTTGAAGCCTAATCAATGCAAATAAACAATGAAAGAAATTTATAATAATAGTATAGACTAGCAGATAGATACCACGTACGAAATGAAAAGTTATCTTTCACTATTTACTGTAATGAACAATAAGGGGCAGTGGCAGAGGTAAAATATATTCAATGTCAAATAAAACCCATATTTCATCCACCTAGAAAATCAACCCGAAACAGAGCGGCCTTCGCTCTATGTTGGGTTGAGATTCAAGGGAGTTGATCATAAATCCATTAGTGGTCTGGGAACGTTTAAAATAGAATCTGGGAAAATACATTTAGAGTCCAATTAAAAGCTCCTCGCGCCGTCTAAAATGCAAATTCAGTGCACTGTAATTTATTATTTTGAAATGCGAAACAGTGCATAAGTGGTCTTATTGGCGTAAATAACAATTTATATGACGAGGAAGTAAACGGATCTCATTGGTTTTTTTACTAGCATCAGAATGAGCTATGCCACTGTGGGTGTATGTGTGTAGACTTCTATGTTCCCTGCTGAAATCTGAAATGTTTATTAGATATTGACGTATCTAATGTCGTTAGATTCGTCATGATAATTGTAACTCGAGTGACACTTGCACACTAAGTCTTGCTCTTCCCAGCATTATCCCGTTTCTATATCGGGGCCGGCTACCTAATCTAGGGCATCAGACGAGGCTGCCAGGGTTTATATAGAGCCAATGCCATCTTACCTCTGTTACCCGGAAGGGAAACTAAGCCCAATCCTAGATTAGAAAGAATTCGAACACACGATTCCGGGTCTCCTCACGACATTTTCCTTCGACGTAAGAGCACTCAGTCAGTTCCTCTACAGTATAGTTGGCCCATTTGGGGGAGGGGGACGATAGGGGAGCGACGCATATGCGTCACAATCACGCGAATGTCCATGGGCGTCGGTAGTCATCCATAGGATACAAGTGCTCGTTTGTCTCCGTATGCTATAAAAAATCAGAAATATACTTTTATTAGAAAATCACATTGGTACATGGCCCGGGTCGAACCTGGGCTACCCGAATGGGAATCTGTAGCTATAACCACTAGACCACTGAGGCTCTCTGTCGCACTAAGTAAGCATATTGTCACAAGTACTTGTACTTCATCATCATTATCAGCCCTTATCGGTCCACTGCTGGACATAGGCTTCTTTTATGAACGCCAATACGACCGATCTCCTGCTATTCGCATCTATCCCAGACCGGCTACTACACAGAGAACACTAACTCGTAAGAACCGATAGCAGATGTTGCTGAAGCACAAGTGTCATCATCCTCGCTAAATGTAAAACTGTCTTTGTTCAAAACAATATGCACATTATTATAGTAACACTACCAAGCCAACGGTCAATTTAAGTCTCCTATTTAGAAATTATGATTTTTAATCATTGATTTAAAAAAATACCAATATACACAGTCAGCGTCTCGAAACCGTATGTGTAGAAGATGTGCAATGTTCTAATTATGCATTTTGTAAATATTACTTAAAAACATGATGAAGGTTCTCTTTTCAAAAAAGTGTGTTTATGTACATTCACGGATTCTTTATAATGGCAGTTCAGTATGATATCGTGTATCTTGCATTTTTGTAAATCAATGGTTGTATTATACTTAATCAAATTTGCCGACTAGAAACAATGTAGTAGACATTACGCAAAAAGTAGGACAGTACATTCAAATTGACTGGTCACGTACTCAGAATAATAGATGTCCGGTGAGCGAATAAGTTTCAAGATTCGAGGCGGGTGTCACCCAACTCACCTATTTGCGAAGACAGTTGGATATAGTTAAGTGATAGCGATCTATATTATTCGCGTTAAGCTTAGTTAAGTTGAAGATTGGGGGATCCCTCTCGCTCACACTATAATGTGCCGCAAAATGATAGCTACGAGCAAATGGCAGCGATTCGTGTTTATGTGTAGGCATGTTTCGATGACGGATGGCAGAAAATCGTAACGAATTAATACCTTACGGCTTTTCGTCACCTCTTCTTTATATATATATATATATATATATATATATATATATATTTGTAAGCGTTCAATTTCGGTTTTCTGAAATATGAATAATAATGAATATTTCCTAAAAAAATTTGTACATGTGTTGCCAAACTGCTCCTTTTCCGTCCATATGAGGGAGAGCCAGCCTCATTTGGCTGCATTGCGGCATAGCACATTTAATAGTTACTGTTAAAGTACATATCGACTGCAAACTTCATGGTCAATGCAAACACACCGACTTACTCTGGGGCAGTTGACTGAGGGTTCCTTAGATCATTGCTAACACAGTTCATATGTTCCTCTCCAAGACAAGGTGAATGACTACGATAGTATGTCGTTGGCAGAGTGGTAATTTGCAACTTACAAGTTAGGAATAAATAAGTGGTGCAATTAATAGTTCCATTAACAAAACTTTATTCCGTACATTTTTCCCGCACGCAAAACTATAATTTGATTCGACGACATCGTTATTTCTAATTACTTTTTTAATATGAGGCTGATATCTGGGTGATCATTAATGAAATATATGTAATCATCATTATCAACCCTTGATGTGATATGTGGTCGTTTAAATACAGCTTAAATTAAGAAATATTATTTCTTTGGTAGATTTGTTCTTTGATGAGGTTCTGTCGCATTCCGAAAGTGAATCGTGAAACGAGATAAAAATCCGTTAAAAGAATCATAATAATAATGACTATTAGATTGTATTGGAACTGAAAATTTCTGTGACTGATATCATCTTTTATTCCAAAAGTTATAAACGGGCAGCCAGATAACCTTGTAGCAATTATATTTTTGCTACTTAAACATTTTGATGTCTTAAGTTTAGGCGAATGTTAGTCACTACAATAAAACCACTTTTTCGGATTTTATCGCGGTTTACTAAATTATTTACGTAGCTCGACGTTTCAGAAGCTTTACAGCAACCGTGGTCACGGGTGGACTGAGATGTCAGATGTCCTGATGTACCAAGTTTTTAAAAGTATCCGAAGAATTACAAGTTAATCGGCACAACTAAAATATTTAACATTTTAATAAACCGCGATAAAATCTGTAAAAGTAGTTTTATTGTAAATACTTAAACATTTATAAAAAAGTATATCTGTCGTCTTTGACTGTTAAACCGAAGGTGTGCTCGGTGTCGAAGAAATGAAACTCCTCTCTTTTGCTGGACGTGGAGGACAGAATGATGGCAGACGTTATCTTCCCAAATGATACTTAAATAGTCTTTTTCTTTTCTGCCCGGCAGACTTTATTTTCGTGTCACGATGCACGAATATTAATTTATAAAAAAGAGCTCTACTTCGTTCTTTTTCTCCTTTTAAGTTTGGGTGTAATATGAAGAAATCATGTCAGCCTAATCTTCCACTATAGGACTTGAGGACTGAAGAACAATGGGTCTGGTGGATTACATTTATAATAAGATAAAGAAAGAACCATCCGGGTTGCAGCAGGGAGTCCCGGACAACTGCCCAGATAAGACTTTGTACCTTTTTACTAACCATTGTTTGTTACCAACCATTGTTTGTTCCGTGTACTATTTTAAGTTTGTTCTTAATTGCAAATATTTGAGGCCCAACTCGTTTTATAAAATTTAACATATATTGTCACAACCTGACAGTGACGATAAGTGAACTTTCACGAGCCTCAAAAGAAGTGACAGTATTTCATAAATAGCGGTTGTATATGAATGAAGAATTTTTGTGCATACAAAATGGTATCAACAATAACATCACGATACATCGCCATACAACATAACATGACTGTACACAAAGGCGGTCTTATTGTTGAATATACCCTTTGGACATCGGAGAAAATATTGCTTAATAAAAAATACTACGTAGGTAACGCAAATAAAAAAAAACCTACAACAAACCACAAATGCCACACAAACCAATCAATCAATATATCTATCTATCATATAAATTAAAATATAAACATACTTTTAATACATACAATCTAACTCACAGATGTAGTAAAGAACATGACAGTGATTATATGTTAATCTCTGTAACATATCTAATGTTGTTTTTTAATTTATGTCCCTGTGTAACCTCCTTAACTCAGCTAACTAAATTAATGGCAAGGTATATTACGAAAATGGTTTGAAAAAAATATATAGTAGGATATAAAAGGACTTGGCGATCTCGTCGTAAACTTCAATAAAACTCATATTCTAGAGCAACATCTCAAGCGAGTTAGGCTTATGCTGAGGTTTTTTAATATAACTTTACGATGTTGTAGTAGATGTAATAAGGGACATTTATGTACGTAGGAATATAAAGTTACTATCAGCAATCTACATTCACTTGCAGGTATTTGATTTTGCCTTTAAATATTTTTTAAGCTGGAAAGGAAAACATGTAATTGGTGTGTTGATATCATCGTAGTAGTCATCATATATTTTAAATAATATAAACAATCAATACCTGAATACATTTGCCTGCGACTCGTGCCCACGGTGCGCCTCAGCCGAGACTGGGCAACTTTCCAGAACATATGCAGGTACGCAGGTGTGTTCGCAGACTCTGTTTTCTTCTCTATATGAATGATGTTAGAGGCCATTGCCTATACTAACAGGGCATTCCCTGTTGCATTGAAGTGTTATTGGGAGGGTAACGCATCGGCATAGTTTTTTTTATAGAATAGGTGGCTTTTTATAACTACCGGCGCCTACGAACATCCGCATAGTTACTACGCCGATGCGTTGCCCTCTTCTGACGCCCCCCTCCCCAAATGGGCCACTGTATAGTCACAAACCGCACGAAACGCGACACTGAAGATGTCACTTTACGGCGATACTATGCGGATGCTTACGGAAACTATAATTTCCTTATTATGAATGATATCTACACAACCGGATCAAAATCATGGCAGGACAGACGGCTCTCCGAGGCACGGGGGTGTGACACCGCGAACTTCCTAACTTCGAACTGTATTAGAAATTTAATAAACCCAATATCACTGTTTCGTCTGATCCGGAACTTCAACTCTCCTAAGTTCTCTGATTGAACATGCTTGTCATTTGGCCATAAGGTGATAAGCTCTGGACGGGTAACAGCACATGTTATTTATAATAATAGGATCCAATCTGATACTGAAATCTCTGCTAATTATTATGTTGTGAATAAAATCCAGTGATGTATAACAAAGGCGCGGCAAATCCTATTTTTACACGCACCAGTAAAACACCGTTTGCATTAAAACGGTACGTGACTTTCGTGCGATGTAAAAATATTACTATAAAGAGTGAAGAGATTTTCTTGCACTTACTTCTAGGATCAAACGATGACTTTGCTTCGAGTGTGCACGTGAGCCATTTTGGCTGCTTAAGTTTTTCTTAATACTTCCCGGGGCTTTTTGTCAGTTCCTTGCCAGAAAGCTTCAAATGTATTTCTCTAATAGGCTGCGATAATGTGCACATATTTGTGTACGACACAGTTTTCAAGATAATATAGTATCCATATAAAAACATTATTTAGTAAGAGGTGCCACTGACTATGAAGGAATGCCAGATGAATTTAATTTTTTTTTACAAAACATCTAAAAAGGCCAAACTTTATGAAGCGCCATCACGGCGCACACAAGGCTGCATGTTCTCGTTCTAATCTCAAGTAATTTTCATCACAAATGCTTTTAATAAATAAAGTAAGTCTATATTCTATGTGCCCTTGCCGATGAAGTTGACTGGTCGTATTTATTGCTCGCTCACTCTGAACGTGAAATCGTGCATATCTCTGCAATCCTTTTAGCGTGTTAGCCAATAATCCAGTTGGCTTAACGAAGTGACGTCAATTTTGTATTTTCTTATCTATATTTTACTGTTTACTATAATATTTCTGAAATCATTTCAATCATTCGTGTCAATAAATAAGGATGGAACCGCATGCAAGTAGCAGATGGTTTGTCTTTAGGCATATGAAGATATGATACAGATAACCTCATGAATAAGTGATAAAAGATTACTAATTTTAAATTCAATTAATATGAGTAGATTACTTTAACTCGTTCAGAATTGACATCCTTGGATTTCATTGTACTATCTTAGCATTCAATTTCTTAACGAAATCGTTCGACAATTACATAATAAATTATATGCAATCTAACACTTAAATTTCAAAACAGCGCTTAGAAGATATATTTTTATATATCACTAAGAAGAAATGATAGTTTTTTTATTAAAGGAAAGCATTTACACCGCATTTCAATACTTTCGAAGGGTTGCTAACCAGTGTGGTGATTCTGTACTCCTTTGTAGGAGAACCCCTTCCATCCTCATAGAGATGACCCCGGAACTTTTCACAACGGTACTAACAACAAATTGCAATAATCAGTCTAAGCGGATATTATTATTTACATATCTATTATATCGATATCTTATATCACATCACTATCTCGACCCGTGAAAAGCAAAAGAAACAGTTCAGTATATTTTCTGGTCTGTCCATGTTCTGTAATCACCCGGTCAAACGTTTCCTACAGATAGCTTTTTCTCTAGTTATCTTCATTACAAAGACTGTTCGCTATTTTCTTAATACAATTAGCACTGGTATCGTAGATACAAAAATATTCTGTCGACTCCTTCCTTTCCACGGTCATTGGTAAATATTCACTTAGAGACCTCTACGAGTCGACGTAACGTAAGTTACGTTAAATAACCCTAAGCCAAATTTAGCGAAATTTTTTGTATTAGTCTTGTAATTTGTGTGGGTGTGTGTGTGTGTGTATGTGTGTGTGAGAGAGAGAGAGTTAGGAATTATTGTGTAATTGCTGTAGGACACGCCAACAAACACCCGATATACTTTTCCATCTGCGGAAAAGTCCCCCTTTCGTACTCCTAAACTAGAAGACGAAAAATCTTTTTAGGTGGAATAATAAATTTATTTATCTTATTATTAAGTCTACAAGCTATATATATATCATGGCACTACGACTGACATGACGGGACTTACGCGGATGAAATAGCAGAGTCATGTCACTTACAATAATAAATATTATAATATGATAACAATTTTTATTACTGCTTATAAGAACAGAGATATATCTGTTTCTCTTTCTTATATGGTGGATATGTAATATGTAAATAATAATAATAATAATATTACAATTGTTATTCTCTAAGTTGTCTAAGGGAAAAACTAAAGTTTTTTACAGTTACATACATACATCGACACACTCCGAGACAATCAACATCGTTTATTAGCGTGACTACGCTGTAGCAATTCCTAAGATCGCAACTTTCAATATAGAGCTTTTAAAAAGCTTTTGTGTGATTAAAGCTATTAGGGCGCAACAGCCTGATTTGATACCGTGTGTGCAATATAAATTATTAACTATTCAAATGCTTATAAGTTATTAGTTCGTTTTTATAATTGGTTGGTTACGCACAATAACATTGACAGTGCAGTGATAGTGTAATTCGATTTTACTATTAGGTACTAATAGCAATCTGTCTAGAACGTTCAATGTTATGTTGAAGTTCTTTCTTTTTTTACTTTTAGTATATTTTGATATTGTCAAATCTCTGAGGTATTAGTCATCTTGAAAGAATGAGGACTGATTGTTTTTTGCTAATAACGGCTGATTTTCGTCGTTTTTGGCACAGGGTATGACTAAAATGCATTTGCATTTTGTCATGCCCTATGCCCTAGTCGGGGAGATCGAGGGAGGAAAAGCGGCTCCCCCTGCCCACTAAACCCAAGCGGTGTTCTTGGTCGTTCGCTAACAGATGAGCCGCGGGAGAACGGTGACATACGACCGCGACCTCAACCACCGGGTGCCCTTGCGGTCTCATCGTGGAACATTTACTCTCTAAACTACATTGAGGTATGTTGGAACACAGCGTTATTATTACAACTCGGATATTCTTGAATAGGCGACGACTTTCTGGTGGAGGCAGACTTTCCGCGAATTTCAAGTGAACAATTAGCGAGAAATATCGCAGGATGAGAAACATGGAATACTCGAGAGTACTTCCGGATATCAAGACGGATATATTTTCTTATTTTTTCTTGCTATCTACGTCCTCTTTTATGTGTCTATGGATATACATGTATATCTCACTGAAAAAAAGACATACAAACTTATATTTATATCATTAAACTATTTACAAACTTTCGGATTGATTCCGTTATATAATAATAATAATAAAAATCTGTAGACACATATCATAACTACGTTAGCCTAGTCCCGTGCTAAGTACCGTAAGGACTTGTGTTACAGGTACTAGACAACGGCAATGTATTTAATATTTTTATAAATTTAAGAATAAGAAATTTTATATATTTAAGATTTTTATTATAGAAATACATATGATACATATATAAACATCCATGACCTAGGCGGGATTCGAACCCGCGACCTCTGGCGTAACACGCGGACTAACCGCCACGTTACCAACAGAGCCAGCCGGTCGTCACAGCTTCGCACGAATATTTCACAAACTCTAGCAGATATTCATTGATTTACAAGAATAAAGATATTATAAAACTTAATTTCAGCATCGTAAATATTACACATGGACAACCGTGACAAATACTTAAACTTATGACAGAACAAAAGACAGCCAGTGGTCAATAATTTCTGCTGCTATAAAGTATTTACTTCAATTTTTTTTTACACCTTTGGTTACATTATCGAAGTTTTCTTAATATACCAAAACGTTTACAAAATGTTATGTGTCTATATTTATCAAAGATAATATAGGATTCTAATGGTAAACAATTTTTTCGAATCGGTTCAGTAGTTTCGGAACCTATTCAATGCTAGGAAGGATCAGTCCAGTAATTTTGTTATTGTTATCACGCGATGAATAAGCTAGCTGAAGTGGCAATGGACTGGTCACACACTCAGAAGAATAGATGGCAGATGAGCCAGTCGGGTTCTGGAGTAGAGGCCGCGTTTAGGAGCACAAAGTGTTGGTCGACCGTTCACCAGATGGTAAGACGATCTCCGTGCATTATCCGGTCCGGGATGGATGCGAGTAGCAGGAGATCGGTCGTCTTGGCGTTCATTGAAAGAGGCCTACGTCCAGCAGTGGACAGATAAGGGCCGATAATTATGATGATGATGATAGCATATAAATCTCAAAACAACTCGTATCGCAAATTCCTAATTTTGTTT
>JAFELO010000312.1:17154-45613 GCA_017140195.1 Eumaeus atala
CGTAAATGCATTCCCCTTCGTCACCAAAAAAAAAAAGGTTTTCTCACGATGTTCTCCTTCACCGTAAGAGCACTCAGCCAGTTCCTCCGCAGTACGGTTGGCCTAATGGGCGTCGGTATACACTAAAAGGCTCCGATTTCTCGTTTGCTAGAAAAGAATCAGTAATATACTTAAGTTAGGAAAACTTGGTATATGGCCTGGATTCAACGTGAATCCGAGTAGGTGTAACCATTAGACCTCCGAGGCTCTCTGGCTCGCTAAGGAAGTATATTAAAATAAGAAAGTATATTTATAGTTGATTGACTGTATTGTGACTTCTTGATGGAAATTCATGTTAACACTTGAATAAATAAATAAATTCATATTCATGTTAACACTTGAATAAATAAATAAATTCATATTCTTTTTCCACAAATAATTTATTTTTCACTTCACATTTACCACCGGTTTCGACTTATCAACCCACACAGAGTGTATAAGTTTATTTATTTATTCAAGTGTTGAGTATATTTACCTATACTTACCGGCACGGTAAATAAGTATACTAAAGTATGTTTTAGGCATTCGGGTTGATTGCTTTTTAAACTTAGGTCCTTGATTTTTATTCGTAAAATTAGGTTATTGATGTGAAACGCCCCAAGCCCTATATTTCAAATAGGTATCCGAGTGCCGCCTGTAAGTTTCGTTAAATGTTAGGACCTCTCTGTAGTTGCATGCTGCTTGCAGTAAGGCATAATATACCATATGTAGTGAGTATACTACCTCGAGAGAACTTATGTTACGAATAGATACCAATAAGTAAACAAATATATCAATTGTGACTTCAACAACTCACATAGAGCTTCGGAACACCTGACTGAAAATCGATAGCAGATGTTGCTGAAGCACAAGTGTTATCATCCTCGCTAAATGTAAAAATGTCTTTGTTCAAAATAATATGCGCATTATTATAGTAATACTACCAAGCCTAAAGCCAATCAAAGTATTTAGAAATTATGATTTCTAATCATTGATATAAAAAATACTAATATACACAGTCAGCGCCTCGAAAACGTATGTATAGAAGAGGTGCACTGTTCAAATTATGATCAATTTGTAAATATTACTCAAAATCATGCGCATAAGGTTGAATTTTCAAAAAAGTATGTTGATGTACAATCGCGGATTCTTTAAGAGTGACAGTTCAGTATGATATCGCGTATCTTGTACTTTTGTAAATCAATGGTTATAATTTACATAACCAAATTTGCCGACCAGAAACAATATAGAAGACATCACGCAAATCGTAGGAAACTACATTTAAAGTGACTGATCACGTACTCAGAATAATGGAAGTCCGGTGAGAGAATAAGGTTCTAAAGTCGAGGCGGGTGTCACCCAACTCAACTATTTGCGAAGACAGACGGATATAGTTAAGTGACAGAGATCTATGTTATTCGCATTAAGCTTAGTTACGTTGAGAATTGGGTCGACTGGAAGATACCTTTCGCTCAAACTATCATGTGCCGCAGCAAAGTGATGGCTACGAGGACATGGCCGCGATTTGTGCTTACGTGTAGGCATGTTTCGTTGACGGATAGCGGTAACAGTAACGAATTAATACGTTACGACTTTCCGACACCTGTCCTTTGTTTAAGATTATTTATTTCTTATTCGTAGGCTGCCTGGAAGAAATTTCTGTTTTTTTTAGTACTGACACTTTCAAACACTAGGTGCACATTATTACTTAGTGACGTTTTTTTATATGACGACGTGGCAACTTGTACGTTGAAACCAATGAAAAGATGGACACAGCTTACAAATAATATATATATATTTGTAAGCTGTGTCCATTTTCGGTTTTCTGCAATATGAATAATTTTTTTATACATGTGTCGCCCCACTTCCCTTTTCCCGTTTATGTTAGGGAGATCCCCCGTCGCGCCAGCCTCATTTGGCTGCAATTCAGAATGGGACATTAAATAATTAACACACTTAAAGTACATATCGACTGCATTACTACTCATTCTGCGGCAGCTTGACTATGGGTTCTTTAGATCATTGCTAACGCAGTTCACATGTTCCTCTTCAGGACGAGGCGAACGACCATCATAGTATGCCGTTGACAGAGCGGTAGTTTGTTGTTTACAAGTTCGGACTCTATAAGTGGTGCAATTATTATTTCATTTGCAAAATATTATTCCGTACATTTTTCCCGCACGCAAAACTATCATTTGTTTGGACGACATCGTTATTTCTAATTACTTTTTTAATATGAGGCTGATACCTGAATGATCATTAATAATATGATGGTATATAATAAAATTATATCTAATCATCATTATCAATCTTTGCTGGATATGTCGCCGTTCAAATATCGCTTAAATTAACTAAATGTTATTAGTTTGATAAATTCGTTCTTTGCGGAGTTTCTGTCACATTTTACAAGTAAATCTTGGAAAAAAACCGTTAAAAGTGTCATAATAATAAAGACATTTTCATGATTCTTCAGATGACCTGATAGTGACCATAAGATATGTAGATGAGTATCCATTGAGTCATAAGAACTTTCACGAGCGACAGTATTACATTCTTAGCGGTAGCATATGAATGAATGAATAAATGAATGTACTTTTTGTGCACGGAAAATGGTATAAACAATAATATTATGTTACATATCTTATTGTTGAATACAAGCTTTGGACACAGAAGAAAATATTGCACAATAAAAAATGCTACCTAGGTAACACAAATAAAAAAATCTACAACAAACCACAAATGCCACACAAACCAATTAATTAATATGTTATCATATTCATCAAAATATAGACATACTTTTAATACATTTATTGAATATAACTACTTTCTACATTTATTACATAAACACAATCTAACTACTTTCTACATTTATTACATAAACACAATCTAACACACAGATGTAGTAAAGAACATGACAGTGATTATATGTTAATCTCTGTAACACATCTAATGTTGTTTTTTAATTTATGTCCCTGTGTCACCTCCTTAACTCAGCTAACTAAATTAATGGCAAGGTATATTACGAAAATGGTTTGAAAAAAATATATAGTGGGAAGTAAAAGGACTTGGCGATCTCGTCGTAAACTTCAATAAAACTCATATTCTAGAGCAATATCTCAAGCGAGGTAGGCTAATGCTGAGGTTTTTTTAATATAACTTTACGATGTTGTACTAGATGTAATAAGGGACATTTATGTACGTAGGAATATAAAGTTACTATCAGCACTCTACATTCACTTGCAGGTATTTGAGCAGAATATGCCTTTAAATATTTTTTTAAGCTGGAAAGGAAAACATGTAATTGGTGTGTTGACATCATCGTAGTAGTCATCATATATTTTAAATAATATAAACAATCAATACCTGAATACATTTGCCTGCGCCTCGTGCCCACGGTGCGCCTCAACCGAGACTGGGCAACTTTCCAGAACATATGCAGGTACGCAGGTGTGTTCGTAGACTCTGTTTCCTTCTCTATATGAATGATGTATGTGGCAGTGCCATGCTGCTTTGCAGTGTTATTGGGAGGTTAACGCATCGGCATAGTATTTTTTTTTATAGAATAGAGGGGCAAACGAGCAATCGGAGCCTTTCTACAACTATCGACACCTATGAACATCTATATAATTACTGTGATCTCCTTTCCCTCCCCCTCTCCAATGGGCCACTGGCTACTCACAAACCGCACGAAACGCGACACTGAAAATGTCATTTTAGGGCGGTTTTATGCAGATGCTTATGGGTCCAAACTATAGATTTCCTCATTATGACTGATGTCCGACACAACCGGATCGAAATCATGGTAGGACAGCTCTCCAAGGCTCGGGGGTGTAACGCCGTGAACTGCCTAACTTCGAACTGTATTAGAAATTCAATAAACCCTATATCAATTATTGGTCCAACCCAGAACTTGAACTCTCCTCAGTTCTCTGATTGAACGTGCTTGTCATTTGACCAAAAGGTGGTGTTGTTACCCTGGACGGGTAACAACAGATGATGTCACCATCGATACCTAACTACTTATTGCAGCCTTATAATAACAGTATGCAACCTGATTTACAACACTCAAGCATCTGCAAATTTATTACGTCGTGAAGAATATGAGTGATGTATAACAAAGGCGAGGCAAAATCCTATTTTTACGGGCTCCAGTAAAAAAACAGTTTGCATTAAAACGGTACGTGACTTTTGTGCAGTGTAAAAATATTACTATAAAGAGCGAAGAGATTTTTTTGCACTTCTAGGATCAAACGATGATTTCGCTTCGAGTGTGCACGTGAGCCACTTTGGCTGCTTAAGTTTTTCTTAATACTTCCCGGGGCTTTTTGTCAGTTCCTTGGCAGAAAGCTTCAAATGTATTTTTCTAATAGGCTGCGATAATGTGCACATATTTGTGTACGACACAGTTTTTAAGATAATATAGTATCCATATAAAAACATTATTTAGTAAGAGGTGCCACTGATTATGAAAGAATGCCAGACGAATTTTTTTTTTTTTTTTTCAAAACATCTAAAAAGGCCAAACTTAATAAAGCGCCATCACGGCGCATACAAGACCGCATGTTCTCGTTCTAATCTCAAGTAATTTTCATCACAAATGCTTGGAATATATAAAGTTAGTCTATCTTCTATGTGCTCTTGCCGATGAAGTTGACTAGTCGTATTTACTGCTCGCTCACTCTGAACGTGAAATCGTGCATATCTCTGCAATCCTTTTAGCGTGTTAGCTAATAATCCAGTTGGGTTAACGAAGTGACGTCAATTTTGTTGTTTTCTTATCTATATTTTACTGATGCATAGGTGTATTTACAATAATATTTCTGAAATCAATTCCATCAATGCAAAATGCGTGCAAGTAGAAGATATAATAGCGATAACCTCATGAATAAGTGATAGAAGATAACTAATTTTAAATTCAAGTTATATGAGTAGATTATCTTAACATGTTCAGGGTTGACACCCTTGGATTTCAGTGTACTATATTTAGCACTTAATTTCTTGACGAAATCGTTTAATGATTTCATAATAAATTATATGCTTTCCAGTTGTGTTGGCTGAATCATTGGAGAGCTTGCAGGAAATGTTGCACAGCCTAAATGAATCCTCCCGACGTATTGGCCTTAGGATTCACTTGGATGAGACAAAGGTCATGTTCAGCGAACATGTTCTCCCTAGACCGGTCAACGTCGATGGTGTTCTCGGAGTCGTAGACAAATACGTCTACCTCGGGCAACTATTCCAATTAGGTAGACATAACTTCGAGAACAAAGCCGATAGAAGGATTCAGTTGGGTTGGGCGGCATTCCGGATGCTTCGTCACATTCTCGCGTCGCTTATATCGCTGAGCTTGAATACAAAAGTCTTCAACCAGTGCATTCTCCCCGTGGTGACTTACAGGGAAAAACATGGCCTCTTAATTTAGTGCTATGTTGGGTGTTTCTCTCTCCGACAGAATTCGTAACGAAGTCATAAGGCAGCGAACTAAGGTATCCCATATCTCGCAACGAATAAGCTTGC
The DNA here is from genome assembly GCA_017140195.1 of Eumaeus atala. NCBI lineage: Eukaryota > Metazoa > Arthropoda > Insecta > Lepidoptera > Lycaenidae > Eumaeus > Eumaeus atala. The sequence goes on from JAFELO010000312.1 coordinate 22,690, forward strand.
TGAGGTAGCAATAAGCTGGTCACACACTCAGAAGAACTGATGGCAGATGGGCCAGTAAGGTACTGGAGTGGAGGAAGTTTAGGAAAACGAAGTGTTGGTAGACCGTTCACCAGATGGGAAGACGATCTCCGTGCAGTAGCCGGTACGGGATGGATGCGAGTAGCAGGAGATCGTTCGTCTTGGCGTTCATTGAAAGAGCCCTTTGTCCAGCAGTAGACCGATAAGGACTGATGATATTGATAATGATGATAGCATATAAATCTCAAAACAACTCGTAACGAAAGTTCTTAATTTTGTTTGGGAAAGTAAGTATTAAATGATTAATTGGTGTCTGGTAAAAATTTCGTATTTTAAATATATCTTCCAGACTTATGAGTTTAGAAGATATATTTTTAAGTATCACTTTCTTACCCAAGGAAAGCATTTACATCGCATTTCAATACCTTGCATGGGTTGCTAACCAGTGTGGTGATTCTGTAGGAGGAGGAGCTCCTTTGTAGGAGGACCCCTTTCATCCTCATAGATGGGCCCGGTATTTTTGCAACGAACTAACGAAAACTAACAACAAGGGGTAATAATCAGTCTTAAGCCGATATTATTAGGTACATATCTATCATATCGATATCTTATGTCACATCACTATCTCGACCTGAAAAAAGCAAAAGAAACAGTGCGTATATATTCTGGTCTGTTATTTCCGATGAACTGTTAAGGCAAATAGAATAAGCATCGCCAGCAGTACGTCCCTACGAGAAAAATATGTATATGTAACGCGGACCCTTAGACATAAATAATTTGCTTATTTAATTTGAGGATATTTCATTATTTTAAGCTCTTTGATGTTCAAATGCTCGATAAAGCGCCCAGATTAAAATTTCATTTACACCTCCCATAAAATAATCAAGTAACAAGAAATGAAGTTATGAGGTTGTAGCTATAAATAAGTTGTGTGAGCGACTAGCCGGATCTATTTAGACCTGCCTCCGCCCCTAATGGATCGCAGTGTCAACGTTTGCCCTGAAACTCAATATTGTACTTAAAGTGGTACGCCCAAGACTTTAACCTTACTTAATTTTGTTATAGTACACGAACAAGCGTCCATTTGTTTAGTTAATCTTATAAAAACTGTTCCAAAAATATATGTGCTGCATTCCTTATTTGAATCTGTGCCCCGCAACTTCAGTTGAGTAAAATGAATCCAAAGTCTAACATTTTTCGGGATCAAAAATATTTTTATGTTCATCCAGATTGTTGAAATGAGACACAAACACACATTGTGTTTGTGTCTCATTTCATTTAAATCTGTTAATAAAAAATATGAAAAGAACGACAGAGCCGATTGCTAAATGAAATAAAAAAATAATGCGAGGGAGTAGCCACTTCTATAGTCGGCCCCATTATTTATCTAGAAGATTTTTTTCAAGAATCTGAATGGTATTGTCCATAATCGTCACGACCGCCAGGAAAAAAAAATGACTTTCCAGCTTTTAGTCAATCCAATCTGTTCAGTAAAACATAGCTTTCACACGCTCCGATGTAGTCAGTGTACCGCACCTCTCGTGCTGGTGCGAACAGGCAGACCGTTTACACATTCACAATGTTATTATACAAAAGTCTCTTGACTGTTCCGAGGTAAGCATGTTTAACCAGTATCTATAAATACTAGCGACTGGCCACCCTGCGGTTCCACGCTCGTAACTCTGATCCCATTAGTCATAGCGTCATGATATATAGCCTATAGCCATCATCGATAAATGGACTATTCAACACAAAAGGAGTTTTTGTTTCAGGCCAGTAGTTCCCGAAATTTCTGTCAAAGAACAAACTTTTTTGCTTTACTTGGGTATATTTAGCCGATTTCAGGCTGGATAGAATTATATGATATATTCAAGAAGAAAATTTGTCCAGACTAAAATTACTATGCCCCAGATTAGTTCATATATAATATTTTTTCTAAGGCCATTAATATTTCTTGGCAGAAAAATCCTATCAATGTTTTTTCAACTAAACCTTTTGTTATCTTCCGCCGAACATGCTTACAGCCAGTCCAAAGGGGACACTTTTTCATTATTGAACATAGCCGTAGTTGTCACATTTCTAATCTACGCGTAAAAAGTATGTCACATTTTTCACGTTATTAAAAACTTTGGCAACTTAATGAAAACTTTTTAATATTAGAAATTTCTTTTATATAGGAGGGAACGTGAAAACAAACACATACAGATAAAGACTTGGTCTACAAGATATTTTTAATTATTGTTTACAGCAAGATTTCTTCCACCCTCTGTCACAAATAGCTAACCCACTCCAACAACCACCTTTGCACCTGCCCATACTCTAATGTAAGGAGCGAAACACGGAAGATGTGCATGTTATTTGGCGGCGGCAATTTCTACGGATTCTCTTTTCTTTTATGGAATGAACAACCGCATAATGCTATGCCGATGCATTGCCTCCAACGGGTCACTGGCTAACGCACGAAACGCGATACTGAAGATGACAATTTACGGTGGTGTTATGTGAGCGAGAGGTACCTCCCCGATCGTGCCGGCCCATTTCCGTTGCATAGGAGGATGTAGTATCATGCACTATGCATGGCACCACATCCTCCTATGCAGTATGATACTGCCTGTTCTTAAGTACTCTGAAATGCAAGAGTTTTATTCCTTATAGAGTAATGTAATAGTGTCCCTGAGGGCATCTTGATCTGCACCAATTATTTCAAATATTAAAAATACTTATATTAAACCGCTGCAATACCTATACAGGGCTGGATCAAATTTTCAAAATAACAATTTTTAAAACAGGTTTTTTAACTTCAGGCCAACCGAATCTTGCAATTAATGCATGCAGTGTCGGGAGAGAACTATTCCTTCGCCTACCATCGTTGTGAAGTAGCGACTATACTGCCGCGTTTCGAGCAGTCTGTATTTCGATTGTATAGGGTCAGCATAGTAATCCTTTCTTTCTTGTTGACACGGGGAAACGTATTTACGCGCCTTCACTGGCCCTGGGTGGGGTCCAGTGGTGTGTTTTCGACACATCATAACGCCGAATACCCACACCACCGCGAGTGCCATCAATGCCGCCCTTGGTGAGGTGCCCCGGAACAACAAATCATCACGGCACCTCGTCGGCTAGCCAGCCCCCTAAGAGACGGACGCCACCACCACAGATGGGGTTGCCCCGCACCGCAGGACAACCCCACCTAGTTTGGGACAGTGTAACGGAGTGAGATTCCCATCCTCGCCCCTTGCGCAATAGCGCCGACCTCTCTTGCTCTTTTATCCCCTCTTTTCATAAGAGGGGTACAAAAAGCGGCTCCTCATCCTGCTCTTTAGTCCCCTCTTCTTATAAGGGGGGGGATACAAAGAGCACCCGCCCTCTTGGTTCAATTGGCTTCGCTTGGGTTCTCCCCAGGCTACTGAGCCCCACCGCCACGACAAGGTTTGAACCGTGGTGGGGTGCATAATAATCCTCTGTAACGATGATCTGACTGCACTATTACTAGTAAACATTGGTCACCTTCAGTAATGCTATATTTATAAATGGCACTACGTTCTGCCCACTGCCTTACTACGTTGCGGGAAGTTTGTAACAAATGTACACTATTTTCCTCACGTCCGTTGTAATGTCTCGAGTTTATTTATGAGCAATACAATCCAGCCATAATCTTTATTGCTTTTCCTCATGTTTGATGATATAATTGAAATATTTACTCTATAAAACTGCTCTCTAGCTTGATTATTATATTGCACAGTAACGGATACGGCTGTGGATTTATAAAGCTCGTGCATTGTCTTCTTTTAAAACAATACGTGTTTATATCGTAAAACTTCAAAGAACGTCATGGAAGCGAGGCTCCTTCAGTGTATTATTTTTATGCTTTGTGCATCATACTCTCACCAAGTGATGAATTGATTAATTGTCCTTGATGTGAAATTTAAAAGAGGTAATATCCGACATCGGTACTGGCAAATAAAAAAGGAAACTTCTATAAGTTGGCTAGACACGAGATATATGCAGGTGGACTTCAAATTAAACAGCAAAGGATTTCCAGGTCTCGTACAATACTTCGGAAAGATGCATCATAAATAGCTGTCATCGCCAGCTGCCGGTTCGATGGAATTAGTAACAACGCCATTATGGATGTAGTATTTTTTCACGGCCGTCACCAGTAGTTTTTTAGCTAATATTCAGTTTTTTAATAATCTAATGTCAATATATTAGGATAGCATAACTCTCAAGGTAAGCATTGAATTAACAATCTCAAACTTGACAATTAATTCGTAAAGTTATTGGATAAATTATATTAGTATTACAAAATTTATAAATAAGAATGATACGAGGACCCTCCGTACCAGGAGATGAATGTGTTGTTGATCGTACAATATTATTTCCTACTGGGAATTTTTCTCGTTGAAATCTGCATCGAGTATTAGTTCGCTAACAGATTGAGTGCTGATATTCCAGGCTCCCATTCAATTTCCTGCATCCGCTGTACCAGTGTGATAATAATATAATTTCCCGTCTGACAGAGAGCTTGTTGATCATCTCGGAGTAATAAAAAAATAAGCGAAACATGTGATCACATTTTTTTTTTATTTTATAAGAGAATATGTCCGTTTTTATCTCATCGTAATTGGTCAATTTCACTTTTGGTGTTGGAACCAAACCTTAAATTGAGTTAGGGTAAAAACAGTTAAACCTTATTTTAATCTATCAATAATTCTGTCAACATTATTTTTTATTTTAGTTTCTTTTTTCTTTTTCCTAAACTACAAAAAATTTAAACTTGAACCTAAATTATATTAAGCATTTTTCAATAATAATTAAAAATAAAATATACCAATGAACAGTCCCGCGTTATCATTACATTAATAAAAACGGAATATAATAAAGGCGGTTAACAATACGATATGTATAATTTACATATAAAGCCGTTTTGAAATTGAGTCTGATTAAAGAGCAAGATAAGGTTACGAGCAATTTGAGCAGTACTTTAGTGAAATGACAATATTTTCTTTGAATTGATGACGCAATCCCTTTGGTGTTAGATTGTTACTTTGTGCTGTCAAACTTTCGCCAAGTTACGCCTCCCTAAATCTACTTTAGTCCTTTACGGCAGATTTTTCCTCAATTTTAGAAAATTATACAAAAATGTTTTATGTATAATATATGAAAAAAATTATTTCGTCACTAAACATGAAGGCAGGCATAAAGGTATAAATATACAAGAGCAAAATCGCAAGTCCTGTTACGAAATTATGACATTGAGTATTGAGACGGGTAAATATTAAAGAATGACACTGATAAATAATCACGTTGCAATTGTAATATTGTTACTCAAAAATTGCATGTTTCAACCTTAGTTGGCATTACAAGTAAAAGTTGACTATGATCGGAATCATTAGCTGGTATCAAAAGGTAGATTTTGTGCAGTCATCACAAAGATTGTGTCTTATTGCTAGAAAATCGATTAAAAAAGCCTTACAGAAGAGTGGAGTAAAATCCTCAATATAAATCACTCATGTGTTGTCATAAGCGAACTATGAAAAGTAAACTAAGGGCCATATTTGCCTGTTAGAAAATTACTAAACAGACAAAATTCGGTCAAACGTACTTACGCGTATAATGTTTATTGCTTATTTTTTGTTTACTCAAAACTTTTACCATTAAATCTATTCCTATTATCTGCCTAGGAATGTAAATATTGAAATGAAATGGAAGTATCATGTGGATTAGTATTCAGAGGTAATCGCTCACAAGGTAAAGTCTTTATGTGGTGGATTGTGATTAGCGGATGGGCCATCGAAACTATGGAGTGATGGTGGATAACGCATCTACATATGCGGGTGCTCACGGCCGTTGGTAGTCACTAAATCTTTCCTCTTCTCGTTTGAGCTGTAAGAAATGATGGCACATAAATGTGTTTAGACATTGTACGTTCCTGACTGCAACGTGGTCTAGCGGCGAGCATGTAAAGTGCTGGTTGTAAATGTAAATGTTATTGGGATTTTAAATTGCTAATTACAGCCCGGAGTCAGGACGTAGGCGGTGTTATAACCCCCGTGCCTCGTACAGCACGTGAGTTCATATGCGTCTGGTTTCTCTCTGGTCGTATACTGAATAAAGTACGAAACGACGGGTGATCAATCCGCAGCAATCGGAGCCTTTTGATTGACGCCCATAGACATTACTGTCATGCGGATTCATTGCCTCCTTAACCCTCCCCTCCAATGGGCCACCGTCTACTCACAAACCGCACAAAACTCGACAGCGAACACTTACAGCGGATAGTCCCTTCATGCGGTGTCATGTGTGTGACAGGTACCCTCACAGTTCCCCCATTTGCTTACAATACAGTTACATAAAACATAAAAATATTATATCTTTCATAGTTGACTAGTATCTATAAAGATGGCCGCCATAGCTGAAATTTCGCCAGAAATATTAATATTGTCCGTAAACTCACATTTGCTATTGTGCGAAATTTCGTAACAGTATTGAATCCACACTGTGTAATCGACGTGAATTTGCGGGCCGCACTTTAAAGGCACAGGTGAATGCTAAGGACGGTCAGTTGAGGTGTAACTTTTTATAATGACACAATTACTGTGTAGATCTCGTGATACAGGCAGCGCAAAACGTGAGCACTTACTTGTCTGAAATACCATTAAAACCCCTTCTAGTGGTTTTTTTATATGTATATAGTATAAGCAGGAGATAGGTCGTCTTGCTGTTCACTGAAAGAAGCCTATCTGTCTATCGCTGTGAAGTTTGCTATAATTTTATTACAACACAACACAACTATCATAACATATCTGTTTTCGTACCTAAATGCATGTGTGTGTGTATGTATCTAAATGCATGTGTGTGTATATGTGTTTGTATATTGTATAATTTGTTTTAATATGATTTTATAATGCGACGAAATACATGGACGTCTCAGTTGTCATTACATTCCGTCTTAACCCTGGGAGGTTAACGAAAATCGGTTTCGGTGAATCTAAATCCTCCGTCGTATGCCGAGTGACATCCCATTCTATGCTCTTCACACCGCACCGCTGTGCAGATAACAATTAATTATATCTCAGTGCCTACTGTATTTGATTTTTCTTTTTATTTTGTATAATATGTTTACTTTGTCTGTGGTATTATGAAGCAGAGAATGAATATATTTCTATTTCTATACCCTGCAGTGTATTAACAAGAGTTGGTGGTGATTATAATGATGACACGGCTATAGATTGCCAAATATAACAATTAATACGCTTGAAGCCAATTATAATAGCTATGTCTAATGTGACTGCTCCAAGCTACTATAGACACACATGACTCATTGCCCAGTTTAAAATGTAAGTATTTATGAGAACTGCATCAACGAACATGTTAGGAAGTGTTAAAGATCATTTTACTTTGATCGCGCACCATGTATCGCTTGCCTAGTAACTAATTTTCGGATATCTACACTGATAATAGAAAGACGAAGAGTTTGTTTTGTTTATTAGAACGCGTTAGTCAGGAAATACCGTCCAAATTGAAAAAAATCATGTTTGTGTTGAATAGTCTATTTATTAATGAAGGCTATAAGTTTATACCATGACTCTACGACCAATATGACGGGAGTTACGCGGGTGTTTCACCCGTGTAACTCCAGTCCGCGGGTGATGCTAGTCCAAGTATGTACTTAAATCATTTGTAGTGTGACGGGAAAAAGTTCCTACCTAACGAACCACATGCCTTAAATTATAAAACTGGAAACACTTCCTTCTCCTCACATTCTCTTCTGATTGAATTCGTTGCGGGTCCTAAGGCAGTTTCTAGCCTTCCCTCAGACTCCCTGAGATCATATCAAGGGTCACAAGTGCTGGCCGCTGTCAATCCTGGAGATACAGGAGTAGCAGCGGTGGAAATGTGTGGTGAGCCATGCCCGTGTAAAAAAAATACATTAAATTATGGATGAACTGTCGCGTTTTGTACAGTATGTATGAGTCCTAATGGTGCAACGGCAGGATTAAATAAAGTTTCCAACCAACGGTAGGACTGAGTAAAGGTCCCAAGGTCCAACGGTACAATTGAGCAATGTTCCCAAAGCCCAACGGTAGGATTTATTGTATAACACACATAAGGTAAGATAACGTGAAATGGGGGCCTTTTGAAGTCAACCAACGCCACATACACATCCACATTAATATCATGCAGATACGTTGCCTTCCTTCCCTCCTCCCCTCCAATGGGCCTCCGGCTAATTACAAACCACACGAAACGCGCCAACATAGATGTCGCTTTACGGCGGTGTCAAGTGAGCGAGAGTGAATGACCTCCCAGGTCGTGCTGGCGTGATTCGGCTGCAATGCACCATGACACTGCCTCTTATTAAAAAAAGGATTCAGTAAAGGTCCCAATGCATACACGTCCTAATTCATATGGTTACTAACTTAGGTGGTCCGTTTGTCTTATATATTCGACTGTCATTAACAAAAATCAACCTCGTTTGCCTTGTAAGCGACGCAACAATAAGAAAGACTCTTTTAATCAGAAATAAAAAGTACGTATCTGGATTTTTTTTATTAAAAACAAAAGAGCGCATGCTTATTACGAGAACATCTCAATTATTCGCCGGCTGTGTCGATGTAGCCGGGGTTATCTCGTTACCAGCGCCCAGTCCGTGTTACGAGGCCCTCAGGACGTGTTGTTCATTTAATTTTTAATTAAATCATGCCCCCATATTATACGGAGCGCGCAATTCCCGTGGAATTATATATCGTTTCGTGTTTATTAAGTTTATTATGATTTGAGCTCAGTTTTATACATGTATACGATGATTTAAAGCTTTACGCATAAAATTTAATAATTAATATGCTTAGCGAAATACTGGCCGAATAAGTAATTGAGAAGAGATGGTGCTCAGAAACTATCTATTACCCAAAAATAAGATTTAATGGGTCGCTATTATCATGATCATAATGAAGTTTAGTTTGTTTACATTGCCAAAATAATTTGGTTTGGCTGTGAATATTAGTTCCTTACATATGAAAAACATACGCATCGGCATAGTAATTATGTGGGTGTTCATGGGCGTCGGTAGTCATAGAAAGGCTTAAATTGTTCGTTTGCCTCCCGATTCTATTTAAAAAAAAACCCGTTATGTAACAAACACGTGTACGGTGGTGCATTACACTACTCAAGCGTCACAATAATGAGGGGATTTCGAATTGTGTCGATACTTGCTATGTTGAGTTGAACTGTGCGTTTCGATGAGCGTTTCCAAGGGGCCCAGGTGAACGGGCTAATGCCTGTCTCAAGTGAAAGTAAACTCAGAAAAGGGCACTGGTGTCTTCTGGTGCTCCAGTGATGGTGTCATACACTACTGCTAAGATCTTGTCAGCAGATTACTCCAGAAGTATACTATCAACGTATGGAAATCATGATGGAAAAACTAGCTTTAAAACATCCAAGACTGGTCAATTCTCCCAGCCCGCTGCTGCTTCACTACATTATAGGTCCCATTCTCCAAGACTCCCCCGGATCATGCTGCAATAGATAGAAGATTTTTTTCAGCAAATGAATACACAACATTCTGAACTTGCGTAGATAGTGGTGGTACATATTGTGATTGCAACAATGTTTTTTTCCGTTTTATCTTCTCCGTACGAAACGCTAATTTCTTACGTTCAGTGAATGAAAAGACCTAAAACATAGGTCACGGGTGGACGGTGGCCATGGTTGCTGTAAAGCTTTTGAAACGTCGGGCTAGATAAGTAATTCAATAAACCGCGACAAAATCCGTAAAAGTAGTTTTATTCTAATGACTAACATTCGCCTAAACTTATAACATCATGTATATGTTGAGTTGTATTTGTTCCTTGTCACAGTTTCAGGAGTAAATAGCCTTTACTCACAGAGCCCAGTCCGTTCCATCGATATGATCTAAGTATGCGTTCTGAACGCATGCGTTCTCTGTAACTAACTTCTAAAACGTCACCTCACTACTTGCGTTATATCGTTCTACAAATCGATATGTCTCCGGAGACAAATAACGCATGATCTATTTTTTTTTTCGGACCTGAACTTATGCTGTAGCAGCGAAGAGATGACCAATACAGATTGTAAGACTAGATTTGGAATCGAAAGAATTACTGACCCTCTTTCCCGCAGACTGTTTGTAACAGCTAATTATAATAAGTATTAAAAATAACTATTATTATCAGGGCTCAAAAAAAAGTATGTACTTCTATGGCTCATGGAGAGGATAATGCTCGGTCATTATTATAGTGTGATCGTCCCCTTCTCAATCGGCAGGGCCATCTTCAATTCAACAAATAGTAATAAATCGGGTAATTTCATATCGTTGTTATGAAATTCCCCGAACACATTTCGATTTATTAATGTTATGAACCTATTTTTTCTTCATTAGAACTTCATCTTTATTAATACTATTTTTCTCGTAAACCCTTTTATAGTTTGAAGGTGGGTGTGGGTGTGCGAGATCGTTTCGAATACAAACTGAATGCCTTAAAGCGACGTCTCCAGTGTTGCATTTCGTGCGGTTTGTGAGTAGCCGGTGGTCCATTGGGGACGCGTAAGGAGGGCAACGCATCGACATAGTAATTATGTGGATGTTCAAAAGTCTCCGAACACTCGTTTGTCCCCTATATGAAAATAAATCTTTAACTTGAATAGGTAAATTTCTGTATCGCTGACGGCATCGATGGGACGGCTACGGTACCGTAGTAGATCCTTTCGATCCGATTCAATGTCGTGCGGTGGACACGGATCGGACGTTGTGAGTAAAAGCATAGGTATAGTCTAGAAACTTTGTTACTTAACTGTTTGTTCTTGATTTATGTTCACGTAAGTTTAGTATCGAGCCCTGTTCGTTAAGATGTTGTATGTACTCATCGAATTAGTAAGTTATCAAAGTTGTCCTACTTAAGAAAACAAACTACTTTTACGGATGTAATCGCGGTTTATTCAATTATTTAACTAGTCCGACGTTTCAGAAGCTTTACAGCAACCATGGTCACGGGTGGACTCTGGACTTTTTTTGTAATGAGTAACGTCCGCATACACTTAAGACACCAATATGTGAACAATCGAATATGTTTCATATTTTTTATACATTCTAAATATAAGTAATAAATTTATCCCTATAGCCATTTCGAGGGAGGTTCGAGGGTTTACCCCTTCCTACCTGTGGCTTTCTAATCAGATTTGGATTGAAGACAAGAGTTTCTAACTGCTCGTCTACCCTCTCGTGGTATATAGAAAAATATTTTCTGAATAATCAGCACTTCAGTATGACCTGGAAATCGAACTGGATGACAACCTGCAGCTTAACATAATTGCCACATTCTGCACACACATACACACACACATACACACACGTACGCACATACATGCACGCACACACACAAGGCTTATATTACATAAAGTCCAGTGTAAACTTTTCGTAGAAGTAACATAATATGTCACACTTTACAGTAATGAAGAGTTGCATCTTCATAAGTGATGGATGCTCGCAACGGCTCAGGCCGTCAGCGCAGCGTGGATGTACATGCTTTTACTAAAAGCGCCGTGTTATACGAACCATGCCAACACAGTTCTGTAACTCGCGGGATACAGAAAAATAGCTTTTGTAACTACAGCATGGCAACACAATATAAATCGTCCAGAGGAACAAAAAAAGCATTTTTCAACTTTTTTTTTTTTTTTATTTTGTTCGTTTTCTCCAGCCAATTAATTTAAATAAGAAAGTAAATTTTTCGTACATTTTGTAAAACACTTATGATGTATCCGCTTATTGTAAGTATAAGGGCGAAGATTCGTTTCTATAGAAGAAATCAGCAAGTTCGTCTAAATTAATATTAAAGTTTGTGATACATAGAATAGACTATCGAAAGTGTACTCATTTAAAAACGTATGTAAATAAAATATGCACGTCACATGGAAATCCATTTTCATGGATTTGTATGTGACATGTAAAATCAACAATCTTCGATTGTGCCGGCGATAAAACGGATATTACATACGTATTACGGTATCCAATTTCAATATAAAATCTAGCGCGCTATAGTGTTATTGAAACTTCGTAAGCGTTATATGAATAGACACGTGAAACGGCGTGAGTATCGATAGGCATCAATAGGCAGGGTGGTCATAATTGTTATTGTTACAATTTTTTTACAGTGAAGGGGTGAAATGAAAATGGGCGAATTCCGAGAAAAAATCGGAGAGTCTATATTGGGAGCAAACGAGAAATCGGAGCCTTTTACGTCCATAGATATTAGCATTTTGGTCATGCAGATGCATTGCCTTCCTCTCCTCCTCACCCAGAATAGGCCTTTTCCCCTTCTACTCACAAGCTGAACGGAACGCGTGAAGGCATACCTGTCATTTTATGATGGTGTCACGTCAGCGAGTTTCCCGTCCGTGCCGTCCCAATAGGGCTGCAATACAGCATGGGACTACTTTTTATTTTTCTTTATTTTATAAGTCAAATAAAGCCAACTCCTTCAAAATAGTTTCATATAGAATGTTTCAATGTATGCTAACCATCTTCCACCTGCTTTGCTTGTCACATATAATATTTGTTTAACTAATAATAGTGTAAAAATATATTTGGGACCCAAGAAAACTTTCATTTAAATCACATTGAAATAAAAAATAAGTGTTATTTTTCATGTCCAGCAGATTTTTTACTGCTTCCAACACAGCGAAGTGATCAGTAAATAATAATTGTTGCTTACAATATTTTCCATAAATTGCAGTTTAAAATTCAAATTTTTAACCATGCAATTTATTTCAAATTGTTAACATTCATTATAACACATTTATTCAATAATACATGAAAAGTAAGATATCATAAAAAAAATATCGATGAACTTTTTATTGTAACACCTTGTTCCAGCACTATCTTATACGAAGAGAGTAAATTGAAAGCTCATTCGATCCCAACTTGCAGTAGTTTTAATAAAATATTTTGTCACTTCTCATTTACTAGAAAAACTCCCAACACAATATTATATTTGTAAAGTGCTTCTCTTGAACACTGATACACTAGTATATTTTTTCGAGTAGTAACCGTTTATTCTACGGTGTGATATTTCCCAGCCATCGGAGTATATTTGTTCAGATTTCATTTGTTTCATGTTTTAGCTTTTATAATGATTTAACAACTTATTCTTAGTATACCATTTACACTATATTTTTTCAGTGAAACATACTTTCATTTAGGTGTAGTAAAGTGACGATTAAAGGCCACATATATTCGCACAATTTTATGTTACATGTAACAGTTATTGCCCTTCCCATTTCCCCCTCACGAAACGCAACGTCGGGCGGCCGGCCCAGTCCGGTCACAATGTTTTCACAACTTCTTAGTAAATCTGTGACCCAGTTGAGTAACTGACTCACAGATTTCAGTTGAGAAGTGGGTAGAAACATAAAATTCCTAGCCTATAGCGCTATTTTTTCCGTGAACGCTTTTGTAAATCTAAAAAATATCAGATTAAAATATCCATTATGCGCTAAGCCTAACAGTTGCTTGATTCGATTTGACGAGATTAATATGTTTGGAATTCACAGAAGTACTCGTTCAATGTTCAAAATCAACTTGTGTTTACACATCGTAGATTGAACCGAGGTTTTGTTAACTAATATTAATCAAGTTTCGCCTCCAATCAGGGCTTATTGTGATTAGACTGTTTCGGAAACACCGACAATATGTGGCAACTTACATCAAAGTTGACAAAGCTGAGGCTCCAAGTTTGTACATCAAAACTTATCGAGTACTTAGCGAGGACTTAGCTCTACATTACAACTACGGCAAGACGTTATTTTCGCGTACGCTTATGTATGTGTAGGAAAAGATATTTACGAATTTGTTAAAGAGTGACAAATGTTTAGACTTGGCAGTGTACGTAAATCCTAAAAACGTTAAAGGCTAATACGCCCTGTTTCCTCAATTTCTCTAATGTTGAAAACACCTAATCAATCAATCGTTTTCTCAGGTATGGAATGAAACTTGTATTAGTATATTTTTTGTACAATATGGTACACTATGTTTTTCGTGAGTATATTATAAGAAATATTCCGTTACAATAAAACTACTTTTTCGGATTTTCATTATTTAACTAGCCCGACGTTTCAAAAGCTTAACAGCAACCATGGACACTAATAGATAAGCGAGAATCCGAGATTCCCAATAAGAAACCGGAGCTCTTTGACGACTGCCGATGCAATCCTTCATCTCGTGTGATTTTAGGTGTCCAGATGTCACAAGCTATAAGTACCCGAAACACCCTTACGTTAGTCTTATATAAAATCACAGGTTATTTAGAATTTCATCAACATTTCCACGCGACTAAAATATAGTTTTCAAATAAAAAAAATCTCTCTCTGACCAGGATAATAAGTTAAATTAGCTACTATAAATATCCACCCATCGAGATGCATCTCTCCTATTTGCGGGAGACAACTAGTCTAGAGAAACCTGTAATAAACCACTGTTGGGCATTAATTTCAGCTTCATCCTTCCACACGTTTCCGAAGAAAAGATGTTGACAGATGTACAGATAGATATAGCGACGGACAACAAATAACCTAAAAAAATAATTATCCATTGCTAGTTTTAACAAATATCTAAATACCATGGCTCAAACTAAAACAACTTTCTGACTGACAGTCAAACAATATACGAATTATGAGATAACTCAATAAGATACGGACAAAATCCCTTTAATAAGACAAAAGTAATATATTACTTGTGCAGACGAATTTAGCGATAAGTTAGGGTGCACAAACACTGTGACCGCTTTATTTTTACGCTACCGCCCGGGCTTCGCGTGGTTCCAGTTCTCAAGTAATAAAATTTATAGTAAGTTACTCCGAGATAATGTAGCATTTTTATGCGCAAATAATTTTTGTAATCGTTTTTGAGTTTATTCGTTATAAATTTCAGTAAAAAATATTTTCTCTTTATAATACTAGTAATAATAACTAAAAATTTAAGATCTGTCAGGGAGTTCTGGATGTAGCATAGAGCATAGAAATATACATACATACACAACAAGTATACAAACACAATTTTGTGCACATCGCATACAATCCTACAACTCTTTTTATGTATTATACCAGTGTGACTACGCCCTATTTTTCCGAGCACTTTTAATTTTATTAAGTTGTGAATCCTTCTGAATGAATAATTCAATGAGAGAAGCTCTCACAACCAATTCGAAAATAATATGCCAGTAATTACTGGCGAGAGATATTCATGAATATGTAACTCGATTTATTAACAGAGTAATATTTTATTGGAATGTATTTTGCATCTCGACTTCAAGATTAGTTTTGAATTTGTTCTAGCGTTTCATTCATATTCTTATAACTTAACATCGGATGTCGTTAGAACCAGCGCCGTAATCACAGCTGCACCGGACCGGTGTGACACGGGAAATATTCTCACGTAATTCCATAAATCAATAGTTCCGCTTGGGCAGGCACTGAATATGATCCCCACCATGGTTGAAGCCTTGTCGTGGCGATGGGGTTCAGTAGCCTGGGGTGATCCGAGACACCTTGGGCGAAGGCAATTGAACCGAGGAGGTGGATGCTCTTTGTATCCCTCTTATCAAAAGAGGGGACTAAAAAGCTGGAGGAGGAGGCATTCTTTGTATCCCTCGTATAAGAAGAGGGAACAAAAGAGAATGAAAATTGGCCACACCATTGGACATGGACAAGGGGTGAGGATGGGAACCACTGTCCCAAAGTAGGTGGGGTTGTCCTGTAGTGCGGGACAATTCCATCTGTATAGGTGGAGTTGGTCCCTTTGAGGGCTGACTAGCTGTCGAGGTGCTCTGATGATTATTGTCCGGGGCACCTCACCAAAGGCAGCACTGATGGCACTCATGGTGGTTTTTGTGGGTATTAGGCACTATAATGTGTCGCGAGTCCCACACACCACTGGACCATACACGGGGTCAGCGAAACCGCGAAAATGCGACAAAACAAGTCACGGAATGTGATGGCCATCTGGGTACCCCCTGGATAAAGAGGATCAATTTGTATTTATACCCTCTGGTCCTATCTACGGGTTAATTGAGGTCTGTATGTGTCCATAGTTGTGCACTAACATGACGTTATGTCCTGCGCAGTTGGCTAGTGTCTATGGACATTGCCCCCATAATTGACGTACAAGTAGGAGGCATGAAATAAGCCTTCAGCATGCGCTGAAGCTAATATAGCCTGAGGTATTCAAACGTTCCAAAAATATCTATATTAGTTTTGCGTAGATCGACTGTAGCTACACCGTAGCAATTCAGGCTCTACGAGGCTACGCGGATTTACTACGCTATTGATTTTCTTATAGAATAAAGGTTCCAATTTGACTTTCTTATAGAATAAACATTTCTTATAGTACAAACTATCAGTCCGTGTTTTCTATTAACTAAAATCCACCGTATAGAGTTTATGTTAACGAATTGTCCTCTTTCGCTTCGCCCATTCCAGAAACTCACATGCGACACGAAATGCGATACACGATACAGCATACATGGTGGCGGTGATGTGTGCGCGAGAGGCGCTGCCCTGCTCATGTCGCCCTAATTTGGCAATTTTCACTACAAAAGCATTACAGAAAAGCTGTCATTACGGATTTCATCGCGGTCTATTAAATTATTTAAGTAGCCCAACGTTTCAGAAGCTTTACAGCAACGTCGGGTGAGTAATATTAGCGTTAAATTAAGACATCAATATACAATGCAGCAATTGCACAACCTATTACTAATATCGGTTGACTCATTGGGAGAATATGGTGTAGGAGGTATCTTTATTACAACTTAAGAATTATACAAAGTAAGAAAAAATGTATTTGGTATAATGTAAAATATTTTCATAGATAAATTCCAGGATGCTTCGGTTTTATATAAGTACACAAAACACACACACACACACGCTCGCGCGCATAACATGGGGTAAGTAGAGTAAATAAACTGAAGCTTACAAGGTTTTAATATTAAAACTGGGTCACCACGGTTTCTCTCACTAAAAATAAATACAGAATTAATTTATTTCTTCCACTCGAGTAGTTGATACGGATGAGAACAGATTACGGTTCTTTGTAAAGTTTAATGCGACCCTCTCCAGTGAACACCTGCTCTTGGGGCTGAAAAAATATATCAAATAACACGATCCCCTATGTTATTATTTGTTCAGACTTGTAGCTATTTAAATAAAATAGTGCACAGTTCACATGTTTATACTCTTATAGCACTTTGTTATACAACACATCCTCTACAGAAGTATACCCCCTTAACTCATGGGAGTTAATGAGATATGACTTCATACATCTCATTACTAATAAATATTTCAAGTGCAATATTAGAATGTAGACTGGTGTGTTTACAATGTTCTTCATATTTAACAGTTCCATAAATTCTATGATGTTTGTATGCAAATATTGTTGGCTGAAAATACTTTAAAATGCTAATTAATTATTATTCGTTTTTTTTTCCATAAATTAATTAGTCGTATCCGTTACTTCTTTGTGGTAAGTGACAGTCTACCAATAAATAGGGTATCACCTCGCAGACTCCAGCTTAAGCTGACGGTAACTTAGGCCAAAAGACCACCCCTTCATAAAGGATGTCTCTTAGATATTTTATTATCTCAACTGCAACTTCGCCTCTCGGACAAGGAGGTATCCAATTTTGGAACGTATCCAAGACTCTTGGTCGGGGAGAAGTGAACTCCAAACGCAGTACCTCCCGCAGCTGTGCGAACATCAGTGGTAAAAAGTCATTTAAGTAAAAGAATGTGAATTTGCATAAGAATGGTGGGGGTCATGTGGAACATGAATTATATTTTTTTGCTTAGTTTTTTATTTTATTTAAGCTTTCGAGCGCGATTATTTTAATATTAATAAGCGATTTATTTTAACCTAAACCCAAAAACCTACCTTTCTTACTTTAATTGTTATTTTTGTCAATGTTCTGTGTAATTATAGCAAGTTTTATACATTTTTCATAACTAAAGAAATGTAAATTTTTAAAATAATGTGAAGAGTGAGCATTATACATTTTTTTTAAATAAAACCTCTTTAAATTTAATAACGCTTAGTGAAAATTCTTCAACTGTGAACTTTGTTGAGCTGTCTTTTTAAATCTGTTAAGGTTAGGTTTAGCTTTTGAAGATCATTTAATTTTTTTTACCCAATTTACACTACTCAAGTACTATCTGCGTTTTCTTATCGGAATTTTTTTTATCTGAATAACTGAATAATTATAATTCTTCGGGTAGTTTTAATACTATATGACATCAGGATATCTGTCATCTCAGTCCGCCCGTGACCATGGTTGCTGTAAAGCTTCTGAAACATTAGGCTAATTAAATAATTAAATATACCGCGATAAAATCCGTAATAGTAGTTTTATTGTAATGAATAATGATGTAAATTAAAAAAATATTATTTGTATCGGCGACTGTATATCAGATGTAGATGCACTTAAAGTCCCTGTGCACATCTCCATTTCTCTTTAAATAATTAATTCAGCACTATTTCTCTGCAATCTCCGCGAGTCCTTACCCGTCGTTTTAATTACTTATATATGCTTTGTGACAACAATGCCAATCGTGTCGTAAAGTAAATGCATTCAGTACATAAAGCACAAAAACCGGTCAAGTGCGAGTTGTACTCTTGGGAAATAAGAACATGAAAATCTATAATACCAAATAAACTTTGACAAACTTATTGTGTTTGCTTAGAGGCAGTATCATTGCTGTATTGCGCCAGATAGCATATATATTTTAGCAAGAGATAGTGACATTCTGCATAGGATAAGGTAGTGCTATGCATGGTGCATGACACTACATCATCCTATATAACGTAATTGGAACGGACCGGGGAGGTACCTCTCGCTCACTTGATACCGACGTAAAGTGACAGCGGCGCCGTCGTGTTTCGTGCGGTTTGTGAGTAGCCGGTGGCCCATGGGGAGGGATGATATGAGAGCAGCGCATCTGCGTAACAATCATGCGAATGTCCTTGGGCGTCGGTAGTCATCAAAAGGCTCAGGTTTCTCGTTTGTCCCCTTATGCTATAAAAAAATCAATTTATGGCAGTATCATATGAACGAGAGGTACCTCCTCGTTCGTGCCGGCCCATTTTGGCTGAAATGTAACTTGGCACCTCCTCCTATATAAATTATCTTTTTAAATCGTGCTTGGCCCGCCACTCTTTCTCACCGCTGCAGCTCCTGTATTGCCAGGATCGACAGCGGCGACCACTGGTGACCCTATGATATGATCACTGGTGACCCTATGATATGATCACTGGTGACCCTATGATATGATCACTGGTGACCCTATGATATGATCACTGGTGACCCTATGATATGATCGCAGGGAGCCTGAGGAAATAGTTAAAACTGTCTTAAAACCCGCAACGAATTTAAGAAGAAGAAAATTGGAGGAGGAAATAATTCCAGTTTCCCTCCCCAATCAAAGCGGGAGATAGCGCAAGATTGCAATAACTTGTACAAGCCAAGAAAAGAAAGGGCAGCCAGGTGCGGCCCAACTGCTATGCACCACGGAGATAACAAGTCCTAGTACCAAGTTATGAGACTGAGATAAAATTGTATTTTTCCAGTAATAGTCGTGGCAAAAAGGTTTGAAAGCACGGAAGTTCCCTATGGTGTCCACGAGATCGCCGTAGTAAATTACGCCGTTAACACTATGGATACTGTCTAAAATCATGTTTCGCTCACTATGCCAAAAACTACACTCACAGAGAGGTGAAGCCACTAGTTTAAAGCCAAAAAGTTTGCTTTTAATTTTACCGTCGCCGGTAATGATTTGTGCAACGCATTGATCGGTTTCTAGCCAGAGTTTCGATAAGCGCTCGCGCACACACGGAAAAAAATTATGTAAACATTGGACTATTCCATCGCGTCTGCCATTCGTTACTAGGTTTTGAATAGTGAGTTCTATTGGGCTAAACAGCCTGTTTATTTTGTAGCCTGTATGTCTTTCTTTTGGTTTCTTTGAGTGAGATTACATAAATTAATTGATTTAATTTTTATAATGATTTTTTAAACAAATTGTTAGGATACCCAGCAATTTGCTTGCGAATGCAGACTTTCTACTTACATAATCTAGTTAAAACAAAAAGGAATGTTGGCATTCGTTAGCAAGTCACAATAGTTGTCTGTCTACATGTGATGAATTTTCTCAAAGTCCACTAAATTGATTTTCCTGCTGTTTCCCTGAGAAGGCTTTACGGTATAATTTAAGAACGTAACAATTTATTCACGAGTGAAGCTGGGCAGATGAGAAATAATCATATATAGAGGTTTAAAAATTTGATTCATAGATAGATATACTTACTTATTATTTATTACGTTTATTATCAAAATATTATTTATGCAATTCATTTTCATTATTATAGTTTGTACAATATTTCTATAAAAGAGCATGAATTTAAGTCTCATATTGTGTCTGCACATGTTGTTCGTTTTGGAGCTTCCGTTTCAAACATAAACAAGTGACGTTATTTGCTGTGAATGTTGAATGTACAGCTAAATGCCGAAATATAAATATTATTCAATTTTGTCAGAAGAGACATTAAATATACAATTTGTTTTGCATTTGCACAAATCACGAAAAAGTGATATGTGATATATATATGATACAAAGTTGTATGCACTTTTCACACGTCGCATCGTTAATGTTGGGCATTACGCAATACGTGGCCAAAATTGATAAAATTAAGTTACACTCGTGGAAAAACTATCATCCATGTTGCCAAAGTAAGCGATAAATTAAACCTTATTATTTATTTTTACATGTTCGATTTAAATCGGAATTGTTGAAAGAAATAATAATGAACGTAATAATTAACAATCGTTTTGAAGTTATAGATCGACTCTTCAAACATAACCTGAGTCTATAAAAGGCAAAAGTACGAGTTTTTCTGGAGCACGTAGGCAGTACTGCAAGCTATGAAAAAAACTTGCCAGGTGCAAGTCACTGAGGGTTCCGTACCAACGCAATGTACGAGCGTATACTACTTTTAAAGTCCGTCCAGCCGTCTCTCCGTCTGTACGTCTGTCATAGCCTTTTTTTTTTTGGAAACGCATGGAAGGATCAGGGAGGTTGAAATTTACGTCAAGTAAATCTTGCGACGTCTTCAAGCCCTGAAAAAATCACACTTCTAAGTTTAAATTACTTATGTGCATACTTACCATTGAAAACTAAAACCTACAAGGTACATGAGGTTGACCAAGAATCATAAAATTGGGCGAGAAGTAGAACTGTATACGCAAACATAGGATTAAATACGAATATTTGTAAATTATAAAAACTTCTGTGAAAAGACCTATTACAAACTTATGTGTGTGAAACAAAATGAAATACAACAAAAATTTCATTGTGTGAAATGGAATGAAATGCGAAAGAGACTTATATGTGTGAAACGAAGTGAAGTGTAAAAAATCTTGAAAACAACCAGCGAAACAAACTCAGTGGATCTCCCAACCCGGTAAACTTTTTTTGCCGGGTTGGGTGAACAACCCGTATCACTTAAGGGTATGAAAAGTAGTACTGAACATGCATATAAAATTTGGTAAAGTCGTTTTGGAGGAGTAACGCCCGCCATCTCGTACTAGAATAACGTCTGACGACCGGCTGGCTCAGCTGGTAACGTGGCGGTTAGCCCGCCTGTTACGCCAGAGGTCACGGATCCGAACCCCGCCTAGGTCATGGATGTTAATATATGTATTATATGTATTTCTATAAAAGAATCTTAAATATTTAACATTTTCATAAATTTATAATAATTTATAACAATATATTTCCGTTGTCTAGTACCTGTAACACAAATCCTAACGGTACCTACCACAGGGCTAGGCTAACGTGTTTAGTTGTGGTGTTCCGTGCAGTTTCGTGTATTTTCGTCTGTTGTGGTCTTGTTCTTGGGGGGTCTTTGTTTAAAATTCGCGAAGTTGGTGCAAGCCATTTCGGGAATTGGGGTTTGTTTTGTTTTTTGGTGTTTTGGTTACTGTTCCCGTCCTTAAGGCGTGAATATGTCAGAGGGGATGGGTGTAGGGGGGAGGGTTGGGTTTGTCGGAGGGGAAAGGGCGGGAGGCGCCCTGGGGGGATCGTCCTGAATTATGAGGTCCTGGAAGATTTTCCTTCACTCACCTCGATGTCTGAGGCGGAGTTGGGGCGCAAGCGCCTTTTCACCGAGGGGTCTGGTGACTCCGGCTTGGAGACAGGGGTTTCGCAGACCAGGTCGCGGTGCGTCGCGAAAAGGGGCAAGGCGCATACGCTGACCGGAGCCCGGGCGGCGCTGCGTTTAGCGTATTAACCATGAGAAGGCGGATGATTTCGAGGCGGCCCTACGGAAGAGGGTCTTTTTAAAGGAGAAGGAGGGAGGTGCGACAAATACACCGACTCCTACTATACTGGAGGACGTCGATAGGTGTGGGGCCGAGGAGGTCAAGGTAGCTGCGGAGGCAAAACTGGAGTTAATACTTGACCTCACAGGCTAATCGGCCAACCTCAATGGGGGCTACGCCTCTAAAATTAAGAGGGCCGCGGGATCCATCAGGGAGATGATTGAGTCCCTGGTGGTCCGCACGGAGGATGGAAAAGTGAGGTGGCTGAAGGCCGACAACGCGCGTTTACCACGAGAGCTGGGCAACCTGCGCGGAGGTTCGCGCCTACAGGCGGGACTTTGAGGAGGCGCGGAAGAAGTCGGTCGAGGGAACGGAAGGTGTCCCGAAGTCGTCCGACCTATGAAAAGAGATCGCCAAGATGGTGGGGAATATGGTGGACGCACGCATATCGGGTCTGGAGATGCGTCTACCTCCTGCCCCACCCTGCCGCCCGCCTCTTGCCGGGGACAGCAGGCCGCTGGCGGAAG